>JAODUG010000014.1:3292390-3356572 GCA_027564795.1 Aphredoderus sayanus
CTCTCTCTCTCTCTCTCTCTCTCTCTCTCTCTCTCTCTCTCTCTCTCTCTCTCTCTCTCTCTCCCTCCCTCCCTCACATGCATTTTTCTCCCTCTCTCCCTCTCTATCTGTCACCACAGGCTGCGGCCTCTGCACACGCTCATACAGCGAGTTTACATGAACACGCAACCAAGGACGCAATAGGCTAAGCAAACGCACACGCAAAAGCATGTGCGCGTGAAATAATGTAATTTAATGGACAATTACTCAGCATATTAGAATATCTCGTTAAGAAATCTCGACCTAAACGCGCACATCTGTATGGCTACTTTATGGAACACAGTGAGATCTTGCTTTTCGCGTTAATTAGGCTACAGAAAACCTGGTGACCAAAGTGGCCATGTGTGCTATTAGTGCAAATATCCAAATTGTATAGGTTCGGTATACTCTGGGTCTAAATAATTTAGACTTTATTATAGCGTACACAGTAATATACATATGTTTAAAAAATAAAAGTAATTGCTTACCTGATTAAACACATTGTAGCCTTATAGACTCTATGGCACGACTATAGCAGGGCATTATGCCATTGTTTTAAAACACATCACCTCAAATAACAGGTGATTATAACAGCTGACAGACACTAACAAGTCTCTGTGTATTTAAACTTACACTGATCATCAGGTTTACATGGGCATTGAGCTGGTCTGACTTCTTGTTTAGAGAGGCCTATATGTAGTTGATTGTTTTGAAGTTATTGAGTTTATCTAAATATTAAAGACAGAAAGAACTTGTATACAAGCCAATACTTCCCATACCAAATTGCATCACTTGGCCAAGTGAATTAGCATACTGTCAACCAATACCCATACCCCCACCAATAATTATTAGGGTTTTAAAATTACACTGTTGTTCATATCGGTGGACAATAAATTACACAGTTTCCTTTACACAATTTCAATGAAACCCAAACAGATACTGTCAATTATCTTGTGTTATCATTAAATCAACCCTTTTATTTGAAGAATGCTATAAGGCCATACGCTCTGCAAGCCTGTCATGCGTTGGTCAAGTGGTCAAACATGTCAAGTATCATTGTGTTGTCTGTACATCTGGCTGAACCCATGATCCACCGCCTAGTTAGTCATGACCATCGGGGACCAACCTATCGCATATACAGTACATTATAAACACCACAATAGAGCAGAGTTATGCTGCCTATTAGGCCAGGCCTTTAGATTCTGCTGAGCCCCATTATTACACCACTATTTGTGAATAAATTAACATTAATGTTTGTTGTTGCAACGTGTGAACAAACCATATGTCTGGTTTGCAGTTTCTATACAGCAGCTACTGTATTGCATTGTCACTTGAATAACAAATATTGCTGTTTTCCTGTTAATTGTTGCTAATTTGCCTGAATACTTATAGAGAATGTGTGTGTCTGTGTGTTGAATTTAGATAATTATGGACAAGATAGCAGGTAAATGACCCCCCCCCCCACACACACACTCACACACACACAAACACACACACAGACACCAAGGTATGAGTCATCTCCAGTGAATATCTCTTCTTCTGAATTCTGAAGTCTTCATAAAATAATATAACAATAATGAGATTTCCTTTTCTTTTTTTATGATCATAAACCATAGGTTAGTATGTTAGTATAACCATAGCTAGTGTCATGGACAAAAGAAGTGCTAATAGTTACTTTTACCAAGCTGTGTTCCCTGCATTACAGCGTATTTGTCTTATTAATACATAAAATAAGAGTTCATATAGGCCGACATACCTGTACATTATATATTGTTATATTTGTATTTTTTTAAATGCCATCATTGAGAGTTATAAAGGCAAACAATGACATGAAATAATATTATTATCATATACACTGTATTACTCCTACAGAATGATATTAGTGTTGTATTATTCCAACAGATGGCGGCAACTGTTATTGGCGCCATCTGTTGGTGATTATTATGTATTTTATTATTATCAGTGATTAGATGTAGATATACAGTATATCTACATCTTAGTATATTATATACTCTATGCATGAAGAGGTTACAATGATGTCCTCACTAGGAAAATAATTTAGCATTTTCAGTTATGGTATAAAAACACAATGCTCTTATGGGATAAGACTAAGGTCTAAAATATTATTTTTCCACAAAGTCTTTAATACTACTGCATTTAACATATGGAGAGAAGAAAACACAGAGAACAACCAATTTGAGAATAAAGCCTAGTCTCCTTATGCCTTTGTGTACAAACTAGGTTTAAATCAATAAAAAAAAAAAAAATGTAATTATACATCACACCTCAAGGTGGCACTGCTGACTTAAACTAATCGTGCAATTTACGTTTTCGTCCTGCCCATGAGGTTCTCACAGTAGCTTGCTTTGTACAGCTTGATTGCTGGAGAGTCTCTCTTAATTTAATGATCACTTGGATGCCCTTTATTTTATGGTGTCCCACATTATATTAAAAAACAACATTAAAAGCTAATTAGGCAATAGCAATAGAAAAATAATTAACCATGGATTAAGTGTTTCTGTATTCAGAAAGCCCTTATGACAAGCACCATGAGAGTCTATTGTCCCACCTGGCTTCAATTAAATTATTAAATTAAATAACATTAAATTAACCACAATTTTCTCTGATGACAGCTGTTCAAAACTTGCTTGTTTATTGATGTGTGTGAGATAAGGCCATGTGTGCTGTGGTCAATTGCTGTGTGGTGACTGAATGTGCCCAGATAGCAGGAGGGCCTCCTTTCCTCTTAATTAAATACTACATCCATCTTATCTCTGTGTCCCATGTCGATAGGTAGAAATCAACATGCAGGTCTTCAGTCTTTTGTCTATGTGCCGTAGTTCTCTGAGAACTCCAGATACCGTGCTATATCTGATACAGAAAGGTCTTTCCAAGCTTTATCTCTGACTCAGATGACTCAACAACTGTGGTAATTACCTTGGTCAGAGAGGTCACCGGTGAACATAATGGAGAGTAACACAGTGAGGTGGACTTGTGTTAGACTCAACCAAGCATGGTCACACAGGATACCACAAGGAGATCCAGAGAGTGTGTGTTATTTGTGCCCTTCCTATGCTAGACAGCGAAGGAGGGAGGGAGAGAAACACACATACTGCATGGAAGCAATGAAGAACATATGTAACATAAGCAGCATGTTAGGAAACAAACTTAGACCTTTTTAACTTATTGTCTGCAACTCTGTACAACAATGTACTTAGGGTTAATGTATGGGACTACTTTAATTATCAAGCGCTGACACTTTACTGACTTTCCCCCAAAGAAACAGGTTGTTACAGAATTCCCCACAGAGAGGTGACAAATAACGGGGTTGAAAGCATGGCAGCAGGGCACAGGAAGCTTTATTTAGCTATGTGCCTTTAATTCCTCGGAGACGTGCGAAAGTGAGCCGTGGCTCACAACAGGTCCCTGATTACAGACACAACATTAAAAACACAGGTCTGTGCGGTGTTGTCACGGTAACATGTATTGTCCTTGATGGCAGTCTGTGTGCACCTTTTCTGCAACAAACAGATTCTACTGTAATATTAGAATAATTCTGAATGCATATTAATTAAGGTTCAGGGATACAGAGGCTAATTGTGTACATTTTGGCCCTTGGTGTTTATTCAACTTTACATCTTTATTCTGTAATTTGATTTGTGTGTACATAAAACATTACTTAATACATTTGGAATACATTTGTTTCCTATATATACAAATGCATGCTGTGATTGTGTGTGTTGATGTGTGTGCCTCTGTGTGCGCCTGTGTGAGTGCACGTGTGTGTGTGTGCACTCATGAATGCATTTTTTTACACCTCTGTTTTGTGCTTGTACAGATTTCTGCGAACATGTTTTGTGTTGCATGGTGTTATGTCCGTGTTCCACACCAGTGGCAATCATTCACCTGACCATCTCCCCCACCTGCCTCTCTCTCTCCCTCTCTCTCCCTCTCTCTCCCTCTCTCCCCTACTCTCTCCTGCTCTCGGTGTGGATTCAGTTATAAGACAGAAGTTCACTGGCTGAGACCATATAAACACCGTAGGTATTTTTATCACGTCTATCAGTGCATCCACCATCCAAACAGTTACAGAGTTGCTTTCATTTCACCTCGCATTTGTAAGGCCTGAGGCTCTTTCACTGAGTAATACCTAGTGGCAGACAGGACTTATAGCCGTACATCACCAGCACATTAATGTCTGTACTCAATTATGCTGGACGACATGCTATCTAAATGGCATTTCTCTTGTCAAAGTGTTTCTTTCTGCAATTTACACATGCAGACCATGGTATACAGTATAAGGTATGTATATTACTGTATTGTACATATTACGTTACAGTATAGTCATGTTACAAGAGCTCTATGTACACAGTAGCAGCTGCACAGATGAAAAGTGAGCCTGTACCGCATACTTAATTGCGAATTCAAAAGGATAAGGGGATAATTACTTGCCATCAGTGTGTGTGTGTGTGTGTGTGTGTGTGTGTGTGTGTATGAGTGTGTTTGTGTATGTGGGTAAGAGGAGATAACCGCTGCCTAAAATAGATTCTGATTTTCACATTAACACATTGTCATACTGTTAAGTCATTTGGAAATTGGTAAGGCGCGAACTGCTAACTCCACCGTAACAATGCAGTTATTGTGTGTGCTGTGTGTGTGTGTGTGTGTGTGTGTGTCTGTGGAGGGTGGCGGCTAACTTCGTTACCAATAAACATGTTACAGAGAATGTAACATGTAATTTAAATCTTTTTAATAAATCTTCAGTTATTATTTTTCTTCTGTATGTGACTTACATTTGTTTTGCCATGTATCCTCATTGCTTTATATTGTTTGCAAGCCATTTCAATATAGTCGGTTGGCATGTCAGCATGTATTTCATGTCAGCATCTTATTTTAAAATAAAATGAACCCTCTAGCCTACTTGTTTAGACAGATGTGAAAAAAGAGAAAGTACTAAGGGGGCATTTGTTCCAGCCAAACACCAAACTAACTAAACTCATTAGCTTCCTAAGATTTAATTAGAATAACACCATTTAGTGCATGGGTGGAATAAACGCATGGCCACTCCTGCTACATTCTGGACAGTGTGCCTCCTCTGGATTTAGGCCAACATGTTGTAACTTCTGCTGCTGTGACCGCCTTCATTTTCCCCATCGGGACCATTCCGGGTACATTTGATCTGAGCAAAACTCTTGATTACATCTTTGTCTGAGAAACCGGCTGATCACTGGTGCTCTTCCGTACTCCGTCCTCATTAGTGCTTATCGTCTGGCCTACGCTATGCTGTGGCTAGTAGGTATTTCATACACAAAGCACTCCAACTCTAGGCCACCTCCAAGGACCTACATACTTAAAAGGAACCATCATGTGTTAGGGGGATTGTTTAGGGCCCTGAACTCTGTGAGCACTTCAAAGGATAATGGGAGAATTACTTTTCTTACCACTATAGGGAACATGCAAAAACGAGACAGCGAGGAGGACAGAGAAAGAAAGTGATAGACGGAGATTAAGGATGAGAGAGAGAGAGAGACAGAAAGGGGGGAGGGGGCGGGTAATGGATGCTCAAAATAGACAATACATCTAATAAGGTGGAAATTGAAGGGAAATATTGTTCCACAGGAACATCACATCTAGCATTAATACAACTATCTTTGTGGCTGTGCTCTTCTCTTTAGTCTATTTACTTATTGTTTGATTTTGTTACAGTTTAATCAGGCAGAATGTATTTTTTGAAGGGACACTTAACCTAGGTAACAGGAAAACAGCTGGTGTAAGCATGGCACCGTCTTTCTTCCTCTGATTAAATTGTGATCGATTTCTGCCAAATGTCAGGAAACACAGGCGTCTAGTGCCATTTAATGTGTGTCAGATGAGTGCTGAAGGTACAGGCCTGTGTTATCACTCATGTGTCACCCAAGCTACAGATTGACAGGTCGCACAGCGTTTTAATTGGCGTTAGCACATGTGCTGCAGTGCTAACGCTGTCGTCTCCTAGGCAATGCCCAGTCAGCGTGAGTCAGGTGCAGTGCTACTCTGGGGCTGCAGGAACATTTGTTTATCGTTTACAACATTGATATTGAGGGGAAATTGCATCTGGATAGCAAAGGTAAATGATTAAAGCCAGACATGAAATGCTTGGAATAAACAAACATCATGATCTGCCAACACCAAGGCTGTGCAAAATAAAAGATATTCAAATTACATTGCTTATGGCCTATGATAATCCACCTACACCAGTCATTATTATGCAATACCACCACTCTCCAATTGCAATGCCACATATTATCTTGAGTTATTTTAGTAAATAACCAAGTTCATGCAATACGTATTGTATTTTAATGCAAAAAATAACCCAAAAACCATTACAATAAAAAACAATATTTAGTTTGGCAGCTAGGCCACCAGATATGTTTGGTTATTCTTGGTTATTCTTTTTTTAAATGTATGAAAATGACTGCAGAGAAAAAATACATTAATCCATGGCACCCCCTGGTCACAAAATGGCTCCACACAACACTAGATTCTCATTTCATCATTGAGATTTCTGGCAAAGCTCTGGAGCAGGGTGTCATGAATGACTGGCCCCACTCCAAAGCTATTAATGATGTGGTGATTGAACTCCCATTCAAAGAATAACCCGAGACACTTAAAATGTCATATCAGGTTTGCCATTGAAAATTGTTCTGACAGCCAATGTCACGTGCACATCACTTGCTGTCTCTTGTTAACATTCATGTCCTCTAGCTGACTTGCTAACCCATGAAGCCTATATTGCAGCATTCTTGCATTTTACCAAAGGAATGAAAATAGTTCAGTATATTTAGTTAAACAGTTTGATTTCAGACATAGACTTACTGTATATAGACCTGTATGAAGATGTTAACAAAACTAAATAATACGTATTACAGTATAATAATATGACATTTAAAGGTATACCCTTCTTTTTTGTTTCCTGAATTCCCCATGTGGCTGAAAGTACCATTAGATTAGCTTTGGTTTGAGTTTCCTGAAGAAGAAACCCTGGATACTCCCCCAACAGGCTTACACCTTACTGTAACCACCCCCCCACCCCCCCCACCCCCCCCCCCCACACACACACACACACACACACACACACACACACACACTTCCCACACATACACACACACCTTTCCCCCAGCCATTCACACTTTTGTACACAGTTGTTTCAGACAAAAACAATGAGCTGGGGGGTGGGGGGACATTTGGGATTGTAGGGGTGCTCTAGGGAAATCAAGGCATGTATAATTATTATTTAGCAGTATTAAAGGTAAAGTTAGTGATTGTAAGCAAATACGCTTTATATATTGCATTGGAAATGCATTTCCAATATGTGGGGTGAAGGGAGAAGGGTTTTTTGTTTATATCTAGTTCAAGTATTAACGCGCTTTCACCAGACAGACTGATTATAACTTTAACATACCATTTTCACAACAGCCAACTGTCCGATTGTCATTAATCAAACAAAGACATATTTAAGTATCCACTTTAAACTCAATTGGGTTAGACAGGCAGCTGTCAGTACTGAAATGAGCAAGCGGTGGTGAAACACAACCTAAACTGAGCTGTGGGAATATTTACCAGGGTTGTGGAAAGTGGTGGTAGGTAATGCAAGCTACCATGAGCTGCGGCTTAGGCTCATTTTCATTGAATAAGCGATTACAGTTTTGTTTGGCTTTGTCTGAACTTGAGTGTGTGCAGAGTTCCAGAGGGCAGTTTAGTAAATAGACCCCATGAATTGGATTTTTAACGCAAGACCACATAATCATTGCAAAAAGACAGATTTGTAAACATAAATGAAAGGACTCAACATTGACTGTGACACACACTGGCTGATTTAAAATAGTACCTTCACATTCCAGCCATCTGTTGGTGGATAAAAAGCATAGCATAAGCACAGATTCATGCTTTGCAGTGCTGAAGAAAGGATTTCCTTAGAGATCCATGAGCTCATTCAGGCTCAGTGGCAATAGCATGTGCCTCAATGATGAAATTATATTTTTGTGTGGCAAGTGCCACACAGATCTGATCAAGGTCATCAATCAATCAATCAATCAAACTTTTTCATAGAAATACATGTAACACAAAGTGCTTCACACTAAAAAATCATTAAAAACAATACAATATATAAAAAAAGTAATACCACCGCCCTATATAACACCCATCATCCGAACCCTCCAGTCACAAACAAGCACCAGGGAAAACAGAAAATCAAGTCCAAACATCGGAAGTCCCATTCCCACCATCCCCGAAATGCTAAAAATCCCGCTCGCCAACCACTTCAATCTCAATCAGAGATTGGAAAACCGAAGACACTGAAGGAGCCCACACATACCTCAGACCCCCAAGGATGTGGCACCAGGGGCGCGTCACTGAACACAGACACAACACAGGTGACTAAATAAACCAGCTCCACCCAGCTAAACCTCCAGACACTGCAGGCCAGGGCACACACCCACCCACGATCCAGCCCACAAACCAGGCACTACCATGCCACCACCATAGGCGGAACCTCGGAGATGACACCACAGAAGCACTAAATAACCCAATCCACAACCTTCCTCCCAGAACCTCCAATGCTCTATACCTGACCAGTAAACAGAAAGAAATTGTTCAAATCTTTTAAGTTTCAGTCCCTCAAAGCCAGCAAAAATTAAACTCCGGACACCCAGATACCCGTCCATAGCCAGAAACATTTAACAGACAAACATCACACAGACCAACCCAGTCTGTGCATCATGTCACATTCAAATAATCCTTAATATAGCATTCCCAAGAACGTTCATTTATTGTGCTGGGGCCAGTTGTTCATAAGAATTCTGATCAGATTTTGGATATTAGATTAGATCAAATATTGAAACTGTGATGTTCGAAAGAAAATTATCCAGATCAAACCTGCAGTATGTGTTTTTTAGTAGTATTGGGATACATTTGAGCCCCCAAAACATTTGGATCAACTTTATCAAATCAGAAGGGTGCATTTCAGAAAGAACATTTAATAAAACTTAAAAATATATACTCCTGTATATTTTTTCACTTGCTTAAAGGTAGAGAAATGTGGCTCGGGAAAGGGAAGTTTGGGGTTCCCTGCTAGAGCTGCTGCCCCCGCGACCCGACTCCAGATAAGTGGTTGAGGATGGATAAAGGTAGAGTCAGTGATTGTAAGCTAAAACACTTCTTGGTCAATTTCAGTGATTTCCTCATGGTGCGCTAGCTGCCTGTTCTGTGCTACACAGCCCTGGCTCTGTAAATGGGAACACTAACAAAGTGGTACAGACCACGCCACACACCAATATCCTAGCCTTGGCGATGCGTTTCCAATATGTGGGCCGGAGCTTCTGAGGGAGCACTCATATGGCATAGAAAGGAGAGGGGTTTAAAATCAGTTCAAACATCAGCAAGCTTTCTCCAGAATGACTGCTGTTAACCATTAAAGTGATAAAGTAGATCAATTAGACATTAAGATCAAACAGCTGTTAATATCAAACAAAAATATTTATTTTGAACTAATTCAGCTGTATTATAATGATGACAATGATTTTCATTTTTATTTTTATTGAGTCAGATGAAGTCTCACTTTAAAAGAAATTGAAAATAAAAGGGGATGATTTGTTATTCTGCTCAATTCTGTCTCTTCAATAAGAACACTTAGAGACCCCACACTGGCAGTTCTACTTAAAAAAAAAGACTGTACAGTACAGTACAGTACTCTACACTCTTTACAGTACAGTACAATACCACATTGTATGGTATTGTACTGTATGTAGTCCATTTTGTAGCACTGGTAATCCAGATTTGGTCATCAAACACGTTTGTATCTGTATCAGGGTGATCCAATCCAATGTTGCTTTGATAAACCAGTACAAAAGAAAGATGGATTACATGAACCTATAGCAAAACATGGGATTGCCAAATAAGGATCAAATCATTTAAATGACCGGCCCATGCCATATCCAAGTTCCTTTGGGGAGTGATTTTCATTTTCATGTCTTCATGAAGTCATGTAACCACAACTAACACTCATTATAGGTTTATAAAGTCAGGGAATGTATTAAAAATACATTGTGTAGCTCTAAACCTGGAGGCCCAATCAATGATATATGCATGGCAGCAATCCTCCCCACCAGTACAAATGGCCCAGGAATGGAAAACAAATTGGAACTTCACTTATAAATCGCTCAATGTATTGTACCATGCCTTCCATAGATAAATTGTTCCCGGAACCCAAGGACGGCTCATGTTGTGTGGGCATTTCACCCATGTTGTTGAAATATTAATCACATAACCCTAGCAGTAACGATATTATGGACGTGTATGAGCATGCCATTGTTGATGCAAAACCACAACTGACAGATAAAGCAAACTTACAGATATACAGTAGCCTACTTATAGGCAGGCCCATTTAAGTCATGCCCATGTGGGCCCATGCTGTCCATGAGGACTTCCAGAGCTGTTCAGAAAATGCACCTCACCCAGTTTTCAATTATGAATACTTGAATGTAACTTTACACATACACACATAAACCGTGGGATTTAAGAAAACACATGGTGGTCCATACATCTGTCGATATTGATTATCAAATAGGATTTATAGCTTTATATTATCCTTTACAATAACTACAACAACAATACAGTATGTCAACTACAGCTCTTAGCGACATTTTCTGTTGCATATTTGCCTACAGCATCCACAATAAACTGTGATGGTCCCAGCAATATACTGTATTTATATAAACATCACACAAATTGGGTTACGATACCCCTGATGGTCAGAGACCCATGGGGTGCTGGCCTTATTGGCCTGCTCTATAATACGCCCTTGCCCATGGCAGTGGAATGACTCAATAAGGAAGAGTGTATGAGATTGGGTAATATGCCAAAATAGAAAAGCAATTGGGACACAAATGATAAGTATTTTATTGGCCATTCAAAAACAACTGATCACACCACCTACTGTGGCATTTCAGTTTCTTTCTGCCTGGACAGGAAAAACGATAAAGTTCCAAAAAATATATTGAGAAAACGTCCTTACTGTAAGGTAAATATGCTTGTCAGTGCTGTCAGAAGAAGGAGAAGGCAGAATTCTAATGGTTAATGTTAAATAAATGTGTAAGTGTGATTTTGTTACAGCTTACAGTTTGTGCAGAGAATGGCCACTCATAGATAATGTTAAAGAAGTGGCATTTTTATCACATGGATGGTACACAGGTGCGCAATGGACAGCCAGACAAGCTTTGTGCTACACCATACTGTGAATTGATTCAATAAACTGTCTATTGATTCTGAGACACAACCCGTGTTTCTGTTCTCTTTCTGTTTCTGCTACTGCTTTTCTGCAGAGTCCCCCACCCCCTACCCCTTTCCCCCTTCCTATCATTGTGTGATGGCAGACAAAGCACTTTAGGGATGAGGCCTTTTACATTGAAGACATTTGAGCATCTAACAGAGCATTAGCCCTTTTATTCTATGCAGATATTGGCCCACATTGGCAAATAAAAAGATGCATACAGAACTATTTTTGTCAAATTTAAAGCGAGAAAAGTGTGTCATGACCTAGTAACACATAACGAAACCTGTGTGAAGTTCTGACAAATCCTCTTCTATACTGTTCCTTTTTGGTGGTGTAAGACATTAGTCTTGATTGACAGCTTGGAGTATGTTTGAGCTCCTCCCAGAGGAAAATGCCACAAATAATTTTTTTAACAAGCACTTAAAATAAAATGCCTTTGCAGTGTGGTATATTCTTCTCAGACAGGGTCAATAAACAATGTATTCATTCCCATGGGTCAGAGTGAAAACTAAATGCAGCTCTAAATATCTCAGACAAGTTACACCAAATATTTTAAGGGAAGTGTTTGCCATGTCCTAAACTGCCCTGCCAAGTCTGTCTATGACCACAATGGGAAAATACTGTATAGCTGGAAAGTGCAGTTTCACATACACACACACACACACACACACACTCATACACACTGGCACACACACACACACACACACACACACACACACACACACACAAACACAAACACACACACACCACAATCACAGAGAAGAACTTGGTATAAAGACATACAGACACTGATACTTCACACTGTGACACTAATAACATTTGAGAATGATGAAATCTTGAAATTTCAAATGCAAATTTGATATAAAACAAAAATCAAAATGTTGCGATGAAATTGTAATAATTAAGAATTCCTTTTTTTGGATATAAGTTCATCTTTTTGTGGTCAGACCATAGGGTGCAGCTTGTGTATTTATAAATTAGTAATAGGAATATTTTGTGACAAAGGAAATGTCTAACAGCATTCAGACATCAAAATGCAGAGTAAACAGTAGAATAAAAATCTGCTATGTTTCCACATACATTGAATCCTCATATTCCTCAAGTTTTCTCTTTGACAAATGTGGTTACTGTAATCTGCTTGTCATAAGGTTCTGTGACTTAGTCCACACAGGGCATCTGAATGCACATATAATAAATACATTTTTACTGTTTTATTTAACTTTTGTATGGTGTTCTTAGTACAATGAGTGAGAGTACACTTATGTATAACATTGAGTCCAGGCATATGCCAATTCATCAGATGGACATACATCCTCTCCCAGATCACTGTGCGAGTGTGTTAAGCACACATTATTTAATATATACTAATAATGTACCTATTAGAACAGTTTCTAGTTAAACAGGAATAGACGGTATTGTAGTAACTGTTTTAATATGTACTAGTAACTAATGAATACATACTTGTATCTAATGAATAGTTACTAGTAAAACAGAAATAGATATGAGTAACCTTTTCAATAATTACTAGTATCTAATGAATAAGTACTCTACTAGTATCTAATAAATAGTACTGTACATTTGAAAACTGTTTTTGTAACTACTGTTATAGCTACGTCACTAAGGAATAAACTGGTCTCTTTAAAATAGTTACTAGTCTTGAAAAATACATGCCTAAACTGCTTGCCATATACAGTAGTTTGTGCCTAGACATTTTGTGCTTTCTTTACTAATAAAATCATACCGATCCGTTTTGGATGGGAACACAACAGATGATATTTTGTACCACTATTTAAAAAATTTGAAATGTTTAAAAACATATTCCCTTACTAAACATTAACACAAAAGAATATGTCTTAAATAGCACCATAAGTTTCTTCTGAGAATTTGTTGTAGTCAAAATAATCCATACATTTTTTTTCTCAAAAACAGAGATTTGATAAAGTTGATCCACTCAGGTCAAGGAGGACTACATGCCATACATGGAAAATAAAAGCTCAAAACGTAATTTTCACAAGAACTTGATTAAAACATATAACACATAATAATACATAAAATATGTATTATTATGGATTTATAGTCAGCTGTATTGGGGCAGTCATTTTTGACCAGGAACACCAAATACATAAAGATGAAACGAACACAACAGGAGGGTAAAACTGAAAAGTTTTGAATTTTATTTGAGAAATGAAAAATAGCAAAAACTCTTTTTTCCATACCATATTTAGGCACCTTTCAGTGTCTCTAAATTATAATAACTACTCTAAATACTGCTTATGTGTTAACTTGTTTTCACTTTTTCCAATAGTTCTCAGCCAAGTGGAAGCATTTCCCATGACATTTGTTAAGGTGGAAGACATGGTCTTAATCGCCCGTGTTATTGAATTATTGAATTAAAAGCTTAAGTACTCAGGGTAAGCGTGTCAATTTTTTACAACTGAATGGTACACTGCTCATTGCAATTTCATCTCAATAGATCATTTGTGTATATGTAAAATGTCGAAGAATGAGAGTATTACACAGATCAGTTTCATTGTCTGTAATTCTCTTTCTTTGTGAATGTAATCGTTTTTGAGTCGAGTCACATTCATCCAATACCGCAAGCAGTCCATAATCTGCATTCGGCACCCCTCAATAGCCAACCAAACAACACAGCACTTCCACACCATAGTGTGGTGTTAATTAAGAAGCGCCTGGCTTTAAAGCAAATATTTTGCATATTTATGGTTGGAGTGGGATTTTAACCTGTTTTCCATGCTTAAATGTTACAGGGATCCGAAGGCTGTTATACACAAATGGTAGTTCTATTCTGCTTGACATTTTTCTCACCTTTGTTCATCCCCAGAGTTCTGAAAGCCAGGAACCAATACAGGGAAAACGATACAATGTTTCCATCTGTATTTCAATAGGATGAGTTACTGTGACCCACGCAATTTCCCTCTCAAAAGAGTATTTCAACTTATGCAGATGAGCTCATCACTGCTGCCTGCTGAGATGAGACATCTAGGTCTGGAATTGTGTCAATAGTAGCGCCAAAACAAATGCAAATCAAAATCCAAATTAATGTGTTTTCCCCGAAGAGAAACAGAGTCGTTCTTATAGTCAGCTCTCAGAAGATGACAAGATTCTGTTATCCAGCGCACATGCGAACACCAGACACTCTAACTGCTTGCGGTGAGATGACAAAAAGTCAGTTTTCAGGTAGAGTAATTCTATCTGAAATAGAACGGGTACCGTAGCTTTTCTGTGTATTTTTTTATTATTATTATAGTTTTTTTGCAACAGTTGAGTTATACAAATTGTGTTTTATACTGTATATCAATTTTTTGTGTTTAAAGATTTATCACAGTAAACATGCTTTTGAGATTACATGTCACTTTATGGATATTATTCTAAGAAGATGAGCTGGATCCAGTCCAGTCTTTATGAGTTGTACCCACACAACCATGACAACCTCTCTAGCAAGTGGACACAATAATAATAATTCATTCTGTAACTGTATAGCCATTATCTCCATTGCATGTGAGTGTACACATTTAAGGTAATATACCTAAAAATGTTTATACATATCAAATCATTTTTTCATTTTTACATTGACACAAAAGAGAATCGGTCAATACACCTGCTGGGCACAAAATGTTATGATTATTTCTTTATTCATGGTGTTAAAATAATTAGCCCTGTAGATTGTCAATTAGCTGTACCACATTTTACCATAATCACAAGACAAATGTATGACATCCGATGTCCACAGTCAAAAATTAATACATTCAATACACACAGAAATATATGTGTATACAAATTTAATAAAACACAACATATACAGTAGCCCATATTCACGTGTAAGCTCAGCTTATTGGCACATAAACTGCAGAGGACAATAAAATTACAAATACATTCATAAAAAACTTTTTTCAGGAACCTCAAATGGTTTTATGAAAAGGGGCATTCCCTGTTGCACCACCGTAAATAGTTCATAAGACACTTCACTTTTGTATTTAACGTCACTGATATGTATTTCAGTTGCCTGCGATATTCAAAGAGATGTTTCTTATACACTAAGTGGAGACAAAAACGCATCACTGTACAAAAGCAGACAGGACTCAGTAGCTTAACAGTAGCAATTCCGTCAACGGCCTCACAAAATTGGAGCTTGAAATGTGTAAAATACAGACATCTAAATTGACAGGTACAATACAACACTTGCAGTCAGGAAAGCAGTGATTTTCTCCCCATACCCTCACAGTAGTCAAAGACACAGTTATTTCACCTTAACACAACAAGCCACAAACTCAAAAAACATACAAAGCACATGGTTTTTGGTTATACGATGCATGTGTGGAGCCTCTGTGGGTCAAAATAAATCACCTGTTGGAAATTTTTATCTGTCATATCATTATCACACCCCACCGCAGGTGAGAGCAAGTGGGATTAGCTGACCTGTCAATTCCCAGAGTCCCGCGGGTCAAGAACGCGCTCCGACCCCCCGCATTCCTGGCTGAAGACAGGGCTGTGAATGAGGCCGGCGGACAGGGATTTAGGCCTGAGGTCGCAGGTCAAATAGGAGGGCTCCTCTAGTTCCGCATGCGGTGGAGAACACTGGCCATCGGGAGGACCATAGGCACTGTTGTCTGAGCCCCCCTCCCTTTCTTCTTTGGACTCTTGACTGGGCAAGTCCAGGGGCGTACTCATCTTGCCGAGGCTAGTGGACACAGATGGAGTCTCATGCAGTGGTGGGCTTAACGCACGCTGGGACTTTAAGTAGGGTTTGACGTTGGCCACTAGGATGGTGCCGTCCCGCTGTTCCTTCCCAAATGTGCTGAGGGTTTTTCTGCTGCTGCGGCTGATGGTGCCATAAATCTCTGTCTCCACCATGGCCTCCATTCCCACAGGGATGAAAAGGTTGGTGCGATTATCGGCACTGTCTGCTTGACTTCCTACCCGTAGCTTTGGCATCCAGCATCTGTCAGAGTGTCCCAGAGCGCGGCATTCATCAGTGCAATGGACTGATTTGTCTTGCCCTACAAAAACAGTTCGAAACTTATTACTGGACCATCTTAGAATACACACAAAAGACACAAAAAAACAACTACAAATGTTTTAATGGCAGATCCAAAGATATCATACAATGAATTTTAATAAAATGGGATCCCATAACAGTGCTATTACCTGTGTTAATAAAATAAAAATGCATAGGGAAACATTCCTAGGAGCCTGTTGCATCAGCTGTGCAAGAGTTTAAACACCTGAGTTACACAGCTTCAAGTATCAACTCATTAGTTCTGCAAACCCCCAACCATTTCTAAATTGTAAAATTGCACTCAATCAAAAAAGCCTATACATTATTATTCCACTCCTTTTGAATAAACAAGCAAATTATTTCTTACATTTATAACAATACAAATATGATAACACGTGCAGCTAGGCAGCCGAATATACATTTCTCTAGATTTGTAACTATTTAGGCTTTAAAATATGTCCTAATTAGTTACAATATTCACAAAATTGTAACAGTTTGGTGGAACGTTTTGAAATTAACCACCCTACAAGAATTGAGTAAACTTTAAATCTAGCCTAAAGCATCAATATTCCTGCATAAGCAATGCAGGAATTCCAATTTGTCATTGTTAGTATAAGCAAATGAAATAAGCAATCCACTGCACAAGAAGGTAATGTCTAGTGACTGTGAAAGTGCAATAATGTAGCTAGTCAAAACATATCAAGCATATAATTTTTCACAATACAAATTTCAAAATATATTGCTACATCCTTACTACAACCGTTCCAATCTAAATCTTCGAAGGAAATATGTATTAAAAATACATTTTACTTTAAGCTACATCACAAATACCACATATTACAAGTGAAGTGCATTGAAACATCTCCAGTTGTCCAGACCTCTAATTATGCTTTTCCTCCTTGTTTATGTCTTTATTTCACGCTGTTACAAGAATTGCATTTGTTTATATGTAGATAGTCTAGCCTATGCGTGAGCAATACAATAAGCACCAGTCAAAAGAGACACTTGTTTTGATTCCATGTATCACCAGCACAAAAAAATAGCAATGACACTAATGCAAAGAAATGGATGTACTGTATATACCAAATGGGTATGGATGCTCATATGGCTATACAATCAGCAATAATGGCAGTATTCCTTTTGTTACTATTAGAAAGCATTAAGTGTTATCCTTATGGCATTCTTTTTCTTACCTTTTACTTACTCACCTTACAAATACATTTTAACGTGCTATAATGTCTTCACATAGTTGTGAATATCTGTAGCATGACAGCCAAATATAGGACCCATTTCTAATTGATAAAAGACTCTGTACGCTTATGAGAAACTTGAAATGACACGCTCTCAAAATAAGGAACCTGCCTGGCCATTATAAATAGAATCAGAGGAAAGACTCGTGTACCCACTTGTGCATCTGGTGTCTCAGAGAGTTAATAAATATTCAAGAAGGAAGACAGAGAGCTTGCACAGGTGCATATATTACCTGTATCAAAGCTGTGAAAAGAAATAGATTGGGGGTTGAAAAATGCGAAGACATAAAACACTATCATACTTAACACACGTGATTCTATGGATACTCCATTTTAGATAATGATGCTTTCTTGTCAAAAACTGCGAAAGAGTGACTTTTATTCGGTTCTATAAATGTACCTTAGGTACATTAGGCACACAGGTGTATTTGTGTATTTATGGGTGTGTGTGTGTGCGTGCGTGTGTGTGTGTGTGTGTGTGTGTGTGTGTGTGTGTGTGTGTGTGTGTGTGTTTGAGAGTGCAAAACAGACTGAGACTGAGTATTTGTGTGTGGGCGGGGTGTTTGTGTGATCAAGTTTCCAGCAAAAATACATAATGCATATCTTCCATCTTGTAGTTAAAAGACCCTGTCGCCATACAACTGACCAGCCCTGGGGAACACTGTTTCATCTGACCATTAGTTTTCTTTCTTAACACTTTTCACATGCAAAGAGCACATCAGGCAAAGCATTAGCACAATCCATTAATATTAAATGCAATGCCCCAATTCTTTGCATTTCTCTTATCTTACAAATGCAGGCTTATAAATTAACTGACATCCCAGTCAAGCGGGCACCGGTGCTGTGTGTAAATTCTGCCCTGCGCATATGAAACATCTCGTTCAATATCTTCCCATTTGATTGGCCTTTGAACTGAAGGCTGAGGAATCAGATTTTGAAATGTGCGACAAAACAAAACGCAAGATTGAATTTACACCTCCCACAGAGCAGGTTTGCTGTGGATCTCTGGTAGCATACACACAGGCACTTATACGGTTCTAGACAGGGGGTGGGGGAGCAGGGGGGTGCATTCACACTTTCCTCTTCCAAACACACACGTGTTCCCATCTCTGGCCTCCTGAGCATGCCACAGACAGGCAGTCCCTAGCAATGTAAATGGTCTGGAAAGCACTGCATAGGGACCTGATGACCAGTCATGTTATTCCAAGGCATATTGCACAGGGAAATGGATGTCACTTCACCCTCCCACCTCCCTTCCCCCCAAAATTATCTTTGCAATGCAGGCATACCGAATGTGATGCCTATGAGAAATGTCTCATATTCTCAATGTTCTGCGTATGAAAATAGATAAATACGTAAATCCCTATCTGAGCAGATTTCAAAGGGTTGTATCCGGTGGTGGAAAATTCCCAATCTTCAACGATAACACCACAAACAGCACGGCTCATTTAGGATTTGTGCGTGGCGTGAAACTTAAATCTTTTTCTCACAGTAGCTGTGTGAAGCAAAACTCTCACCGCTTCTTTAACAACATATTAGACAAATATATATATAAAATACTTCCGGCAAACAGGCTGAGACATGTGTCATGTTTCACCAAAATACCTGTCTGTTCACCCTGGAACAGACTGTCACACCTCCCTGTCTCTGTCATGTTATTAAAGATGGAGGGCTGCCGCGAGTTCATGTTCAAATAATGACATGATGAAACGCGACGGTGACAACGGCACACCTTGCCATGCATACCAATTTGCTTCGTGGCCAAAGCAAAGACAGAGGACGTTTGAAAGTTCCTCGAGCCAATGGACCCGTTTATCCTCCTAAGCTAGCATCTACTTTCCACTCTGGCGCCTCTGTGTCATCTTGGCAACACAGCTCAGAATTCATGAAACGACACGGAGTGCCGCCGAAGGTGCAACCTGCTGTAGCCGCCTCAGAGCTAACATTTGATTACTGTGGCAAACTTTTGTGTCGCAAAAAAAAAAAAAAAAAAGCTTCCCTGAACATTGATCGCCTCTAGAAAACATCTGTGTGCTTTCACGCTGGACTCAGGACAGCGTATCTTGTGGTAGAAGAGAAATAGCCGGTGCTACACATTGTATTCTCAGTACACTGCGGTTTAATGAGGTAAAGTATGAACAGGGTCTGATACAAGAGTCTGTTAGGCATCTTCAAGATGTCAGACAGAGAGAGTGTCCACTCACCCTGCTCAAGAGGCTGGCTATTAACTGCTGTTGCTTTCATCTTGAGGGCCTCCCTGGCAGACGTGTCGCAGTGTGAGCCTTTATTAGTATCCTGGTCACTATCAGCCTGGTCACTATCGCCATGGCCACTGTCTCGGAGGCTAGCTCGCTCTGCATCCTTAAATGTTGAGCTGCAGAACATAAAGGGAGGGATGGGGAGTGGGGGACATTACTCACCGGTGAGCGCTCCTGTTTGACAAGTATGGTCAGGTTGCGTGATACAGAGATGAATGTAAATGCAGTGGTCAGGAAGCAATTGGTTACAACCCTTACCTTTGAACAAATGGCTGCCTGCTGCCAACATAATTGGGCTCTGAGGGAAAATTATCCGTCTGAAAATGAGAAAGAATTGCCTATTGGTCACTGTTTCCATAACAGTGTGGGTAATATTAGAATGACACCGGTCGCCCAGATCCTTCATGATTACAAATGCAACATGCTAATAATATATCTAGATATAGATTTAGCCAGGGGGACACCTGCCAACGGCTGTGGCAAGGCAAGACCAGCCCTCCATCATGACCATATGTGCTTCTCTGGCAAGGGGCGGCATTAATGCATTAGCCACTGTCATCTGCATCCTTTTTCTATCTTGAGAATAATGTATTTGCGACGATCACACCCACAAGCCCTAGCAACTGGTGACAGTGCCAGGCCTTGTCATCTGTGTTAACATCTCCAAATGAGACTGTCCCAGATATTTACAACAGAAAATTCTGCTGTTCTAAATAACACTACATGACTCCTCTGTCAATTTAGCATGCTGGCTGGCCTGTAAAAGGAATCATGCCATCTCTACAAGGAAGGGCTGAACCTGATTAATGGCCTTATCTTTGCCAACTTTAGATCTGGATGGCTGCACGTGGCCCACAATTGTTGGGAGTGGAAAATGTGATTGTAAGGTTACTCCGTGTGCATCTAGATGCCTGGCACACGGTAGTTCGGTAATATGATCAGACAAGCTGCTCAAACACCTGTCCAATCCGCAAGTTTCAGGTTGGGCTGTGTTTTTGCTCTATGGCAGTGGATCTGGCAGGGGCATGGCAGCCTTGTTCAAGACTCACACTGTTTGCATGTTTAACTGAAAGGACTTTGTGATTATGCAGACCACCTGTACAGTCTTGCGGGAGGAGACTCATAATGGGCCTGCAATTTCAAAAATGGTTTGATTCTATGCAGACGGAAAGAAAATGTCTCTCTTCTGAACAGCTATTGAAATTGACATTTATGGTAATATGCCATATTACTGCACAGGTGACACGTCGGGCTGTATATCCTGAGTAGAATTTCGGTGTCACAAAGGACAAGGAAAAGTAATAATGAGCATATCTTGTCTGCGGCACGATAAGGTATATTTTGTTCGATTAGCTCTCCTTTGTCAGATCTGTATAGGAAAGCAGAGGGCGGCGATAAGAGGGAATAAAGGGCAGATAAAACACAACGCATTATGCTCCTTACCTGTATCACTGACATCCTGTTCACCGGCGTGTCTGCGGCGAGCCCGGCGAAGCTGGAGTGGCAGGCAGCGCGCGGCACCGCCAGGTTGTTGGGGGTGGTCTTGAGGTACATGACCTCCGAGCGGGGAAGCGTGAGGGGCAGGGGGCTCTGGTAGTCAAAGCAGATGGGCGAGGTGATGAGCGAGGGGCTGCTGACCACGTTCATCCGGCTGCTGGCGTCCCTCTCCTCCATCTCGCTCTGCACCAGCATGATGTCGCTCTTGGCGATCCTCTTCTTCTTGCCCTTGCCCGCCGGCGGGCTGGCGTACTCGGCCATGCGGCAGGTGTAGTTGCCCCCCGTCTCCTTGCCCTGGTGCTTGGCCTTGACGGCGATGGCGGTCATGACAGCGAGGAGCATGACGGAGATGATGCACAGGGTGACGATGAGGGGCAGGGAGACGTCCCAGTGCTGCTGTTCCCCGGTGCCGCCGGTGCCCCCGCCGCCGGTGCCCCCGCCCCCGCCCCCGCCGGCCCCCGCCGCCGTCACCTCGGCGTTGGCCCTGATGACCAGCTTGGCCACGGCGGAGAGCGGGGGCTTGCCGTGGTCTGTCACCCGCACCACCAGCTCCACCACGGGGGCCACGGCCTCCCAGGGGGCGTGGGCGGTGCGCACCTCCCCCGCCACCGGGTCCATCTCGAACAGGCGGTCGTCGTTGCCCTCCGCAATCTCGTAGGTCAGGTGACCGCTTTCGCCGTGGTCGTGGTCCACCGCCTTCACCGTGGCGACGATGTAGCCGATGCCCACGTTGCGGGGCACCGGGATCTCCGCCGTGTCGTTCTGCAGAAGGGGCAGGACGATCACGGGCAGGTTGTCGTTGACGTCCAGCACGCTGACGCGGACGGTGGCCGTGCTCTCCATGTGGGGGGAGCCCGCGTCTTTCGCCTGGACTTTGAACTCGAAGAACTTGGTCTGCTCATAATTGAAAGACCGCGAGGCGTATATGGCCCCGTTGGTGGGGTTGACAGACACGTACGTGTACACCGACACGTCTCCGATGTGTGACGGCAGGATGGAGTACGAAACCGTACCGTTGCGGCCTATGTCTGGATCGTGGGCGAGGACCGAACCCAGGTACTCTCCTGGGATGTTGTTTTCCGGCACCTGAAGAACATACGCTGCTTTTGTAAAACGCGGTGCGTTGTCATTCTCATCCAGGATCTTCACAGTGAACGACTTGGTGTAGTTTAAAGGGGGGATTCCATTATCTCTGGCCACAATTGTTATATTGTATTCATCTTTCACCTCTCTGTCCAGAGGTCTGTCTGTGAGTAGCGTGAAGAAATTGTCATTGTTTTCCTGCAGTCTGAATGGTATATTTCCCAACACTCTGCACTGAAGTTGACCGTTTCTCCCAGAATCCTTATCTGTTACTCTCACCAGTGCGATGACAGATTCCGGAGGGGCAGCCTCACTGATGGCTCCCTGTCGGACAGACACAAAGCTTATTATTGGCCAGTTGTCATTTTTGTCTAGCACTTTGACAGTTATTTTGCAGTGGCCTGGTATGGGGTTGGGCCCGAGGTCCTTAGCCTGAACATCAAACTCTATGATTGGATTCTCTTCATAGTCAATTTCACCCTGGATCTTGATGACACCTGTGTTGGGGTCAATTGAGAATAAATCTTGCATTCTCTCTGACGAATATCCAGTAAACGAATACACCACCTGTCCATTAGTGCCTTCATCTTGATCTGTGGCATTCAAATCAATGAGTACTTTTCCTGGTGGGGAATTTTCTGGAATGTCTATTACATAAGACGATTTTTCAAAAACAGGGCTGTTGTCATTTGAATCAGTCACTCGAACATTAATTTGCATTGAGCCAGATCTAGGGTATTCTCCTCCATCAATAGCTGTTAAGAGGAGGGTGTGATGACTCTGGTCCTCCCTATCTAGAGGTCGCTGGACGACAAGTTCTGGGTATATAGTTCCATCACCCCTCACTTTTAAATCCAAAGAAAAGGTATTGTAATCATCTCTTGTGACCTGATAAGTCTTTATTCCGTTCTCTCCGGAATCTGAGTCGTGAGCAATTGTCAGAGGGAAGCGTGTCCCAGCCGCTGCGTTTTCTGAAATATCAATGTTAATGTGATCTGAAGGAAAGCTTGGCGAGTTGTCGTTGATGTCCTGTATGTCAATCTTGACCATGCATATTTCCTTATCGTTGGCAAAAACCTCCATAGAGAGCTGGCACTTTGGGTTGCGTCTGCATAATGTCTCCCTGTCAATCCTTTGTTTAGTGAATATCATCCCACTCTCCGGGTCAACGTCAACAAGATGTGGAGCAGAATTTTCCAAAACTCTAAAGTTGGATTTTTTCCCTTTCTCCAACGTTCCATATCCGCCATCTAATGCTATATTTCCGATTACAGTGCCGGGTCCCTGCTCCTCCGGAACATAATAATTGAGATTCTTCAATGTTAGGGCTTCAACCCACAAGAGAAAGAAAATAGGTACAGAGAGCCGCATCCCTTCCACTGGATATGCGGTAGCAGGTGAAAAAAAAATCCTCGTTGACTTCAACCTGTTGATTACAGCAAAGCTAGAGGACTAAACCGCAGCCAGATATGTGGATTTCCGTTGATCCAAAAGGAATTAGATATACAGTTGATCAATGAGCCGTTTCCTCCTTTGATGCTGTTTTGAACCTCTTTCACATTCCGTTCTGCTAAGATGAACTATCTGTAAACAACGCGATGACCGCCCAACGACACTTAATGCATGAATGAAAAATAATATTCAACATGGTGTGCCACAAATGGACTACTATAATTTCCTTTAGAAATAGAAATAGATAATCAATTTGAGAGCCTGCTCGTAATTCCCTACTGCATGAAGGTTAAAAACGTTTGATTCTCTGTTGTGAAGGTTAGACAGTAGCCTACAAAAGCGCATTGCCCTCATGCGACATTACACCTAGGATACAGCGAGCATCGCTCGTTCAAATGCAGCATTGCCCATTTTTACCATTCACAATGCATTTACTTTTTCAGTGCGGCACACTGTTGCATATGGGTTTTGCTCATATAGCACACACCTAGTCGCTGCCACAAAGTAGACCAAAGCAGAAAATGAAGCTCTTTCACGGTGGACAACCTTTTGTATTCTCGTCATTCAAGAGCATCTATAGTACAGCGACCACTTTTGTCAGATAATTGTCCTATAATCAGTCCAGTAATCCCATAATCCAGTCCAGTTGGACCCAGCGCTGTTGCATCCTTCATTCGGACAAATATCGTACAAGTGCTCCTGCGAATGATGAAAAATAAAAGATACGACGTTGCAAGATCTGGGATAATCGAAATTAATCGCTCCCCTGCGCTCAATTCACCACGTCAACTGTTGAAACCTGTTCTTCGCAGTGAGGTCTGACTGGAATCCTCGCGACCCTTAAGCAGACTCCAGTATAATTCCTGGTGCATTTAACACAGTTTCTGATCGTCTACCAGCCAATGAGTGAAACAGTGACAGATCTTGCCTTGGGGGGTTCTCCAATAGGTCTGGCAAGATCGCATGAAGAAGGGCTGTTCTAGTGCTACGTGATTCAGTTACTGATGTGCGCGCCTGGAGCAGAACGTCGGTTGAAACGTGCTTGTAGATGTTGTTCTTAATACATACGAATGTGAAATAGTGATTCTGAATAGGTCAAGTGAAACTCGTTAGTCTAACCAAACCAAGGCTTACAGCGAGTGGTCATATGCCTGGTATCAAGTGTATGGTCAAAAGTCATTTGAGCTTGAGAAAGATTAATTTCAGACTTTACTCATATTGGGGGAATGTTTTTTTAGTTTTTCTGTCACTCAAATCACTAAAGATTTATTATTAGAATGGTGTTTGAACTGCACACATTTGTATTACTAAATCCCCAGATTTAGAGATTTAGATTTAACAGACTTACTTACTGTTTTGGGGAAAAAGCCAAAGGAGTCATTATTTAGCTGTTAGCATAGTCTAGTAGCATATTCTGCTTATCACACTTGCCTTCCATATCTATATGAATCTCATATCTCATTTTGAGAATATGGATTGGCATTTAGTCCATTCAGCATTTCAGGATATGGCATTTGCGTTTTTTATACTCACTTGACCAGACCTGAGATACTAGTTCCCTAGGTGATACAGAATTGGAGTAATGTCAGAAGTGGCTATGTCAGTATAGGCCAAGATCATTGCGGTTTGGATTCGCCTTTTCATTTTCCATTGACCCGGATCTAAATCAACCTTGAGTTGTCCCTGAGTTCATATCCATTGTCTAAAACATGGCTGCTTTCCTCCTCTGGGGAGCATCAACTTTGGCTGGCGAGGATGCAGCCAGCATAAATTGGCCATTTCTGCAGGTAAGAGATAAGAGCAACAAAGGGAAACTCTAATTATCATTCAATATGTTAAAACCTTGGCAAAGCACTGCTTTTGACTTAGTGTTTGCATTGTCACGTTCATACTATTCATATGAAGTCTCTGGATGAAAAGTTTATAATCAGAAGTAGCTAGGTTACATCTTAATAGGAATATGTTGCTGACATGACTGTGTTTTTTTACAAGTTGGTTTTGCCATGGATAGCATTCTTGAATGGTAAAAAATGCATCTGTAATGAACCATAATGATCCTGAACTGTAATGAACCTGTTACGCTGGCAGTAAACAGATACAGATGCGCAATTGTTGGCTAACAGAGTTTCTGTCATAACCACATTGTTATGTATTTTCTAATTGAGTGCAGGCTTAAAAGTCAAACAGTAGATGCACTTGTGTGAGCATCATTACAAAACCTTAGAATTTCTTTCACGTATTCACTCTGCAAAAACATCTATAGTGAGATTGAAGTGTTTGTCAGTGCTGATAGCCACTGCTATATCTCACCTGACGCGACACCTCTGAATTGATGGCAATAAACACAAGTGATTGAATTATATAGGAAAAGCATACGATTGAGATTGCTTTACGAGACAAGTAGCATACCTCTTGATTGAATGTATAATACACCCCTTTCCATGGTGAAAGGGATGGTTGGCACTGATTTACTTGGAAGTTATTCATCTGTCTGTAGAGAATACATTGGCACAACATATGTACTATATTCCGTTTTGCTATGGATTATTTGTAATGTTACATTATTTAAGAAATGCTCTGTTCAAGCACTGAATCAAAATCATAACCAAGAAGGTTGAGTTGGATTTGAATGTAAAAATCAAAGTAAGTGCAAAACATAGTAGGCCTACAGTACATATTTTGTTATTATTCAATTTCAATTTAAAAACTGAACAATGAGCTGTTGTTATATGTGGCTCTAACAAATCCTATTGCCAAAATCATTTAAAAACATGTTTTATTTAACTTTATTGTTTACTTTAAATAAAATGATTTAAAATCAAATCTTCACATGCACTTCGGGGATTTGATGACCCTTCTGACTCTATAGACAATGCATGTGCTTTTTATCAGGTCAGTACCTGTAAGTCAAGAATACCTAAACCACTGTGACAGCAGCCTTCGGCCAATAATCTTTTGTCTGCACTAGTGTGAGTTTGTGTCCGTAAGTAAATGTTTAGGAGCATGGTTGCATTCACCCATCCATGTACTATGTGTGTGTGTGTGTGTGTGTGTGTGTGTGTGTGTGTGTTTTTGTGCATGCGTGTGTGCATGCATGTCTGTGTGTGCCCTATATATGGTTGTATTTTGTAGGCTGGGGGTTGGGGCTGGTTCTGTGGTCAGAGCTGATGCAATATTTCACCAAAAACCTCTCAAATGACTCACACATCAACCAGTTTGATCAACAGGTATTACAAACCATTTTCAATTAAATCAAGACCAACATTTAGAACATATGATGAACTGGTTTATATGTTCTAAACAAAGAGTCCTGTTAAAAATAAATTGTCTACTGAATACATTGATTGGTTGAATATCACGATGTAGCCACAGTATACAATTTATATTATATATATATATATATATATATATATATGCAAAAGTACATTTAATTCATGTTTATGTATATGAGCCCTCAAAATCATTCCTGAGTTAATTGTCTGTGGTACAGTGACTGGTTTTGCCATAGATTTCCAACTGCTAACCAGTGTAAAAATCTAAAATTACACCAGCCTTCAGGCAGATATTAATACAAATAATCCAAGTTTTAAAAACCGACATCATATTCACACAATTAGGTTTACAGAGGTTTCTACACAGTTTCTATTCATTTTTAAATCCAAAATCTGAAGGGCAAATCCAGCAACTAAAAATGCACGCCAGCTGGCATGTTAAAAGTGTGGTCATTATAAAGACAAATGACCATCTTTGAACATAGATTGGTAATTCAGTAATGACTTTCATAATGCATAATAACATGCAACATATGCATTCATATGGCCTACTGCTGGTTGACAATGTTCAATGAAGATTCAGAACATATTTCTATATCTTTAGCTATATTCTAATTTATTCTATATTCTACTAAGTAAATTTATCTTAAGTGATTGCAGGAGATCTATACATTGTCAATATGAATATAACAGGTGTGACACTTCATTTCTGTGCTGTGTCTATATATGCACTGATGCACAGTCTCAGGAAGGTTGTGCCAGATGCCTTGTCTCACTCTCAGCCCAAGTGTCCCACATACAGTGTGAGAGAATAGCTAGGCTTCTCTGGACTGGCACAGAAGCAGTAGGTTAGAAAAAAAACTCCCAGGAGAAATGATTCAAGGTATCAGAGAGTCTGAGAGATGAATAAAGTGAAAGCAATTGCAAGGGGGAAATAATGGAGGTCACAGTGTTTGATGTTCCTATGCTAGCCATGGAAATAACTTGGGTGATGATGGAATCAATCCCAGCTCCAAAGGGCTGAGCATTCATAAAGATATGTTTAGGTTTTTGTGTTTAATGGGACTGTTCATATGCTGCAATTTCCTACTGATTTCCTGCTTTGATATCAGCAAACTTAATAAAAGTATGCTTGAAATGTGATGGATGGACATTTTCACCCCTCTATTTTCCATCAGTTTTTTTGTTTTGATGAGTGAACACAAGGTCAATATAGAGTTTATCCTCTGATATCACCTGCCAGTTCAGTCAAGAGGAATGCCTTCTCAAGGTGACATTTCTTTGGTGTCTGTGCTCTGCATGCCACAAGATCTTTCATTTCCTGTGAGCTCAAATTTACAACTCATCCTCCCACAAGGGGAGAAAACCTCTCATATGACGCAGTCTGTGATCTTCTATATTGAAAAACAAAACAAAACAAAAACAGCCTCACATGAAAGCAAAGGACATTTTCTATTTAAAGTATTAGACTTGGGCCAAGTGTCTGAAGTCTGCCGACTTCTAAATTGTATGTAATTGGGAAACTAGTGTAATGTACTGTGCACTAAATTCAATGGAAGATTATTCCATTTATACTATTCTAATTTAGCTAGAAGATTCTTGTAAACATAGTTGCAAGAGCCCTCATATAAAACTACTGTTGTACTGCTGATCTCAATATGGACTCAGAGAGCTATTTAGTATGCAATTGATCAGGCAGCATTGTCATTTAAATTAACTTCTTGGGCGGATATCTATCCAGCTAACAGCTTGTGTGGCAAGGGACTATCAGAAAATTAAAAGGGACATCACATTGCTCTTCACTAAATTGAAATGGAATAAAACTGAAGAAAACCAAAGGCTGTGCAAACATTCCAATATATGTCTCTTCAGATTGCTTTTTATCTTGGCATGTTTATCTTCACAAATTCAAACAGAGAGGAGAACACCTTTCTGACATACCACCTTTTCAGCCCATCTATGTTTTGACAACACATTCAGCCAAATGGACCTGGACCAGCATTCTGGTGATGCCTGCATTAAAGTGATACAGTAGTAGTCCATGACAGCCAAATTCATTTTCAATAAAATACTGTCCAACTTGTCTATATTTTAGAGGAGCGGCAAATAAAACCCCTTTATTGGGTCCAGGCTCCTCTGTTTGTCAAATTAAGATGCTTACAGGACTGGAAAGCAAATGTTTGATTCTCACTAAAATAAGTCTGCGGTGATGCAGTGCATGTCTAATTGTTGATGAAACGTCAAATTAAAATGCCAGGCACTAGTTGAGAAAGGCCTGGTTGCAAAGGCTCCCTTTTTGTTTCAACTTCTTAACAGGGAAATACCATTTTCAAGGATGCCATTGTGGAATCTGTGCAATAGTATTACCACGGCAATGGCTATTTATTAAATTCTAACATTTTCAGTGATGTCAGCGCCATACCTCTCACCACAAGAACTACATCCTCCCACCTAGGAGGGTGTAAATAACACATACGTCTCACCCCCAATTAGCGTTAGGCTGTACTGTAAAATGACAGGAAACTAATTCACCAATATGGTAGCAACATGAAAGAAGAAGAATCCACACAGAAAAATAAACTGTCAGTCCCATACAGATAGAGCAACATCAATTGTTGTTTCTAAGGAATTCCAATTACTTCAAGGCTAACTGTAAGCCACTAATAACTTCAGGGAACCTAAGAAACACAACATGTTAGCTAATTACACAAGCAAGCCGTTTAGACTGATTGATGGAGTATTTTATCATACTTTCTTTCTCTGGCTCTCTCTCTCTTCACCGCTCTCTGTCTCTCTACCTCTTTAATTTCTCTTGTAGAATAGAATAGCATCTAGACTCTCCGGTTTCCATTGGCAGCTGTCTCCCTTATGACGTGCAGTGACATAATGATGCACTTTCACTGCTCAGCAGCAAAGCACAATCAACATGTGAATAACTGAAAATAGGAAACTCACACACTGGCTTTTGCTTTTATTGTGCAGACAGGGAGGGATTGTAGCGTGCTGCACATCTAACTATCCTTTAGGTCAAATATGCTTCACTGAGGTGGATTGCATTTTCATCACCACTGGAGCATGGGTAAGGATCCTCCAATATTCTGAGGTGGAACACAACATACACACCATGTCACCCTACAGCAACAGGAATAAGGCATTTGCGATGTGAAAACATATTGTAAGCCCAAATACTGAAACATGTTTGTACATTCTATTACTTGCTGGTTTTGTTTGTGGTCATAGCAGTTCTGTTTCCATGGTATTCTGAATATATAATGCATTTATCAGTTTAAGAGGATGCATCTTATTATGATACATTTATATTGAGACATTATATACTGTATGTATAACTGCAAACACACAGTACACATAGGCCTACCATGCATATTATAAATAACATAACTAATACACATTATATTCATGCATTTTGCGCACAATAGAAATCACTGTAAGATTTATGTTTTTGTTATGTCTTTATCTGGACTTGGGATTTAGCCCAGTCTTAATTATATGTTTGATGTATTAATTCTACAAAAGAGGAATTGGTTAATTTTCCATTGGAATTGTAAATATAACTGATGTATTAGTAACAACATTTGATTTTATTACAGTATTGTTATTCACAGGCCATGACTTACCAGCATTGCAGTATAATGGAAATTGTTTATATTTAGCTGGAAGAGGTCCTGAAGGTACGTATAGTTTTCTGTGGCTAGCAAATTGCACATACAGTACCAAACCCTGTACCTTGGTCCCCTTTAGGAACTTAAAGACTTATGTGCACTTAATCAAACGCACACTTGGATGTACTGAATGTGTTTCAACATGCATGCAATATCCTTTGTGAGCTTGTCGTTTTGAAGGTTCTCTAGCATAATGTTTCCCCCTAGTGGTACTTTATAATAATTAATGCGGTATTGTGACGATCTGTGACAGAAAACACATGAATGTTCGTTGTACTGTATTCTGCAGCCACACACCATGTTGTGCTTTTAATTTGAGGCACTTCCCTCAAATGATTTAAGTTCTTGTAAGGTGCACTTTATGAGTGTAAGTTTAGACCTTTTATTTATTATATTATATTCTTATTGATTTATTAGATTTATTTATGTTTCTGAATACTGTCTGTTGCTGCCAAAACAATTGAGATTATGTTTAATAGGTTACATTTGTATTTATTTTTATATAAATTTTATGAATGCAAACAAAAGGTATTCTTGTATTTAACTCCATTGTTGTTAAACTATACAGTACATAGTATACTGTATAGATTGAGATTTAGAAAAATCAATACAATAGGCTGCAGAATGAAATAATAAATGTATGCAACTCTGTATGTAATGCATCACCCTGGAACCTATACTGCTACAGTATCATAAGAGAGCACCATGGCTAGCCTGTGCTGTGGTTGTGGTTGTTATCAGCACCATGGACAGAGATTGCATGTTGAAGCTCTACTGTACATGGACAATGGCATAATGTGCCCATGGGTAGAAGAACATGTTCCTAATTTATAAAAATTAAAATGACAAACCTTGTCTAATAGAGCCACGGAGAAGGCCAAAACGTTAATATTACTGCTGTTTCATTTTGTGTTACTAAAAAAGCAGCTAGCCTGCATTTTTATTTTTTATCACATGCACTCCACAATTTCAAGCTTATGTTAGTATATTTTTTATCAGAATCAGTATATACACAGCTATTAAATGATAACTTGCCGATTTGAACCCAGTGTATCAACAACAGAAGATGTTTGCATTGTAATTACAGAAGAATGTCAGCTCACCTGTGATAAAACTGTATCTAGTAAATGGTAATTCTTCTGCCTTTCTGGTGTCTGATATATACTATCCAATTTCTACACATCAAACAGTCGACCATTGGTGTTTTGAATGCAGATGAACATTGCTTGTGGAGTAAAATGTTCACATTTAATATTTGTACCTAAACCTCTAAGAGAAATTCTGTGGAAAATAAAGTGTGGATGATTAAATCTCGGCTGGCCCAGTGGTACTTTTGCTGATTTAATGTCATTAATATTCTTCACACTTGGCACTTTATGCAAGGCATGAAGATGTGCTGCAATTGCGGGTATACATTGCATTGTGAAATAGTCCTGAGGGACCAAATGACAGCTATCAACAGGGCTCTTTCTTCATGCACTGGGTATATACTGTATATTTAAAGCCATGTGAACAAAGGGACCTTTATAGAACACCATGGTGAAATCGCATCTTGATTCAGCAGCCATATGGAATAATATTAAACAAATCAAAATATTATTTAAGAAAATCTAATAGGTTGAGTTTTAAGGAATTTTTGGTTTGCTGTAAATTAATAATGAGACAGTTTGTCTTTGTACGTCTTTGTAGTCTACATCATGTACGAGGGTAGGACAGAAAATACAAAGAATATATAAAGTTTACTTAAACCATTTTAGGTTCGCTGTCCAAAATTTGACCTGGTTAAAAAATAATTTTCTTTATTTGTGCATTGTTTGTTATGTCTTTATTGTGGGGAGGCTTGAAATGGCTCATACAGGTCCTGCTCATTTGTCAATGGGCTACTGATCAACAGATAATTGGCTTTCATTTTTCCCTTGCCTGGGGAAAGAGGCTGCGTGAAGTCTGTTGCAATGGATTTCAAATGTGTAAGAGTTGTATGACCTAGAATAGGTCATTTCCATGAAGGCCATTTGGTTGTGAATAACCAGTGACGGGTGACATGCCACCGCACGTAGAACACAGAGTACATGTTATTAGGTCAACGGACACATTTTGACTTCCAAGAGAAACATAAAATAATGCTGATAAAAACTATATTGTATCGACTGATAAATGCATTTTGCTTCTGTGCTCAATTGGTTATCTGTCAGACCACAGCACATCACTGGGAGCAGAAGTATGACCTTCTTTCTTAATGCTCCCCTATTATACCGCATGGCCTTGAATCCCCAGTACACTTGATGCCTAAAATAGTTTTTGGGCCTATGGCTTTCCAACTGTAATCTCATCACAGACGACAAGGGCAATATGATCAAAGGTGCTCACGACAACTTAATCAGAGAATATGGCTTCGGTAAATTGTCCCCTGTTCAGGAGACAGCGCATTGTGGTAAGCACCGACAGATGCTGTTCAGTATTTTGTGCCTCATCCGCTCTCTCAACTTCTCCTGCTGCCACCTGGAGCCAACATTTAGGTATTAATGTTAATGCAAATGAGTTGTGCTCCCAGCCTTCTTTTCCCGGCACGGAACAAAAAGAGGCAGTTGCACGAATGTGATTAGGAGTCCAGCCTTAGTTTTCACTGTTGATTCCTCCTTGCCAGCAGTTTGGAAGCTATATGTTGTCTCTCCGGGGCATGGTCCTTAGTTGGCTATTATGTTAAGTTAGAACCATTATTTTTTTAGTTTCTCTCTTTTTTTTTCACATTGTGCAGGCACATTTAAATGGGACTTCCACCATAGAGAAAAGGAGAGGCGTGAGACAAACCTTATCTGTGTGACATTCACAATGACATGTAACAACACATCAAGTACATGTTGAGGAACAGCAACATGAAAGCATGCCCATATATTTGAAGTTGTTGATTATAAACCATCCTCTTTCCAAAAGACTTTATGCATGATGTAGTGGTGTGTTTTATAGATTGTATGTTGCATATTTTCAGGGGAAAGATTATATCAACATTTTGAGCTTGATTTTATTTTATTCAGTCATATTCTGTTATATTTGCTCATGTTTTGCTAAAGCTTGCAAATGATTAGATGTATGTAATCATATCTTACACTTTCCTCTCTTAGTTTATTGCTTTCTGAAGGGAAAAAGTATAAACTTATAGGAATAAAGCTTGGGTTTGCACTACCTATTCATGGTTGAATTAAACTTTGTAATGGCAATAACATTTGATTAAGTCAGGCCATCGAGCACCTTGGCTACCTCAGCATGTGTTCTAATGGTGATTAATAGGAGAATATGGCAAATCTACTGTATGTTCAGTCCACCCTTAATGCTGTCTCCCATATTGGCAAATAGGTACATCTCTGCCCAGCAATCTTTTAAATAGGCAATATGTGTCACATCATATGTTTTAAAATACATTCTTAGTTGTATGAATGTGGACAAGTGTATGTATTTTTCAATGATGATCCAATAGCACTTTAGGACTTTATTTCCATAAAACTTACAATATATTGAAAATATCTTAACGGGTTCAATACTTTTCTAATTTAAGAGGAGCGAATATTGATTTAAATCTCTGTAAATGCACAAGGGATTTAGAAAATAGTACTTACTGTATTTGCAGTATACATCTGGATAGGATGATATTGTATATCAACATTTACAAAACCATAGCAGTGTATCTAAAAAGTGTCTTACAGTTGACTTACTTTAAATTGTGATTTTAATGGAAAAAAAGGAACACAAATTAACATTAAGAAATAAATAACATGCAGTATATGTACAATTCATTTTCACCAAAGAAAGTATTGTGCCCTTACAACTACAGGAAGTATTTACATGATTTGCTACATTTCATTTAGCTTACAAACAAGGCATATTAAAAAATAGTTGCAACCTCCAAAGGAGTTGCCACGGTTATGATATTGTGACTGTGGTGTTGTTCTCTGACTCCCACACCAAACTCCCTCTGCTGATGGGAGAAGTAAGGGGGCAGGGTCCCGTTCCTGGGGAAAGTTTGCATCATGCCTCTAGACTTTGGGAGATTTGTGCAGTAGCTAGTGTCCTTCCAGGAGCAGGGGAAGGCATGTGGATTCTTGTAAACAGGCGCGGGAGCAAATCCTATTGTGTATGTATTGTCTCTGGTAGCGCTGCATCTCTGGGTTGGTATGGCGCATGCACCTTGCCAATCTGTCAAGAGGTTGTTGCCAGAAGGGGGTGAACCTGAGATAGAAGATAAACACAATATGGGACCATATTAGGTTACATATTGTATGTGCTGTGCATGTTATTTTAGACCAGCGTTTTTAAACAGAAAAAGTCAGGAGCCCCCAAAGAGCTGCATGATTCTTTTAAGGGTGTCAGTATAGAAAGCATTCAAGATTTAAATAGTGCATTTTTAATCACAGTATAACTAATGCTTTTATTTCTAAAGTTTATACATTTTTCAATGCTGTTTATGGTTTATACTGTATATGTTTATGCTGGTATTTAATTATGCTTCAATGCTTAAAAAAAACAGTTAAAAATATAAGAAAAACGTACACTGTTTTAGGCTCAATGTAAATAAGGAATGGAGTTTATTCCTAATAAATAGCAATGCCTTGTTTTTCACCGCGCATTACTTCAAAGTCCCAACTATCAAACTTACTCTTTGGTGCGGGGTGGAAAGTACTGAGGTTCCTCTTGCAAACATCACCACTGATATCAGAGTCACTGTCATTGAAGTCGCTATCTCCTTTGCCACTGTCCTTCACGCTCAGCTGGTCGCTGTGCCCAATGCCACTGTGAATACAATCAACACATACAGTATTAGCCACCTCTGCAAAGCTCCAGCCTGATTATTGATATGTTTTGCAGTTTCTTTTTTTTTCTCCGCTCCCTGTTGCTATACTCAGCAAGGCCCATTCCACAAGGCTTCAATTACACACATGCACAGTGCATGTTAAGTACCCTGTGCTTCGGCAGAAAATGGCGTGTGGGGAATAAAGGACAGAAATTATATTTAATGGTCTTACCTCACTTGCAAGCAGTACTTGTCACCTTGCCACACCGATGTTTGTTGGAAGGGCTTGGAAGGCAGGAACATCTAAGGCAACAAAACAAAATGACAGCAGGGGGTGGGGGTTAGTTTCCACTACTGGCACGGAGATCAAGGCAGCATTTGAAACACACCAAACGAATGAGAGAAAGAAAAATTGCTGCAGTGCTGAACTCACCTTTGTCTCTGAATCTGCACTTCTCTCCTCGTATAGGCAGGGCTCTTCTAGAGACGAAGCGGTCCTGTCATGGAGGAGGCCTTGGTGGCCACTGTATATGTTTGCTTCTGCTGAGCCCAGCATGGGTGCTGGCCTGCTGTCAAACAGATTTTCAGACGCTTTCCTCTGATTTCTCTCCCTTTGGTTCAGCTTGCATGTGGCAACGACAATCACTATGGCAATCAGCAACAGTGCACAGCCCCCACTAAGCATAATGATCACTATTAGCGAGCTGTCCAATGCGGAGCTGTCTTCGTCGTGTGACCGCAGCACAACGAGAACTTGGTCCTCAGCGGGCTGTGTGTCTGAAACAACAAACCTGATGGTTGCACCCGTAGAGCAGGGGGACCTGCCGTTGTCACTCACGGCAATTTTCATTTCCAACACGTCCCCAATTGCAGCCGTCAGCCATTGTTTCAGAGCAATCTCTCCTGTGTCTTTGCTCACTGAGAAAAGCGTGTGGTCACCTTGAATGAGCCGGTAGGAGAGCTCCCCATTCACTCCTTCATCCTCATCCTTGGCCTTGACCCGGAGAGCAAGATAGCCAGCAGGGGCATTGTGGGGCAGCGGGATCTCAGCAGAGTCGTTTTGGAGAGCAGGGAAGGTGAAATAAGGATAGTTGTCATTTTGGTCGACTACTCTGATTCTTATTGTGGATGTGCTTGACAGTGGAGGGGAGCCTTTGTCTTCCGCCTGGATGGTCAGTTCAATCTGCTGGAGCGTCTCATAGTCAAAGGATCTCAGGGTATACACCGACCCTGAGAGCGGATCTATGGACACATATGTGGACACAGGGGCTCCATCTATGACCTCTGAATCCACAAGTTTGTAGGAAACCTTTGCATTCTTTCCCATGTCTGGATCACGTGCAACGACAGTTGTTACATACGATCCCGGAATGTTGTTTTCAATCACAGAGACGTCAAACACAGACTTACTGAAGAGAGGGGCGTTGTCGTTTTCGTCTGTCACACGGATGGTGTACTGTCGAATCGTTTTGAAAGGTGGGTTTCCAAGGTCTTCCGCCACCACAGTCAGGTTGTATTCTGGGATTCTCTCTCTGTCTAAAGTAGTGGTGGTGACGATCATGAAGGTGTCCCCGTAGGCCTGCTGTAGTTTGAAGTGTTCGTGTCCGAGCAAGCTGCTGCGAACATAGCCGTTGGATCCAGAGTCTCTGTCCGAGGTGCTGATCAGAGCGACGAAGCTCTCCGTAGCCGCGGCCTCTGTGATGTAGGCAACCCCGTCGCTGGAGGAGGTCATGGGTTTAATGCTTATTTCAGGTGCATTGTCGTTAACATCCACAATATCCACCACAACTTTGCATGTCGATGGAAAAGAGTTCGTCCCTAGGTCGTAAGCTTTAATATTCAGCTCGTATGATCTCTTCTTTTCATAATCAACTGAGGATTTTAAGGTCACGTCGCCAGAGTGACTGTCGATGTAGAAGAGGCGCATGGGCTCTGACGACGGCGAGTCAACAAACGAATACAGCACCTCGCCGTTTACGCCGTCATCTGCGTCGAACGCATGCACCGTCAAAACACGATGGCCCACTGGGGAATCCTCGTAAACCTCTACTTTCAGGAAGTTGTGTTCAAACGTTGGGCTGTTGTCGTTGTAGTCCAGTACCTTAATGTTAACAGTCATCGCACCAGACTTTGGTGGCATTCCGCCGTCTGTCGCACTCACTTCAATTGTGTAAAAGTCTTCCGTCTCTCTGTCCAACTCTTTAACAAGCACAAGTTCAGCACACTTCATTCCGTCCTCTCCGTCGCAAACTTCAACAACGAAATGACTAGAATAAGATGTGTTGTAGGTTTGAATGTAGTTTGTACCCACATCACGGTCAACCGCAGCTTCCAGTGGGAATCTTGATCCCAACGGGGCATTCTCAACGATCTCCAGATGCGTCTGGTTGTGTGGAAATTGGGGAAAGTGGTCATTGATATCTATAACCTCAATCTCCACGTGAATTAGTTGAAACTTTTCCTTGGAGAAAGTCACAATGTCAAAGGTGATAAAGCAATGCAACGACATGGGACAGAGCTGCTCCCGATCAAGCGTCTCTCCAACACTTAACATACCATCAATCTCTCTCATCCGGATGCAAGACGAGTTTGTCTCCTGCATGAAGCGGAATGACGTTGCAGGGTCTTCGGCTGGATCAACCTTGAGATCTTGGGACAAATTACCTATTTCTGTGCCCGGCGCGTCCTCCTCGTAAGTGACGTACCTTGTAGTTGTAGACTGAACAGAGTTGATCAAAAAAAGTAACGCCACATAAACTCTGCTCCTGCAAAATCCCATGTTGAAGGACTTCGAAAAAATGCCTAACACTCGAAAACCGCAAACAACAAGACTACGCGACGTTGAGTCACAACTGTTTGACTTTGCTGCACGTGGCCTTTAAACTCTGGTCTATGCAAATAAGTTGGCCAGTTGACCAATGTCCTTCCAGCTGTCCACAAACGGGGCACGTTTGGCTTTGAAGCAAATTGCTGTAACACGGGTGCAAATGGCCCTACTTATAAAATGAATGGGGATCAAGATGAGAAACATGTTGCCTAAAGACACACTCATTAGCCATTAATGACAGAACATTTTAGTATTTACATTTGAACTGGGCTAAAGGATGGACACGTGAATAGATGGCAATGTTTTGCGATTGATTAGTCTGGCTGGTCTGCCAACAGTTATCACACGATCCAGGAGGTAAATATCTTTGGTAGTAGTCGGAGTAAATGCCTCTTGCCTCTCTAACGGCACACTACGAATGTGTGTGTGTGAGTGTGTGTTGGGGGGGGGGGTTACGTAATATATATATAATGCATTGTATAGGCCTACTGTACGACTTTTACGTGATTTGCGTCATGTTTGAAGAGGTCAACAACAATAAACTTACTATTGATACTACTACTAATGGAGAATAATTATTAAACAACATATTTCTGCATTCATTACATCAGCTTAATTATATGTGTCTTTGAAGAAACATGACTTAATGTTTGATGCATTTATTCTTTTTGTTGGCATATGGAAGACTTATAGACAGTCTATAGACAGTTAGCAGTATATAGAGAAACAGAGCCAAACTGACCAAAGTATATTATGTGGTATTGTAACGTGCATACCGGTATGTATTGTTATGTAGAGTTAATTATCATTGACATCCTGTCTTACAGGCCTTTCATATAAACCCTGGACATTTCCTCTAACACACCATTTTCTCTGTCTAGACAGAATGCGATTAGTCAGCCTGCAAATAGAATATACACAACACACCGCAGTAATAGAGACATTAGCTTGTGTTAAAAAAGGAAAAGGTGTTTGAGCATAACATTGATAAAAGGTATCAAAGGTAACGTCAGTCTTTATAGTCATCAAGTTCATTGCCCATATCTCAATTATAAAAAAAGAACATTTTAGCTATACTCTTAAACAATGCAAAAGTAAACATACACGCACACACACACACACACACATACATACAGGTCTGCCAACACAGCTTGATAACAAAAGACCATGAATCCAATCAACCATATGGGTGATTAGCCCCGCCCCAGTTGATTAAAACAAATGCATCTTCTTCAAAGAACTATTGACACCTAGCACCAGGTTTGGGCCAAATCTGTCTGAGCCCCCGGGACTACACATACAGGTGTTAAAACCCACACACCCTAAATGTATGTGTGGCTGTGTGTGCGTGTGTGTGTGTGGGTGTGTGTGTGCATGTGTGTGTGTTTGTTAGACTTACATTCTGTCTCTCAGATAAGATCAGTTTGGAGGTTTAAGAATGCAGTCACAACTTGCATTAAAAAAAAGCAATTTCCTACATTAAAACGTATTTAGAAAGTTACAATTGATTATATCTGCATGTGCTGCTCATCTACTAGAAATCTAGAGATCTAACAAAAAGAAATAACAAAATAAGCATAGGCAAAACAATTCTAAGATCATTAGGTTGGCCATAGGACATGATTTTGCATTACTGAAACATGGAAACATGGATTAAATCCAACTTCACTTCTCTCAGTTCTACAAATTTCCAATCCAACAAGTGATACATGTAATTGTATTTCAGTATTCCAATGTATTTCAGATCAATTGCACAGAAACATGAGCTTTATCATAAAAAACCTGAAATGTAGTTAATAATTGTCAGATTACATGTTTCTTATATTGCCAGTATCTCAATTCTTGATTATGTGTGCAATCATTTATATAAAGACTACTCTACAAAACATGGCAGACCATGATTTTGTCATATCATAAAATTAATTGTTTAATTAGCTATAGCACAACATAACCAAACAAAACAGCTGCATTCCAGATACAACTTTAAACATGTGTTTCCTAAAAAGAATATTCTCAAGGCCAATGTACAGGATTTTTGTGATCAATACATCACTAAAAGGTCACCAAATGCTCCAATGGTAAACAAAGCATGGGTAACACAAGACTAATATCTGTTTGTCACTTAAGTCAAGTGATTAATGCTGATCCCAGCTTGATTAAGACGTGTGTGGTGACTGTAAGAACATTACAACCGATTAATGGGTTCGGCCATCTGCTCTCTAACTGAGGTAATTTTAATTAACAGTTAAAATAATGTTAATCTTGGCATGGCAGTCTCTGGCATGGAAATCACAGTTGATTGTTAGAGATCAGCTCCATGTCAACCTTATACCCAAGGCAATCTTGCAAGGCCATTTGAGGATCAACTGAAACTACATGCACAGCACCTCTGCATTTCCTTATGAGGGAGCTTTTGGTGACAGTGGGTACCATTAGCCTGGCATATGCAACTGGGAACAAATGTTTCAAAAGACCACCTTTTGGACATCAGCAACTGTTCTACATTTTACACATGACAGGGAAATCATAACATTCCCATTGTGTGATTCAAACTTGTAGACCGTTATAATTGTAATATCATAAAATAATATTGTATTGATGACATTTTGATCAAAGTGATATGAATAGGCAACTTTTATGTAGTAGGATTACAAGAAATCTTCAGCAACAGGTATACACTGCCAACATTACCGATACTATATGTTGGTATATTTAGCCATAGTATGGCTGAAGTTGACCTCTCATCACCCCTTATCGGTTTCCTCATCTCACTTGTAACCTCCAATGCTTCAATAAACAGGGGGTGTACATGTCACTGTCCTGTGCTTGGGGGTCATGTGGCCAGTTTAATCTGGGCCATTTGGGCTGTCTGAAAGGCAGATAAAAAAGAGATTACGCTGTAGCTGTTCCTGGCTCACGGTGAGACACAAGGGTGTAAGCGTGTGAGTAACAGCTGTGTAGGTGCCAGATTCTCAGACTGGCTAGCGGTCCCTGTTGCTTTTGGCACCACTTGTGGCATCACAGGCACCAGATAACCACCCCCTCCTCTCACACACACACACACACACACACACACACAGCTCTCCAACCGGTTACAACTGGACAAATGTTGCATTGTCCCTAATCACAGATAGCACTCGCTCACAATATGCTCCAAAACAGCACGAAAAGCTATAAGACAAGAGTCCCAGTCCCTGTTATAAAAAATCTTTTTTTATTTTATCTTATGTGTATTTAGGTTCAGCTGACATTCATAAAGCATTCATGTGGAGGGATGAAATACTTTGTGTCTTTGCAAATTTAGGACATGTGAAGGAAAACTTAAAAAGATATTTGTAAAACAAAGATCAGTTATGGTAATAAAATGCACAACACAAGAAATTCATCAACGTGCCTTATTATTTTATGATAAATTAATTAGTCTATTAGGACCAACCATGAATTATGCAGGGTTCCCTGTAATTAGACCTCAATGGACTTCACATGTTTCAAACAAATCCAAAACATTAATATGGATGTAAACATGTTTCTAGGATTTCTTCATGTTAGTCACAAAAGGCAAAGGCTATTAAGGAGTATGGGAAGACACATTTTGTTGTTTAAATCTCCTGAAAACTGAGGCAGATCAAAAGAGGCATTAGTATTCTGAGACAAATCGTGTTTGGCTGAGATTCCTGTAGCCCCACTCGACTCTAACCATTCCCCACTGTGGAACGAACACTCACCGCCTCCGAATTATTTCAGCAACAGTTGCTAGATGCACTTCATTATGCGTAAGCAGTTTGGAATAGTGTTGGCCATATGCGCAAGGTAAGTAAACTGCATGCATTTCATTAGGCCCATGCAAACCATTGTTAATTCTATTCCTTTTATTTAGCTGAAAGGCAAAAAGGAAAATTGTACCTTAGTTGAAGTATATATTTTAACAAAATTGCAATTTAACAATCATAAAGGCAAAAACACAGTGCAATTTTCAAAATTATATCAACATAATTTAGAGCAAGAGTCCTCATGAAGGATGGGATTGAAACCAGGAAGACGGTGCCATCTACAGGCTAAAACTCCCAATCTGCTTTTATTATTGAAAAATGCACACCCTTGTGTACAATTTGATGGTACATATAACACCTGGTCCCAACCGGTCCATGGAGCAAGCCAACAGATATATGATCTAATGTTATCATTTTCTACTGTGAAACATATCTGCTTTATGAAACAGTAATGTCTTTAGGTTAATGATTCCATTTAGGATTTCAATCCAATTATCATGACTACTTTGAATTTTATGGTTTATGTTGGATAAACACCTCAAGTTACAAGCAGCATACACATTTTTTTTCTCCAGAAAGTAAGCTATACTGTATGCTCATTGGAAATTAATTTGATCCTATACTTTGATATTCATTTTGATTTCTCTCCCCTCCACTGTAATGGTCATTGTAAACACAAGTGTACTGCAAATCTATTTGTTTTTTAATGCATGCACTGTTAAAAAATGTTCACACTTGCAATTCATATTCCCGTGGCTTGTTGGCAGTTACTGTATCAGGCAGAGTAAATCAGAATGTGCTTGGTAGTCCAGGCTGTGAATAAATTTTATTCTCCCTGGGACGGTTATATTATTCAAAGGAGCAAAGATAAAGTATAGCTTCACTGCGTATGTGATTGTGTATGTGTATGTGTGCGTGTCTGTGCACACACACACACACACATGAGAATACTAATTTGTGTCTTTCAAGGACCAAGTTCCTCTCCTGCTCCTTGAATATATTTTACATCTCCATATCCCCATCCTAGAATGTTGCCTCCTTCAAGCAATTTCCTCTCAGTCATTATCTGATGGGTGAGAACTGCTTCCCATTGGCAGGGGCAGATTACACTTGGGCTGGGTAGAACTTGGCTGTTAAACTGGCTTCTTACCAATACCTAGTCTGCCTGGTCTTGACAGCCCCCACAGGGCTGGCTACTGGGGGAAGACTGTTTGGCCAACTGGCCACTGAGGGGTGTAATCACTCCCTTTGACATATTTGGCACACGCTAACCATTTTCTCAACAAAAACAACCCATTTTAATCCCCCATGCTATATGTTATCAGCCCAGCAGATGGCAATGTTGAGTTGGGAACGCAACGTTGGACTCATTTACCTGAGGCTGAATAGAATGTACACTGAGAACAATTGTTAAAATAAAATACTATAACATGAAATTAAATCTATAAAACATAATAAAAATAATTAAAAAAAGTTTTTGTAATCCCTTCCATTAATATCACGTTATCATTTAGTGCGTTTAGCCCTTTAAGGTACAACTTCAAGGTCAAAAAACATCAGCTATTTAAAGCAGCAGCAGTTATTTAAAAGGCCATCGTAATAAACGCAACTAAATATCCAACTGCCTGCAAGCGTCCCTGTAGCTTACATCCCTGTGCACATCAGGAATGCATGCATGCAACAAAACACATATTTTTCATAACACAGTGTTGTGTATGGGTATGGCATGTTTGCGCGTGCTCGTGGCACAGAGAGATTTATTAATGTTGAGTAGGACTTCTAGTCTTCCAGCTCTACCCGCTGTGTGCCCAGTACAGTGAGGAGTTAAGGGATTTAAATCTGGTCGTCGAGTCGTGCGGTGCAACGGATGTTTGGAGTGTGCTTGGTGATAGCGGACTCCATTACAGGGCTGAGTCTTAGGGTAGCCTTCCGTTGTGTCGAAAGCGAGGAGGTTAATCAGATCCCAGCTCCATTATGAACGGCAGTTATTTCTAAAGGGTGCTATGAATAGAATACCGTAAGCTCTCGTACAGAACATATTCTGAACTGTGTGCTTTCAGAACAAGGACTGATAAAGAATAGTACTAGTGTAAAGAGAGCCACTGTTCTCCAGAGCAGGACCACGTGTTTTAAGGAGGCCTGGTTATTAATTATCTGGCATCCTTTGCCCCCCCCAGCTCTGCAGCTACATTTCCAATGGCTGCTCTGTTTGCTGCAAGGACAAATGAGCTTAATTGATTTAGATTTTTTTTTACATGGTGGTTTACCATTATGATTGCAATTTTTCATAAAATCTCAATATACGGTATAGGCATAATTAAAATATACATTTCATAATACAGCAATAAGGAGGCTCAGTGAGTTCTTTGTCATCTGTAATGATAAAGGTTAAAACATTCTAATAAACAGTCCAGCCTATGTTTTACACGGTTTCAATGGAACTATATATTTTGCAAGGTAACAAAAATTAGAATTAGCCTCAGCTTTGCTCAAGACCAGACAAGTAGAAGTGTTAATCGTCTAGACAGTCCTGCTCTTAGCAAAGAGACATTTAGCTACTGAGGGTGAAGTGAGATGGAAAATCTAATTTCCATAACAGGGAAACAGTCTGGCAGAAGGTGTGTTTTTTTTTCTGTTGAATTGTCAGAGCAATGCTGGTTGTGCCACAGCAAGGGCAGCGATCTACAAGAAGTGAAGGTATTGGGTAGAGGGAGGGTCTCAAAACACACACACACACACAAGAGATGCACACACACACACATACACACACATACACACACACATGCACACAGATGCAGACACACATGCACACACAAACACTATGTGGATGCATGCATACACAAACAGTGCTTAGTCTCCCAGGAACAGACAGTGAGCACATTATGCAAACAGAGGGTTGGTGTGTATGGCTGAGAACGTGCCTGTGTGTTGGAGAGGAAAATTAGACTGATTAAAAATCAGGGGGAAATTGCAAACTGTTGGAGGGGGCTAATTAGTATGTTGAATCTAAAGCCAACACTCACTCACTGTCAAACAAATGTGAAAATATAGGTATATTAGCATTTCCTGTTGTTCTGTCTTAATTCCAGTTATGAGGTTGTAACGTAACACACTGCAGCTTGGGAGCAACAGGGTAAAAGCAGCAGGGTAATGTATTTCTAGTTGCTTCATAGCCTAGTTACAGATAGGTTTAGTTATTTTTTACTATAATTTAAGTAGAAATGAGAAAATAGAAAGACACTACTCCTTGCAAAACAATACAGATACTTAATATAATAATGTATATTATTTGCAACACCTTTCCAAGAATCTCAAAGTAATTGATGGTGTAGTCAAACCTATACACAGTGTAATTCTATCAATAAAATCAATGTCCAAAGAATTAGTTAAGGCAATATGACAAAACAGTTGGACTAGCATTACAGTAAACTGTAAAACATACAACACATAAACATGTGTCATGAAATATAACACATTGAAATATAACACATACTGTAAGTAACAGTGCATATAGTACCCGTAACAACAAAAACAAATAGTATAGTATTACATTGGTGTCATGGTGTTTTCTGAGCTATACACTAAAGCTTTTCTTTTTTGCATTTGAAATGCAAACTAACACCAAAATAAAAACAAAAACAACAGCTGAATTGTGTTCTTCTCTATGTATCTATGCTGAATCAGTAATCTATGTCTCTTATGTATTCCATTTGTTATAGGAAACACTGTATCTTTAAGCAGAGAGCAGGGATCGGTCAGTCTGCAAGAATGAGCTCAGCTTTAATGTTCCAGGTAGCAGTGGAGTACAATTTGGTACGCACACAGGAAACGAGTGCACTATTGTTAGTTTTCCATTGTGAGTTATGCAATACAATGGCCAGGAAAGCATGGGGGAGTTACATTTAAATGTCCCTTTTTGCAAACATAATTAATATTCCATTAAAGTTGAAGAATAGACTATCCTGGATATATTGTCCTTGACCGTATGCAAAGCCTTGCCGATATCTGTCCAAGGGAGATAACTATAATCAGTGCAAGAGCTGAACTCATCATCTATGCAAAGAAATTCATAACAGTTCCCCCCATTCTTAAATCTATCATTTATAACCTTTGGATTTTTATGCACCTGCTATCAGACTCACACTCTTAACAGCCAGCTCACATAAATGTATTTAACAACACACCAAGACTATGAAAAGAAGAAGATGTGTTTTATGTTTGGAGTAGAGAAAAGAATCAAATTTAATATTTAAAACCTTCTCTCTCTCTACAGTCTACATTGTTGAGAACGCTGCTAACTGTGAGTTGCCAATTCCATGTTGCACTTATATTATCTTAACCAGCAGATCTATGGTTCCCCAGACAGCCTTGGTTTATCTTACAATCACTTGCGTGGATGTATATACAGTATATATATATGAAAGAGTTTTTTTTACACATATAAAAGAGTAACGTAAAATGCTATGTTGTTGAATGTGTTCTTAATTCTAAAGGGAACAGATGTACCTTCAAACCTAAGGCATGACATTTGCAAGTCGGTTAACCATGGCTATAATTAGAACTATCAGAGCAGCAGTCCACATGGGACAAATAAACAATCACCTGTTAATGTATCCCCCATTTGCTGAAGGGGAGGGGGGGCTGCACTCTGCATTTCCAAAGATAGCCTGTTATAATGGTGGTAAAAGAGTAATTGACCTCATTGGGTGTATGTCAACGCAAAATTCAGGAAGCGACACCTCAGGCTGGTCACATCAATCCTCTTTCTCAGTACAGTGCCCCCTCCTTTATTCTTCATATTCTGCCTCTCTTCTCTCATGGCTGTGTGTTCCCAAACAAACTGCAGAGCTGAAGATAATGGTTAAACATCTAGGCTCTCTGATGACGATGGTCATCACAATAAAAAGACTTATGCCTATTAAGGCCATTGTGAGACTTCCGTCATATTAATATAGTCACCAGAATTTCCACTGGCACCAAACTTTCATTCACACATTCATCACCATGTATGTAGAAATTGCTGTAATCATTCTGGAAGAAGGGTTGTATTAAACACATATTTCTTCGCCCTCCCAATGTTTCCCTCATACAGCTCACAAATCTCCTCAACACCTCGAGACATTTCAAATAAATTCTTCATCAGGCTGTCATAATGCTTTTCCTCTCCCTTCAACGCCAGCAAGCCTGCCGTGATCTACTATGAAATGGCCTCATTGTGCGGGGCATCAAGGATTTCTCTGGCTCCATCTCCGGGAGTGCTCTGAACTGTGAATTTCTGATTCCGACAGTCAAAGGCCCACAGCCATGGGCCGCCAGCACTGCTGATGTACTGTTGCTGTGCGCGTCTGAAATTGGCTGACATGTTTCACTTTGGCATACCTTGGCTCAGTCTATAAGTGGTGGCTCTCCTAGAAACAATGTCCAGTCTCCTCGCATTGCGACCTACATGTGACAAAACAGAGTTGGGATTGTCTCGCCATTCTTTTTGAGTTTTCACACAACCACCATGCCCTCGTTTAGAATAGATGCATAGTTACAGCAGGGCTGTTAGACACATCAACATATAACCTGATAATCTGAGACGAGTTTTTGGCACTGCCAGTAACCCATGGCGCTCTAATCCCCTAATGACTTACCAATAACTGTTAAGGATTTAATGTCACCCTCCTCTGTGCATTTTGACTCTTTTCCTGAACCCAGGACTTAGCCAATAAAATCTTCAAAGTCCTCTCTTGTGGGTCACGAAATCTGTCATGCAGACAGGATGTTCTGGAAGGGCATTACAGGAAGCCAAGGTTGCTATTTTACGGCAATTTTACGCATCCAGGTTAAATGCAAATACAGTATAACCTACATATTGAAAGCAACATTTTGTTTTTATTTAGGGGGGGAAACACAAATGTAGGACTTTCACACTTTGGTAGCATATAGATTGATAAGAATTTGTGTGCAGTTGTCATCCAATCAAAAGCAGTGGCGACTTAAACAATGCACAAGGATCAATGAGGTCACACTGGACCGTCAGAGGCGAAAAAAACACTCCACATTCTAGGTCTTCTCAAACATTTTCAGTTAATTTTTCATGCGGCCATACCTTTTAAGAGACTTGTCAGTTTGATTTACTGTTCACTTGACAGTTATTGGGTTTTGGTGTTTACCTCTTATAACTGCAGAAAACTAGGAGGGCCAATTTATACTCTGGATGCACATAAAGCAGCATCAAAAATTAAGATCTTGATGCCTTGGAAACATTATAAGCTTCCCATGTGTCTCTCTGTATTTAATTGGTTATGCTCTTTTCATGGGTGTTCTGAGAAGATGGAAGACTTTTCTCTACCCCATGTTTAGACTGATGTCATCCCCATGTAGACTTATTTTAATGCTCCATTTTTTCCACTTCTAGCCCGGCAATCACTTCACTCAATATGTCACTCAGCTGCTGACAGCTAGTTGAATGATGATGGAAACGACAATCTAGATGTTGTTTATTTAATAGCCTGTTGACGGTACTTAAAATATGTTCTCTCAAAAATAATTTTCCATAAAAAAAGAAATAGCATTAAGTGTTCAATCGCATATAGACTGCATGGGGGGAAGGAAAGAATCTTTAAAATGAGCCTTACAGTGGAGAAATTGTCTCAAGTGGTTGAAAGGATTTGAAGAGGAAGAAGAATGGATTGATGTTTGCTCTGCAAGCCCCCAAGTAGTACTGGCCCAGGGTCTAATCAGACCCTCAGCACCCCTCCTCATCTTCTCCTCCACACAGCCACAGGATTTTCTCCCACTATTCAACTGCTGATAGATGAGCCTCCCTTTGTATTTCAGCCATGCAGTTTCTTAAATCTGAAAAGCCCATTCATCTTGGGCAAACGCAAGAAGGGGGAAGGAAAAAACTTCTATATTCATTTTTTCCCCCCACCGTTTGCCAGCGCTCAAGTGTCACTCACAAACTCTCTAAGCACTTTGTCTCTCCTCCGTTAACCGCCCCAATACTCAGCCATGTCACGTGCCGTGACTACAACCTGGGGAAGATTGGAACTGTTCTTCCCCCGCTCTGCCTTGTCTGAGTGATTATAAGACCACAATCGATGAGAAACAATCTGCCCCATATAATCCAACGGAGAGTGTTACATCGGGGGAAGATATCACACATAGAGGAAAATCTGTTATTTTTTCTGCTTCCCGATAGACTGAATTAATATTTGCTTTAAAGATACAATGCTTTTCAAACATTCAGGCAAAGTGGTTTATCTGCACTCTCCGTCAAATAGAATTCATGCATTGAGTAGGCTAGGCAAATAACCAGTGTAATAAATCATCTCTTTCTTCTGTAGAAGGCCATTAGATTGTCTGCTGTATAGACATGCTGATGTTTGGAAACTTTCATTACATACAGTACAACACTGTCACAACAACATACAGTACAACGTTTAATGGTCTCTTGGTGATATGAAAGACCAGGTCCTTCACCCATGTAGCAGCAAATGGAAAGCCTATTTCTCAAAGAAGATTATCTTCCAGCTGGCAATACAATATATAGAACAGTATTTTTATCCCAAAGTGTGTCTGCGTATATAGCCATGTGTTGGAAGAAAAATGGTGTCATGTTTAATTAGCAAATTCTCATGGTGATTGCGGACACCTTGTTGACACATCCTTTCCACATGAGCTATTACTGATGCGTTTGAATGCAATTTACATAATTATACCTCATCCTGTCCTGTGAAGCACATGCCTTAAACAGCATGTTGCTTACAGCGAAACAGCAAGAGAAAGAACAGCCACATTAACCCCTGTGGCAAAAAAAAAGAAAAAGAAAAGAAAGAAAAGCTTAACGGTGACATGATTTCCTTCATCCACGTTTATGATACATGATCGTTTAAGTACATAAATGATGTGCCCCACCCACACACATGCACAAACACACACAAGACACCCACACCATTAACTCACCATACACACACACACACACACACACACACACATACAAAATACGACTTAACCAACATCATCCATGAACACAGACAAAAAGCAGGATGACCCAAATTCTCACAATGGTCCCACTTATTGTACATATTTAAGTTTAGCATTATTCAGTATGCAAAGCCTGTGGCATATGCTACCGTGTCACATTCCAAAGGAAATCTTGCATTTAGGTACAGAATGTTACAAATGAGCACCACGTCATAAAGTGACAAAAAACCGTGGTGTCATTCAAGGTAAAAAAATAAAAATAAAAAATAATAAAAAAATAAAACAATAACAAATACTATCTTACGTTATGAACAGTGAAGCATGACAGATTTTGTTGCCACACTGTACTGTCAGAGGACTGTTCAAAACTCAGAGCGTTGAATTTCTCTCTGAACCCTGACTTGCTCATCTAATAACTTTGTTTATGTCTGCTCTGGGACGTGTCTGAAGGGACACCTTGAACACTGGGATGCAGCGCTCCGTCCAAACATAAAGAGGAAAATGAAATATTCACCCGCCTTATTGTCTCCAGACTCCTGGATAAGAATCAATAAAACATAACACTGGCTCCTTTCTAAGTTTAAGACTTCCGATGGGGCTTGAAGCCCCCATGTGATGGTAGAGGCTTTACTCTCCCATATAAACACACCAGAATTTTTATTTTGATGTTTGAATTAATCAGCGGAGAGCGCCTACAGAACAAAAAGATCTGATGTTGCCTATGGGACATGTGGTCATCTGGGAATTGAAGGCAAGCATTTAAAAGCATGTTTTGATGAATGCATTTGAGCATTTATAATAAGCTACTGTAAAACAGCCATCTCGAAAAACCTCTCATATCAGGAGTACAAAACAGACGGTTCTTTTGCATTATCGTCCAAAATATTTTTCATTGCCTAATCATTCCCCTTGGACAGCACTTTGTGCTCCAAATAAACAATTCCCAACAAGTGCTGACAAAGAATAATGTAACCTGCTCAATATTCACAATTTCCACCTGAATGTTAAACACACGAGTTTAGACAAAGGGGCAATTAATGATTCATAAATTAATAAATAAATGATGTTACAATAAAGTGTGAATTGTACAGTATGACCTATTAACCAGGAGTTCTGAAAATACAACAGAGTTGTTAATGGTAAAAGGAATTGCTTTTTTTGTCACCTCACCTTGATACACACAGAGGAATCTTTACAAACACTTTATTCTAGTTCTTGAAGCAAACAAAGTCCTTCTGTTTTATTAAGATGGAATTTATTTTGGAGTTTTCTGTATGGACATACATAGAAACTCTAGAGAATGCAGCTACATTACAAAATGCATGGTGAGGCCTCTTGGAGCTTGTAGTACAGTAGTATGTTTACAAATGCTGCAGTACAGTACATACATATTGTGTAATATTACATATTTAAAATAATGCAACCTCAGTGATTCTTCCTAAAAAACATAGTTTAGTAGTTTAGTTTGTACTGTAATGTAACATTGTTTGCAAACAATTTGTGATGAGATCTAAATCTTCTGAATAATGGTAATGTTTAGTTGGCATTACAAAAAATATTGAGAGTTGGTGTAGCACCAACAAGGTAGAGAGTAAGAATGTGAGTGAATGAGGGCGAGAGAGCGAGAGAGAGAGAGGGAGAGAGAGAGAGAGAGCGAGAGAGAGAGAGAGGGAGAGAGAGAGAGAGAGCGGGGGGGGGGGGGGGGAAAATTTTATTAGGCATGAATACGTCTTTAAGAAAAGTGATCTCTCAGTAGACCAATAATCAGGTGACTTGAGCTTCTTCACAGTGTTATTTGCCTGTGCTTCCTAATCTGTGTGAGAGTATGATGAGCTAAGTAGCTCCCACAAATTCAGACAATCATGTCATTTCTTTGGGCATGATATGGACCAAAGTGATTAGAGAACTTAAAACGCAAAGACATCCCCTGAAACTGAATGTATTTACAATCCCATTAAAAATGGAATTGTGTCTGTGGGCCAACAGTACATTTGAAATATGTTCTTCTAGCAACAGTTTCTCTCATGTATTTCTCATTTACTCCCATCCCCAACACTGCCCTGTGCTCCTCTGTATTGAATATGTCTGAAGCTGTAAACATTATGCTAATAGTTTTCATAGGGGGTTTCTATATAATTATACCATATTGCATAAACCATTAAATAGCTATGGCTTCTCACAATAAGCGCTGAAAAGATTGACACCACAAAAGAGCGTACACAAATTGTTATACATTTGACGAACTAATGACAGTCATTTTGGCAGTCATAGTGTTTTAACTCTGAAAATATGTTTTCAGACTGGTCAGTCTCTGGTAAGTTCACTTAGCATTTTACTGGCTGTCAAATCTATTAGTTCTAGTTTATTGAGACTTAGTATGCTGAAGTTTGGTCATTAAGTTCGGTACAGCCAAGAAAAATTGTAAAGAATGTGTATTTAATGTCATTTAACCTTGCAGTAAGGGAGGAATTCAAACATGATGTTCTGCAGGGACAACAGCTGTCAAAACACCATGATTTACTTTATTTAAGAGTATGTGACTACTGTATTTAAATTCAAATTAAATAAAAGACTGCTAAATAACTAGTACTACAGCCATATGTACAGTTATTACCTCAAACAGTAGATATCAACTCATACTGTACAGGGGCTTTGACAGTGGCAGCTACATTGTATACGTTTATTCAATTCACACTGCTTTAACTGTAAAACCTGTAAAAGGTTAGACTGGATAATGATTAACCAATGTATTATGAGTGCACATATAGGTATTAATTCCCCATATAGGCATGAGGATAGACGTGGGCTATAGCAGTATATTAGAGATGCGATGAGAGAACAATAATATTTGTGAATCCAGAACACAGAAAGATTAAACTGAAGCCTGAATATGGAAACCCATAGATAATGAATAGGAGATATACTATATGTTAATTATTTAATATTATCCCTATAGAGGAGTCTTATTCCATATATACAGTATGGCTATACTGTTTTGTATATGGACTGTTTTGTATATGGTGTCAATGTACTGATCTCTTATTCTTACAAAGAAATGCAGTTAGCCTATAGCCTGTAGATAAAGGTGCTGTATACTGAATGTAGGACTTAAGAGCTGCTGGTGTAATTTCTTAGAAATGCCATAGATATCAGTCAGCAATCAGTGAGTGAAATGATCTGTGAGAATATTTGCCCTTCCCTGATTGGTCCGACAAATCGACCTTGCCTTTCAATCACATGAATGTGCACACACAGCTACAGGCTCGTCAATCGCTCTTTGCGATGGCAGAATAACTGACTCCAGAGTGAAGGGGGAACGTACAGCACATTTAACAAACACATAGTGTCTACATTGAGGATACAAGCTATGGATAATGGCACTCAAATGCAAGTGAAGACAATTCGGTTTCAAACAGTTATACTGAATGTCACTGCCCTGCAATTAAGTATATTATTATCAAGCTTACATATAGGCTGTTGTACTGAGTGGGTTATGGGTTATCAATCACCATGGACACCTGCGCATACAATATACGCACAGACGCGCCAAACACACACACACACACAAACACACACACACAGAAAGCCACATTTAAATAAAAAAATTATGGAAGAAGGTTATAGCAAGGTTATTACTTGGTGGAACCGTGGGCTGTGATACGATACGGATAAACGCTCGACAGAAAGTCTAAACAGCTGTGCCTTTTTCGGTTCCCTTTCTATTTCTTACCTTCTTCTATATATGCACCCCAAACAGGCTTTGACGGTTTTTTATGAGGCCTATTTTTAATTCTAAAGCGATGGATTGGTCACACTTGGTCTCATTAGCATGAGGAGCCGTATAAACCCCGCCACTGCAGAACTGGGAGCTGTGTGAAGACCGAGAGGCAACAAGCGTGTCTGACTGGCTGCGCGCAATGAGCAAGTAACTTTCACTTTGTGCTCTCACTTCATAACAGGCTGCTGGATGGAGAGCTCAGACAGAGGCTGAATTGCTCCTGAATGTACGGCGAAAGTGAGGCTTCTTTGTGAAGAAAGATATAACTCCGAAGATGACAGGGCTCAGATTAATAGATTGGCACCGGTGGATTTTTATATGTTCTGTTCAACAGATGTTGATTGTTTCACTGTCTGCGTCCGAGGGAAATACTGTACGATACCAGACCAACGAGGAGGACGGACCCGGTACAGTAATCGGAAACCTTGCCAAGGACATGTCCTTGAGTCTGTCTCATTCGTTCAAGACAAATTTCAGGATGATGAAGCAATTTAACGATTCTTTCGTCAGAGTGAGAGAAAACGACGGAGAACTCACTGTTGGGGAGAGAATTGACAGAGAAAGAATATGCAGGCACACTTTACAGTGCCTTATCACTTTTGATGTGGTCAGTTTTTCAAAAGATCGGTACAAATTGATTCACGTTGAGCTGGAAATTAAAGATATCAACGATAACTCTCCAGAGTTTCCAAACAAGGAATCTATTGTGGAATTCTCTGAGAATTCAGCGTTGGGCTCCCGTATACCTTTAGACCCGGCCGTGGACGCTGATGTCGGATCAAACTATATTCAGAGCTATCAAATATCTGTTAATAGTCATTTTTCCATTGATGTGCTACTGAGAGCTGATGGGGTTAAATATGCGGAATTGGTGCTAATGAAAGAGCTAGACAGGGAGACACAGGCGTCATACATGGTGGAGCTGGTGGCCACGGACGGGGGCAGTCCACGTAGATCGGGGTCAACAAAGATCACCGTAAAAGTGACTGACTTCAATGATAACAGTCCCGTTTTCGACCAGAATAGTTTTTCTGTGAGTTTACCAGAAGATGCGCAGGTGGGCACTGTCATACTGGATTTGAATGCAATAGATGCAGATGAAGGGTTAAACGGAGAGGTCACGTACGGATTCGGGAAACAGGTTTCGCTCGAGATCCGAGAACTTTTCGAAGTGGACAGTAAAACGGGCCGCTTGATGCTCAGGAGCCCCGTGGATTACGAAGACAAAAAAACATATGAGGTAGATGTGCAAGCAATTGATTTGGGAGCCAACCCTACCCCCTCCGTCTGTAAAATTATAATTCACGTCAAAGACGTGAATGACAATGCCCCAGAAATCAGCATTACCCCAATGACCTCCATGACGACGGGCGTCGCTTACATTAGCGAGGCGGCAGACAAAGAGAGTCTGGTGGCTCTGATCAGCACCTTGGACAGAGACTCGGGCGTCAACAGTCAAGTGCACTGCATATTATACGGTCACGACCATTTCAAACTTCAACAAGCTTATGAAGACAGCTACATGATAGTTACAGCCGCCCCACTAGACAGAGAGCGAATTAGTGAGTATAACTTGACAGTAATGGCCGAAGACTTCGGGTCACCTCCGCTGAGAAAGATCACACAGTACACAATCAGAGTAAGCGATGAGAATGACAACGCCCCTCAATTCAGCAAAGCTGTTTATGAAATATCCATACTGGAGAACAATGCACCGGGCGCATACATCACAACAGTTGAGGCCAAAGACGCAGATTTGGGGAACAATGGAAAAATAACATACAGGCTGATAGACAGCGTCATCATGGGGTCGCCGGTGAACACATTTGTGTCACTCAACTCAGTGTCTGGCTCAATATACGCACTGAGGAGCTTCAACTACGAGGTCATGAAGCAGCTGGAGGTACACATCCAAGCGAGCGACGGGGGCTCTCCGCAGCTCCAGAGCACGGCCGTCATCACACTTAAAATCCTGGATCAGAATGACAACCAGCCAAGCATCATAGAGCCCGCGCTGTACAAGGGCTCCGCTGAGGTCTTCCTGCCCCGAGACGCACCCGCCGGCTACCTGGTGACCCAGATAAAGGCCACCGACGCCGACGAGGGGATGAATGCACAGCTGTCCTACAGGATCGCCGAGGGCGGCCACCTGGGCTTCTCCGTCCACCGGGCCACCGGGAAGGTGCACGTGAGCCGCCAGCTGGCGTACGAGGTGGCGGACGCCGTCAGGCTGGCGGTGGCGGTGAGCGACGGCGGGACGCCCGCGCTGACCGCCACCGCCGTCATCCACCTCAGCTTCACGGAGGGCCCCGCCCCCAGCCCCCCCGGCCGGGCGGGGGCGGCCGGCGGGGAGCTGTTCCAGTGGGACACGTCGGCGGCCATCATCGCGGTGCTGGCGGGCAGCTGCTCCCTGCTGCTGCTGGCCATCGTCCTCATCGCCACCACCTGCAGCCGCCGGAGGCGGGAGAAGCGGGAGGGCGGCGGCTACGGCGACAAAGAGGAGGCGGCGGCGGCGGAGCCGGGGAAAGGGGAGGGCGGCCGCCCCGACTCGCTGATGGCCGGCCACAAAGGCGCGGTGTTCGACGTCCACCCGCTTCCGGAGATGACGGCGATGCCCGCCGCCGCCGCCGCCATGGAGACGGCCGGCGAGGAGAGCAGGCCGAGCGCCAGCATCTTTGAGTCCAACAGCAGGATGGTGGAGGGAAAGCTGAAGGTAAGAAACCGTGAGCTTCAGCGCTATTGTGTGAGCCCTGTTGTGTTCTTGCACTCACATACTGTGTGGCCTTCTCCCAGGGTTATTGCACACTGCCAGGATATGGGAAAGAGACCATCCGGCCTATAACTATATGGAAGGGCAACTCATTCACCACCATCTCGGCCAGAGATCCCCAGATCAGCGGGAAGGACAGCGGCAAGGGAGACAGCGACTTCAACGACAGCGATTCGGACATCAGCGGTGACGTGCACAAAAAGGACTCCCCGCCAACTAACAGTAAGCGCTGCAATCTATCAATCAGTCGGTTAGTCAATCAGTCAACCACCTGCAGCCCAACAGCCAGTCACCCTGTTGACCCACTATGCACGCATTATCACCATGTCTCTGCAGGTCTGTGGGCTTGTACCAGTGAGTGCAAGATCCTGGGACACTCAGACCGATGCTGGAGCCCGTCAGCCACCAGGCCCAACACCAGCATGGCTGCTGGGCCTCATATGTCCACATTCTCAAAGACAGCTTCCCTACCCAGGGACACCAGGAGGGAGAACTATTACCCGGCGCACCCGCCCAAGCCCAACGCTCTGCAAAGCGTGTACGAAAAGGTCCAACACCAAGAGTTTGATTATATCCTCGTGGGTCCACCAACACCTTCCAGAATACAGGAAACAGATGAAATATCGATCCCAGAGTACACACATTCCTAAAACAGCTCCTCAGTGATGAAACAGACTCATCAAAACATGGATCAGTCTTGTATAGTTCTTTGATCTCAATTAATGCTACTGTGGGACTGTAATAGTGTTTTGTACAGTTTGTCTTCTGTCTCTTATATACGCTCATGTATGACTGTTTATTGTACGAAATATGTAATATGCAATATTTTGTATATTTATAATATATTTTTCATAATGACTCAATGTAAATGACAATTTTATTATACATTTTGAAGGGCATGTGTTAATATTTAAGGGGCATGACTAATGGACATTCAGGCCAAAATTGGCACATCTCAAGAGGAAAACAATCAATTATAGATGACCATGTGTGTGGTAGGTTTTGTCACATCATTGCACAAATAAATAGTCAAAAACAAGCTATATTCAGTCTGCTGTCATAGTATCAGAAAGACTATTAGACACATAGAGAGTTTCATAAATAAGCTATTTGATGTACATAAGCTACGCTGTGTTCCTGCCACTACTGTATGACGCTACTACCGTTATGATGGGAAACAAAAACGATTCTCTTCACAACGTGTGAAACTATGTAATTACAGAGCCACCTTAATTTGCATGCAAATTCAGCAGTGCTGATCAAATGCTCTTTCAATTACATATTTTTCCAGGGTCAAAGAATCCCTTCACCTTTCTGATTGCCTCGCAGCTCGCCAATTATCCAGAAAAATCTGGCTCATTCTGTTTCTAAGCAACAGGGCCAGAGCATATTCAAATCACTTTTGCACCTTTACCTTCTTGTTAAGTTGTGATAAGGTTGTAACCCCGACTGAAAGATCGTATCCCTGTGAAGGAAGAAAAAGCAGATATGCCTGTGGGCAGGCATGTCAGCGCGCGTGTCCACGTGGGTGCCAGTGTGTACTGTATGTTTGTTTATGTGTGTATGCCGCCTGTCTGTTATTTTGTGAGTGTGTCCGTTATATAACATCTACATTATAAAGGAACATTCGTCTCTTGGTATAACTCTGTTAACCTTTGCTATAAATACTAATTATAGTTACATAAGGAAACTATGCACATGGGCATATGCTTTACTAAACATGAACACAGCTGCATACACTGTAAAATTACTATTTTATCCGTGGACAAATTCGGGGCTCCATTGAGTGTGACTGTTTGTGTCCCCAATATTAGAGTGTTATAGTCTTACCTTGTCTTGATCTTCCTACAGTATGTCAATTTGATGACGTGGTTACCCTCACCTGAATCATTTTGGTTCGTCGGCAGCAATACAGTAGCACGTCACTCACATCCAAATGACAAATAGTCATCTAGGTGACATCCTGTATTTCTCAGGAGATTAAACTGTAGAGTCAGACTTTAATAAGTCACAAGCAATGCAATGAGGGGTACTTCAGAAAAAGTTGAAAAGGACTCCAATGGACCAAATGGTTATTTTGAGGACTGCATGCCTTCGGTAAGTACTATATGAAAATCAAGACGTTCGAAAGTTGTAATTAAGAATTATTTGATTGTCGATGTCTGTGATTATGTATTGTTTTTTTTACTAGAAATTAATTGTTTTGAAGGCAAACAAAGCGGCGACAGAGCGTTCATTTGACGCACTCGGGCGCTTCCTGAGATATGGAGCAGTAGCTCTTATTATCGGGGCAGTATTAATGATGTGTGCATCAATTGGAGCGTTCTACCTGTGGAAAGTCAGCGATAAAAGTGTAAGTAAGATAATATTGTAGTCCTAAATTGATAGATTTAATTGCTCAGTTGGCGTGGTTGGGGAAAAACATGAAAACTGTAACAAAGCCGTCATCTTAATGTGTGGTCATATATGCCCCACATATGCCCACAAATTAAGATGATGGCTATGGACTATAGCCTAATCTTACATTCACGAGATGATAGGCCATTACTTAATAGCCCCCCCACATACTAAAATTCATGGCACAGATAACAGGCTCACTTAAAATAGTAGACCTATGTTTTAGAAAGGCCTGTCAGTATATATGCACATGTATAGGGCAATCTGTACTATTTATGTCTACATCACCCATATTTTAAATTCCATGTGACTATCTTTGTCTTGGTCTTACCCTGTCTCATTAGAGATGGTGGAATATTTATTTGTGTCATGATGAGATCACCTGGAGCAGACACCCCTGTCAAGGTCTGCAACTATATCGCTTTTGGTGTTCCATTCAAAACCTGTGTGCGGTTATAGGCTATGCTGTAGCTAACGCACTGGCTCATGGAGATAAATATATATACAGTATATTTTGCTCAAGGCAGAGGGAATCATAAACATAATGAGAATGCATATTTCCGAATACTGTAGTATCACATGTTTGTATGCGACTCCTTTTGTGTGACTTTAACACTCTAACTATAAATGCCACTAGGTTTACAATGTCCATTACAGTATGACCGTGAATGGGAAGGTGAAGGAGGGTTCCTTGGAAATTGATTCCAGTAATAACCTGGAGCGGTTTAGAACTGGGAGTGGAGGAGAAGGGGTGGAGGAGGTCCATGACTTTCAGACTGTGAGTTGTCCTTGCTTTCTAAACACTGACACTTGGCATTTGCTTAGTAAAGTAGCAAAGCTGTGAGTGTAAATATGGCATGTATGTGGCTTGATGCAGGGAATAACTGGCATCCACTTTTTCCGAGGAGAGAAGTGCTATATAAAATCCCAAATCAAAGCCAACCTCCCAGAAATGGGAACTCCCAACAAGGACCCACTGATGTTTGACCTGGTACTGTAATCGTCATGAAGACTTTAATCATGTACAGTAGTTGTAGATATCATGCAGATGTATAGACATCAATAAATTACAGAAAACAACAACTAAATTAGTAACAATATGACACTACAATCTACTGTATTGATAATATAGACCACAGGAAAATATTGCAGTGTTAATAGCTCCTGTATGTGTATAGTTCTTAAAGGTAACATCCTGGATTTGCATTGTTTATTGTGGCAGTACTTTGGCATAACACAAAAAATGCATTGTAAATGAATATTATGAGAACATGTTGCAGAAGAAGTTGCAGAAGAAAAACATGCATGTTTGATTAATACTAATGTCATTGCCCCACTGGTGGAGGGGCAATTGCTTGTTAATTTGTTATAATATTACATTGCCAATGTTTCTATATATTCTACATAGAAAACAAATATAAAGAAAGCAGTGGAACTGCTGTTGTTTGAAACATGTGTGGTCCCCTCAGACAGATGAAATCATGCCAGTGAAGTTTGATGAGGACTCTCTGATTTGGGTTGCTGCAGACCAGCCTGTGAAGGACACCAGCTTCCTCAGCTCCAAGATCCTCTCTCTGTGCCAGGACTCTCCTATCTACTGGCTCCACCCGACGTATCCTAAAGGTTAACTGTAATCACATTGATTCATACCATGCCCCCGTGGAAAGCCAAAGCAGCCTTATCAGATACACAATTCCATATTCTATCCCCCTAGCTGCTTCCATTATTTAGTATCTGGTCCTAATAGTCCTACTTTTTCACCTCTACGAGAATGTGTTCCTCGGCATGAGGAGATGCTGTTTACATGCATTCAAACTTTAGACCCCAGTTGGCTTACAAGCATCTTCAGCATACGCTACATTTGGAGACTTATTAGGGGGTGGGAGAAGAAAGTCTTTGGTCTCACATTAAAAAAGAATGATCGTGAAATATGCAAGACAGCTTGGTATCACTGCGGCTGATTCAATTATTCAGGACAACTGAGACGATCTTCGCTATGTAGGATTGAGCTCTGAGGACGCGCTTCGACATCTTGCGGATGTTGACCCAATACCCGCGCCTCATGTGGCTGTTGTAACAGATGGGGAGAGGAGAAAAAGAGACACGCGGCAGGCCAAGCGACCTCCGTTGGAGGAGCTGGAGGCGGAGAGGAACGCGCTGAGCCACTCGGAAGCCGACGCCGGCAGGGGCGGAGAAGAAGAGTCCTCTGAGGGGTCAGCGTACAATCCGGAAAATCCATATCAAGTGAGTGCCGAGATATCCTGGACTGATACACACGCTTGATTACCCATGAGATAACTTTGAATGAACTACGGGAGTCATGTGAGATTTAATTCTGAGCCCTGAAGCAAACCCTGAAGATATATTATGAATTGATGTTTTACCTGTATGTAACACTATAATGGACTTTATAATAGCATATAAATTCATGCCTGGGCCAACTGCCTTCCTAAGAGGACGTATAGGAGTCTAGTGCAAGCAGCCAGCTAACCTACATTTACTTTCTCCATCTGCTGTTCTCATGTGATGGTGTGGGTGAATAGGTGTCATTTTAACAGCTGTAAACACACATTACTGGTGTGGTAGCTGCCACTATGTTAATGATGTGCAAATTGATTTTCCAGCCTGTCATGCAACACCAAGCACTCAGAAGATGTTTACAAAGAAGGGAAGTTTCAAAATTAGAGCGAAAATCAATAAGAATTAAATAACGTTTGCCTTCAAACTTTCAGCGCAAGGAAGGGGCTGGAGAGCAAGGTGCCATGAACTTTGACCCCATGCTAGACCACCTGGGGATCTGCTGCTCTGAATGCCGGCGCAGCTACACCCACTGTCAGAGAGTGTGCGAGCCCCTGCGCGGCCACTGGCCTTGGCCATACAATTACAGAGGATGCCAGGTAGCTTGCAGGGTGATTTTGCCCTGCCGCTGGTGGCTGGCACGCATCCTAGGTGTTGTGTGAAAGACCCAGATCCAGACGCATTCACAACAAGCATGATAATCTAGACCAAAGATTCTAAAAGCTCTTTGAACAACCAGCTTTACACACAGTGTATGTAAATGCAGGTATTTATTTGGAAAGTTTGCATTTGGTTGTAAATATCTCTGCTGGTTAAGATGACACCCAGACCACGATTTAAGAATACATCAACAAAGGCACATTTTCACCTGGACTGTGGCAGAAGCATTTAGCATATAAACAGTTATTTCTTTTTATATTTTCCTTTATAGAGAACCCAGTATTTGAAGAATAAACATATGTGTAGATTTAGAATTGCAAATGAAAACATTCATATTTTAGTGCTATGACAGACCAAAGCTTAATGCGCTGCAGTGTATTTGAAGGGCTGTATTGTGATTGAATACAGAGCTACAGCTAATGCAGATGCTTCAAATGATAATGTACCATTTCTAACTGAACAGTTCCCAATAAATTCTAATATGCTGGCTTTGATGTAGATGAATGTATTGTGTCACATGTTGTTTCCATGGTCCCAAGGGAGCTCTTTCTGATAAAAACCGATGTGACAGCAATGGCTGCCATACTCCCATTCAGAGTCCAGGATCAGGTTGAGGGCAATGTAATTTGTGCACGCTGACATCTGCATTGATGTGAACTAATGTGAGATGAGTGTCACGGAAACAGCAGAAAACCTTTTCACAAAAGTGACATTTTAATAAAAAAATATAGAAAAAATAAAAATAAATCAAAACCAAAAAAATAAAAACATAAAATAAAAACCCAGATGGCAAAGGAAGGATGTTAAGCTGCATCACATGATCAGTGTAATCTGACACAGAATAGGCCCGTTTACTCACTTCCTTTAATGTAGATGGTAACATAACTTATAGACGGTTCTGAATGTTTCATAATCAAAGGAAATCAGATTGCAATCTATAAAGCCATATGGCAACTTTCTAAATAATTGAAAAGAGCCATGTTGCGATCAAGACGATTTCACAGAGGGTGATCCCAGCACATCAAATTACAACAGATGTGAAATTGCACCATATCTGCCACGAAAGCCGCATTGAAACTCAGAGGCTGTGTGAGGAATCAACACAAAGAGATGCTTGTCTCTCCCGCTTGGAGATCTCTCCTGGTTTTTCACGGGGGTAGAGGTGCTTATCACATCTGCAGTGCTGATAAGACAGTCTCTGTGCCTCCGTAGGCTATATAATATTAATCCCTTCTCCCACGTCTGCAGATGCACTTAAAGGAAGGTGACAAGCATGACATATCCAGGACCTCCTGATGGCTTGTGCTCTGGAGTGCAGCCGCTGAAAGAGCCCCAAGTACGCTGAAGTGATGTAAATTTGCAGGGGGAGTCCAATTTCCATCACAGCGCTGTCACTGTCATGGTCATTAAACTAAATCAACCCGCTGTGTGTCACACGGCTCCCATTTTAAAGTCCCCTCAATAATGGAGTTATACTTGGACTGCAGATTGCAGCCCCACATTGAGTGTCTGACCTGACAGCGGGCATAAGCACAGGCAGTACTTTATTTCATCTTTAGAAATCACAGCCAGACAGTTTATATCAGAGCAAGAGGTACCGTGAAATTGTTAATTGAGGACCTCATTGGATCTTAGTTTGTACCAACTGAGGTTCAGCTGTCCCATACATTGTATCCACATGAAATTGAAAGTTGAATATGCTATAGACCCCTTGCTGGCGGCGACGTGCAACAAACCTCCGTGTGTCATGTTGGTACACGCCGTACCAACCAAAATAACTTTAACTCCAGAGATGAAAAATGTAGCGAAACAGAAAAACTACATCACCACAAGCAACGACTCAAAAATGCTATTTAAACGGAGAGAGAGAGAGAGAGAGAGAGAGAGAGAGAGAGTGGGAGAGAGAGAGAGCAAAAAAGACATAAAAAAACAGCTCAAAACAACAGCAGTTTTGTTTTCCTCAGGCCCTGTTTCAAAAAAAAAAAGAAAAAAAAGAAAGAAATGTGTTTCCTTTTTGCCGCCGCTCGCCTGAACAGAGAAATGGGTAGAGGAGATGAACGCCTTGGAAGAGCAGCTCCAGTGTGTGACAG
>JAODUG010000014.1:3360382-3378566 GCA_027564795.1 Aphredoderus sayanus
TTTTGCTGTCACACACACACACACACACACACACACACACTCACACACACATATATATATATATATATATATATATATATATATGCTTTAGTCACAGCCTCATCATTAAGCATTACAAGATTGCACGTATTCAGTTTTCTATTTTCTTAGACTTCACCCAGTTGTTTCTTTTTCTCTTTCGTTTCTTTTTTTGCACAGAACAGCAGCTTAAATCATTAGACATTCTTGTGCCATGTAATGACTGCCCAAAATTCATGTAAACAAAGATTACATTACTACAAAATAAATGTGCACTAATCTAATATGGGTAAAGATTGGACTTTTATCTGAAACATTTACTACATGTGAAAAAGGAATAATGACAAATTTGTATTTTTCTGTTTGCTGTCCTTGCCCCCAGGGACATGACACAATGCACTTCAGGAAAAGCTGTCAGACCCAACTGTTTCTTATGATGATTACCATCATGTGAGCAATGCATTCAATTTAGTTTTATTGCTTTAATGCTGCTAAATACATCTGTGTCACTTAATAGAAAAAAGTCAAGCCCCCCCACACACCCATACACACACACACACACAACAGATTACAATCACAAACAGCAAAGGTTTCTGAAGTATGATAAGGTGCAGGAAATGTCCATAATGTCCACACACAGTGTACTAAACCTTTGTGATGATCCATGTCCCCAGGGTGTCTGTTGGGGAGGTCACAGTGAGTTCACGGTGAGATCTGTTATGGTTTGGTTTCTGCTTTACTTGAAAGGAGACCCTGTGACATTCAAGCATTGTTACTCAAGGACAAAAAGGATGTCAGAGCAAATCGTGTCACAACTTGAACATTATGTATGGGGAAGTGGTCCTTAAGATGAACAGAGACATGTTTAAAGCTGTTAGACATCTGCATGTAATTTTACTATATTTGAGTATATTTCTTCAAAGGGAACACACTGGCAATGAAATGGAACCATTTTTATTTAATCAACAAAGGCTTGGATGTATGGAGAATGGTGGTGCAACACTGGTTTTAAAACAAATTGTGTTTTCATCCTCTAAAGTACTAACATTAGGGAAACATATAATCTTTTTTGGTGAATTACATCAAGAGCAACTGCACTACCTCATCAGTAATAAATAATTTAATTGTATATCAACACTGATTCCAAATGTATATTTAATAATTAAAACAATATCTATTCTATTTCTATTCACCATTGTGTTTATCTTTAGAAAATATTGACAAGAAAATATCTGCAATGTATCTATCTAAGCATTACTCTTTACTGTAGTACTGGCAGGCTGTATGCTGAAAGTGCTAAAAAATAACATCAACAACATTTAAAAAAGGCTCTATAAATATTTTTGTTACATAAAGGTGTATACCAAAATAAGAGTGAAATATTTATAGGCTCTCTCATACACAAGTTATCTAGACTTAGCCCTCGCAAATCAGCACTCTCAAACTTTATCACCAGGCGTTTGCAACACAGGAGGTGTGTGAACATTTAAACCTCACATCTGCTTTAAAATAGCTAATCAGTGGCACATCCTCAGACCTCAACCGACAGAGTTGAGTATACACTATACACACATGTACAAAAGTAAGCAGGAATTTTAGTAAAAACAAATAAAAATCAAAGAGATAAAGACTTGGAATATAGGCCTGAGTAGCGTGTTGGGCCAGTTCTTCCCTCTGAAGAGGATGTTGTTCTGATCCCCCATCCCTGCTCCCCCGCCGTGATCTATATGTTAGCCAGGCATGACAGTGGTCACCCTGCTCTCGTTTCATGGCTGTAAAGGGATCCAGCTGGACATTATCCTTCCACTCCTAACTGTGGCAGTCTGAGCCCTCCAAGTGGTCGGGGATGGGCAGCCCGGTCAGGATGGTTAAGCACTTGTTCCACACGTTGAACACGGGGCAGACGGGCTGGGCGAAGGCCACGTCGCAGGTGTACAGGTGCTGCGACGCCACCGCGTCGTAGAAGGACAGCGAGCCAGAGTCGTAGTCCAGCAGCACCCCCACACGCCTCAGGTGGGGCGGCGGCTCCACCGGCACCTCCTTGCAGTTGTGGCGCACAACCCATGAGTTGTTGCAGCGCGACAGGACCCAGGAGGCGGAGTTCTTTCCCACCCACTCGTGCTTCGGCGCTGACTTGTAAGCAATGCCCACGGCAAACCTGGAGGATATTAGTGGAGAACAACACAGCAGTGTGATCAGTGCTGCGGCAGATGGTGGTACTGTTAGCTGCTATCAATAGCCTGGTGCATCCCTGCTTCATATAGTGGAAACCACAGAGTAATACCCTTACCATGTGCTCCCTCCTATTAGAGCCTCCCAGTAATGGCGGCCGCTGTCGATGTAGACATTTCCCAGGACACCGTAGCTGCTCTGGCTGGTGAAGCGGTCTTGGGCGTGGCCCTTCTTTGATGTCAGCTCGTCCCTCTCCACCGTCAGGTTGTCGTGGGACACCTTCAGCTTTCGGTGAGCAGACTTCGGGTCCAACTTGAATGGCTGACCTACAACAAGGCAGTGATTTGAAGTTTTACTTTATATTTGTTTGTTTGTTTGTTTGTTTATGAACATGAACATTACTTACTATTGGTCTTCAGTTTTCCAGGTTCGCTGCTGCGGTTGCCAGCCTGGTTTATGGCTTTGACTATGAACGCGTACTTGGTGCCACACTGGAGCCCGTGTACAGTGTAGTGGTTCTGTTTGATGTTTGGTACTATCATCCAGCTATCAACTGAGTTGCATAAACCTGCAGCCGAGATAGATGAAGACGATTTATGTAAAAGGACAACAAATACATTATGCTGTGGTACAGGAGCCCTTACAGTGTTTCAAATCAAAGTGATTATATATTTCTGATGTGTATAAGTTGTTTCAACCTCCTCAGTCCCCAACCTACCTATTTTTCTGAGAACGAGTAACCCATCAAATGGAACAGTATAGTACCACTGTAGCATGGATTATTTTTGTGAAATAAGGCAGAAGACGGCAAATTGCTTGATTGCAAATGCTGTGACCTTGTTAGGACTTCATCCAACGGGCAACAGTAAGCATCTACTGTATGTGGGAATCCACTCTAACTGGATTATACTAGTATATTGTACTTCTTCTTACTCTCCAAAGATAAATAATATGCTAGATCTCATTATCCACAAGAGGTAGGAGAGCAGATTATGCTCTCCAGCTGCATGGAGAAATATATTTTCATGTTTCGTTTGGAGAATGTAACAAAGAGCCAACGTAATTTAATGTTCTTAAATGAAAATCCCTTTCAATTCCTTTCTTCACGGTCACTGAAGCTTCCCAGAGCCCACGCTACACTGACATGAGAGTAGTTTATTCAACTTACTGACAACATTAGCCTGGCTGGTGAAGATGGCATACTGAAGTTCATATGACACGACGCAGAACTCATCGTCTGATGTCCAGTGAACTGTGATTGTGTCATATGATGCAGTACATAACTCCTCGCGGATTACTGGTGGATTTGGTGCTGCAGTGGGTAAACAAAGTCAAAAGTTATTTTCGGGTGGCGATTAAGGACAGTAGATTGTTTTTTGCATACTAAGAAAACAAACAATCAGTTATAGAGACATACTGCTGAATGTGGCATTGTGTATACTGTGTATATAATGACAGCATTATGCAGTATTCTGTAAATAGTGTTGTTTTACAATCCATCAAGCTATCAAGCAGCCACTGCCCCCATGCAAAGTTAAATTCTCCATAAACAATATGCTTAAAACCTTAACAATCAAAACATTTTCATTCATCTGGAAATGAAACGTAATCTGCAGACCATAGTTTTGGGATTTTAGCAGTGGGAGTATTTTCTCCCACTCAGAAGTCACAAAACAATTGTTAAAATCTAACCACACAAATTTTCAGAATGCACACATAGTTCATTTGTGTTCAGGATGAAAGCATCTGCCAGATGTGATATTTATTTCCACACAACAGCATATAATTGTAGGTTTATAAAATAACAGTGGTGTGTCAAATCAGGAACAAATATAAAACACTATAAATCACAGATGGCTGAGGCATGGGGGCATGAAAGATACAATATGAACTTTCCCGCCTCACCTGTGAGGTAATCCAATGTTTCTAGCATTTTCTTCTCTCTTGTGAAGTCCAAAGCAAAGGTATCAAATGTGTCATTTAGGTTGATTTCTGGGATCAGAATCTGAGAGGAGGCAGTTGCCATGGACACTCTGCAAAGCAACAGTCGATTCCAAGCCATCAGTTTTACAGTATATATTTACCCCTGTAGAAGATACTCTAGAAATGAATTGCAGATGTTTCCACACCTTTCACTTATGCTTTTTGCTGTCTGCAGAAAGCGGGCATGGTCTGTCTCCTTGAGCGTATGGTCGGCCTGAGTAATGAGTGAGGATGACCTCTCAATGCACTGCTTGCAACCGGCAATCTGCTGGGCGAGCTTCCTCAACCGGACAGACTGAGAAAATGACACATTGAGACACACGATTGGGAACATGCAAAATGTATGCTTCCACTACCAACATTAAAACTATATGTTTTGTGGTGCTCTTGGTAGGTTTGCTTCCAATCACCATTAAACCCTTCCGCTGAGGGGGACATATTTTTAGCTTGAGTCACGCCACCATTGCACTTGGATACAAATTAATCCAGGACACATGCCTACGAAGCACATGTGTGCACACTCATTCGAGTTTTTTAACTGAACTTAACTGAACCTAACAGGGGCTGTGAGTTGGCATTTGTCATAAAAGCTAAATATGCCTGTGGCAATACCATGGCAACAGGCCATGCTCTCCATCCTCTTTTGCAAGAGAGCCCGCCCCCATTGGCCCTGGCCCTGAGGCATAATGCTGCCTCTGAACCTGACAAGAGGCATGGGGCGAGGAAGGAAGCGTTCCTCCTCTTCAGAGGGGGGTCACAGGAAGTAGAGGTGATATTTTGTCTGACACTGGGCACAGCACAGCATGCCACAGCTTCTCCAGTGGCATTTAGTGTGGGGAGAGGGAGGGGAAATGGTTCAAGAGCCAAAGAACAATTGTTCCAACCTACGGACAATGCAGTAGACATATCCCTCCGAAAGCCAGTACACATAGCTAGCAATTAGCTACAGTTTGGCACACTTTTAAAAATCAATTAAATAAAATATGTCAAGGTAACTAAACCAAATAATAATAATAATGTATACAAACCAGTAGATCAGAATTGTCTCCCTTTGTCACAGGTGTAAATATACTAGCCTATAGATTAATGTAGGTTATGTACAGTAGACCTCATCTGTTCACAGGCTTGTCACACTATGGCCTGAGGTAATGGAAGGACTGGGAAGGGTTAGGGAAAAGTCTTGCAGGCCTAGATGATGAGGCCAGACAGTCTGCCTTCTCCACTTAACAGCACAACACAGCACATCAGTGCAAGGATTTATTTGAGAAATGTATTTATATCTGGAACAGAGTGGGCTTTGGGGCATTGCAGACTACTAGACAGTTTCATATTTTATATTACAAATATCACAAAAGAAGTATAGTAGGTTAAATGTTCTTATCAGAACACAGGACCATTATTTTGGAAAAAAGAATTTACAGTTGAAGCATGGCAAAAATAAAAGAATGCAATGAATGTCTCTTGCACTTAAATGTGTTCTCTCCCTGTCTGGTTCACACAATGATCCATCATTTTAGGTAATTTACAACATGTTTCTTGTTGTTCCTAGAACCATCCCAGTAAGTAAAATTGCATTAGAATGCAGAATTATTTTACAATTGTGAAAATATTCCCGTGTTTTAGGAAATGAATATGCATATTTTTTGTCAAGAAGTATAATAATTTCGGGCAGATGGTTATCATAAAAATTATGCAAACAGTTAAGCTAATACCTTTCCCTCCTTTATCTTGGTAGCTATGATTTGCCTTCTCTGTTGGATGATGTCAATCAACAGGTCGCATTCTTCCAATAACTTGTTTTCCTGCCTTGATGCATTAACCTAGGACAATGAGACAGATGGAAAAGAGTCAGTAAATTATATGTTTGGAACTTCATTTGATTTCACGCGCATTTAAGCAGATCAAAAGGGCGCATATCTTACCCACTGCATCATTTAACAATTCCCATCTTAGAGTTTAATTATTTCTTCATGCACAAATCAGGCCTCAGTTGGCTGTCACCTGAGCTCATGGAAGTGGGTGATCAAACATGTACCTTCACAGCTGCCGTTTCTCGCAAGGCATTATAAAGTACACAATTTAACATGATAATTTCAGTTTAGTAGTGTTATGAACCACTTTTTGTTTTTTTTGTAGCATAACGACATATCTTTGTAACAATATCCAAGCCTTCATGTCTTTGGTATACACCAAACAGTGCCTTGCTGTTTGCCGAGGTATCCAAACATCAGCATGAAGCCAAACTAATAAACATAATAGCCTTGGCCTTATCAAGACTATTCACACAGTTACTACGGTGATCTTTAAAGGCAATGCCCATGTGCGGGTCTCACATGTGCATCCTTACCTCCACATGCTGGCATGTCTGAATGAGTTTTCCCATCAATGTTTCCAGCTCATTGGTCCTCTTGATCAGGCTGCTGAGGTTGGAGTCCAAAGCTTGCTGTGGAAATAAAAGCAGTTAATACATGTTCCTTCTTCTGACAACCTTCCGTGGAACTGTAAACAGATTAATCAACCTTGAAAAACAGTTGAAATGACAAAGATCATAACCATATTGTGTCCGGTGGAATGGGAAGCATGGAGTGCCGAGTGAACAAACAACAGTGGCTCGATATTGTGTGACACATTTGGTCTTGGATCAGTCAGTTTCCCCCCCCGATCCACCCTACGTGCCAAAGCTCATTCTGCCGGCTGTTGAGCCCACAACGCTCAGAGTGAAATAGCAGAGCATCTGCCAGAGATTTGGACAAATAAACCCTGGCTGCATTAATCACCCACCAATGAGTCAAATCAAAAGCTTGTGTATAAAACCTATTGTACAGTATCATAGTGGCAATATGTATCTGCATAATGTACAGTATCTGTTGTTTTAATTAATTACTATTAATTACTTTGTAATATAAACATAAATATGGTAATGATAAAATAGGAATTATTTGATAAGCTATGAACTAACATTGCCGTACTAACATTTCCATTACACTAACTGAACTGATATCTCCTGGGGAGTCTAGAATGACAGCCTTACTTAGCCTGCTGTATAAATTATGCAAATAGAGAATGGCAACATGACTTTTGTATTACAGGTTACGCCATCAAAACAGTGAATTTCAATGGGAAATATCTACAAATTCTGTGTTTTTGAACATCATTCATCTTGATCAAAGCAAATAATGCAAGCCATTTGAAGCCCATGTGGAAGAAGTAAACAAATGTGTCAGAGATCTAAAAGTATCTTTGAAATCCACCAACAGTCTTTTTCTGACAGCTTACATTGTGATTTCACTTAAACCCAAAATAGAAGAGGTTTTTCTGCTCTCACAGAAATAATTTATTTATGTAGAAAAAAAAAGGTGGAAAAAGACATTTCTTACTGCACAGTCTTAGGTACATATACTGCACAGTATTAGCTACAGGTCAATGCCCCACCCAATGGAATCTGTTTGACAAAGGACCTCCAACATTTAAAGAATGCTGCAGTGTGGCTCAAATGACAGCAATACAAAATAAAAATTAAAACTTTGAAGATTATATTGCTTGCTGAAAAAAAAACTACGGAGTGGCTTGCCCTGCAGGATTGGTTGTCCTTCATTCACCTGTGATGCTAATCTGAGATGGTACTTTGTACACACACACACACACACACACACACACACACACACACACACACAAATACACAAACTATTCAGTCTGTGCAGCAGCTCTATGTGAAAGTCTTGCCATTGTGACCCTCTATGCTTTATATTGGCATACAGCACAGTATCACAGAAAAATGCTATAGGATGAGAGCCTGTTAAATAGAAAGAAGAAAAAGTTGAAATGAAAGGCATATGGCATAATTTGCTAAATTCACAATGGTAATCCAGTGACACAAGATCAAATGTTGACAGTGACCTGCCAGGTCTAGCAAAGGAAGGAAGAGGAACTGGCCAAACCAAAGGTGTGGGACAAAATGCATTCCCATAAAAGAGGAAGCTCCTATTCTATTTCCGTTATAAAATACTTTAGGAAAAAGAAAACTACAATACACAGAGCTGCCACAAGAAGAACATTAATATTGTAAAACAAAAAGGCTTCTTTAAATATAGAAACCCAGTAGACTGAGGGTTTCACATGTGAACATGTCTATTTTTCTTAACTCTTGGTCTTGCCCTACATTTTCTCAGCAAACAGTACATCTATCCTAATTCGGTGATTCATTAATTCCAAGCTTGTCAATCTATTAATTTTGATATTAAAGTCTCAGTCTTATTGCGTATTATTGTGTTAACTTGACAACACGTTTTCATGTGTTAGGCTAACTGAACTCATTTGTAATGCTGTAAAACATGTTTTTAAATGAGTATGTTAGTGTCATGTACGGTAATTACAGCAGTTGTAGAGACAGACACTTCAGGAAAGACATTGTGTTCACAACCATCACCTGGCAAGTAAAATACTATTCTGTATATAAACTGTATACAGTCAAACTGATATTGTTTATCAAAAATCAACACTGCACTTCTCCTCTGCATGTATGAATGACCGATTCGCATTGGGGAGAAATATACAGTAGTACACTTCTGCGAAAAGTGGTGAGGGGGATAAAAAATATGTCCCTACTCCCTACAGTGTGGAATTTAAGAAATGATGATGCAAGATCACCTGGTCTGCCTCCTGGACTGCCTGATCTCTTCTGTCACTGAGATAGCGGCCAGCAGATCTCTGCACAATGACAGAATGATCAGACAAATGAAACAAATTAAGACTGATCCTCTGACCTAGATTATATGGGCTTACTGCATCCCAGTTTCACTAAGACTATATCAGCCAGCACCCTTTGTAAGAGCAAAGAACAAGAAAAAAACTGATTTTGAACATAACAGAGAACATTCATTTTTGAGACGAGCAAAACCAGCAGTGGCCCTTGTGAATGTAAACAAGGTCGCAAATGACCTTTCACTTCCAGGCATTTGATACCCTGCATCTTTGCAATACAGTTTATATTGGGCTTGAGCAGCCTGTATAGGAGAGTGTGGTGAACCCAGTTAGAGATATATTCCAAAATGGAAATTATGAAGGATTATAAAGAGCTGTGGCCTGGTTGAACAGAAATTTCCATGAGAATGGCTGAACGATAAAAGAAAGTTGCCGGTGGCCTTGTAATAGACTATTAAATGGTCCCGTGAGGTTTCTGGAGCCATCAAAGTGTCCTATGGTGTGTGTTGGCAAAATAATGATCCATATAGAGCACATCTCACTCTTTTGACAGGGGCTCAATGAGGGCTAAAATTGAAGAATGCATAGCCACCTTTTTGTATGTTCCAGATAACAGTGCCTTTTCTTGATGCCTTATTAATGTGCACCCATGTGGTGAAAATCAGTAGTGCTACTCAACCCTGAAAGCAATCTTTGTCACCAGATATAATTATATTTAGGACCCTGAAGAAGTATGCTGGACTTATACTGTAAGTGATTGGCCATATTTCCTCCTCATAACAGTTATAGGCTTATATACTGGCACTATACTGTACTATACTATACTATACTATACTATACTATACTTTTTTTTAAATGCTCTAAACTAAAATATTTAGCTTTAGACGTGGCAGTTTTCTACTGTTTCTACTGAATTTACAGTAATATACTATAGTAGTAGCTGACAACTCCTTTAAGACAAACGGTATGTTTTACACTTTACACAAACGTATTTACTTGCAAAATAAAAATAATATATGAACTACTAACACATCTAACAATAAATGCTACATTATCCTCCTAAAAATTAATTTAATGAGCTTGAATGAGCTTGCATAAATAATTATAAATAAGGTATGTTTAAAATAAATACAAACACAATGAATACAAATACATAATGAATACATGTTATTAACAATAAAGTCACAATAATATTCTCAAATTTAAAGCCAAATGAGAACTTTGTGGAGATTGTGGAAATAGCAAAAGGTTAATTTCAGACACAGGAGGCATATCATCAGCACAGCTGCGATACCGCGCGTCACTTAAGATGGCAAACGTTTTGAATGAGAGCGCACATCGCCCTCGGCGTCCTGGTAGGACCAAGGTTTGCAGTGCATCAACAATGGACCCCCCGCTCCACTTCCCTGAGCACACAGGCCACAGCTTACCTTGAGTTTATCATATCGGTCGCTGAGAGCCGCTACCTGGTGGTCCCGGTGACGGCCAACCAGTTTGCACAGGGCACAGATCAGCTGCTCGTCCGTCACGCAGTACATGTTGACCTTCTCATCCTCGTGCTCCAAGCACATCAGGCCCCTGAGGTGCGAGTCCAGCAGGGGCTCAATTAGCCTATGGGCCGTGAAGGGCTTCTTGTTGGGGTGCGTGGCCTTCAGGCACTCATCGCAATAGGACACCTCACAGGTGACACACGTCTTCACAGCGTCCTGCGGAGGCTCCTGCTCGCAGAACTGGCACTGCACCCTGTCACTGGGCGAGGTCATGGCCTTGCTGTCGGGGTTGACCCGCTCGCGACGGGTCTCGCTGGGAGAGTTGGGTCCGCTCAGGGAAGCCTTCTGGTAGCGGTCGATGATGTTCTGCAGAGTAACGTTGCGCTTGAGTCCCTCTAGGCCTCTCTGGTTGAGGGTGATGACATAGCGACACGTCGGACACTGGAAGGCGCTGATGGACTGTATTGGCTCGCTGGGGGTGCAGTGGGACACCAGAATGCGGTGCGCGCAGTTGAAGCACAGGCTGTGAGCGCAGGGCAAGAGCAGCGGATCCTCAAAGAGCTCCAGACAGATTGGGCAGGTCAGCTCTGACTCCAGCGTTTCCATCTTCAGGCGAGACAATGCGGCGTTGTCAACGAAATCCAGGGAAGCTGATCAGCTATCTGCAAGGAAGACACGGAAATAATTTAGAAGAAGTTGTGAAAAGGGCTTAGCTGTGGGGGGTTGTCAACTTTCCCTGAATGGAAATGAATGAGCGCCCCTGCAATATGTCCGATCTTGGAAGAGTGTTGAGGACAAAGCAATACATGTTTTATTGACAAACATGTGTAGGCAGGGAAACATTATGTTTCAGAGCACCCAGCTCATGTAAACTTAAAATTAGAATACAGTAGGTTGGCATGTTTGGAAAAACATACACAACAACATTCCACCACATATCTTATCTAAGGGGTTCTGGGTAAGGGACGTTTGATGTTGCGACTCACAAACAACAGTGAGAAATACCACATAGTGACTTAATTCAAATGACAACAACGTGGCCTGTCCCAATGCGTTTCTCGCTGTAGAGGAGCGCGGTAGCCAGCAGGCCGGCGAGGGCTGACAGCTCAGTCAAGCAGAAGTCCATTGCCCTGCCTACTTGTGGCTGGGGCGCCACACTATACTGGACACTAAGCCTTTGTTCCCGGCCAGTGAGACACCCCAGCTGCAAGTGGACGTGTTGTGCCCACTCCGTCTCCCCATGTGAACCCGCTACCGCCACTCATTAAGTGTGAAAAAGGCCAAAGCTCATTATCAGACCAGTTGGGCACATGTAGCCTTTTGAGGTTAAGCAGGGTTAGAGCAATTACCTCAGGGGTACAAACCTGGGTATGTTCCCGAGTCTATTCTATTCAAATCCAAAGAGGCTATCCCACAGCTATCCCACAGCAGCAGACAAGACAAGAGGTGATTGTTGCACTAGTCTGCCGTGTCTGTGATCGTTTGTGGGCCTTTGTTTTTGTCCATGCCACGTCTTCCTGAGCAACTGTAGTCACTTGCAAATGTCTGCAACCTAGTAATTTTGGTCAAAACATTCTCTATGCAACCAAAGACATCCGTTTGGAATTGCCAAAAATATGATACCGAATTGCTTTTATTGTGGGCTCTAAAGGTTTATATCTTGTTTGTTTGTTCCATTCTTTGAACTGGTAATGCCTGCTGATAGTTTATTAAAATTGCAATTGATTGTTTAAATCCAAGCACAGAAATAACGAATGTACATTTTGAAATCTGGTATAGAACACCACCAAAACACCACCAAAACAGGTACAGTACATTTAAGTCATTCAGACCTGGTTCATGCAGGCTGAGTAAGACCACATAAACAGCAAAAAATAAATACCTTTGTTTAAAACACAATGCAAAGGTACTGAGAAAGGTAATACCACTCTCAGATGTCGTCACCTACTGTTAGAGAAGCCCTGGAGCTACAACAAGCTTGTAAAATAACAGTCATAAACATTCCAAGTACAGTATAGTAACTGCTCAGCTGTAGCACCTTGCACACTCCTGAAAGTCATCCCATTCATAAACAGTATACTTTACCCACCGATGGATTTCGCCCCGCTTTGCACTGCTGAGACATTTCTGCAGAAGTCAAACTTATGACCCAGATCATAAAAGTGTATTTATGACAACAACAGCGCAAAAGCTATTAACACCAGCATGTTGTTCAGAGGGGGGAAGGGGGACATCCAGATGGCATGAGTCTTCATAACCCTGTAATCCCACAGCAGAACTGTCACTAGCCAGGAGGTTGAGCAAGACGTAAAGCTAGCACAACAGGAAAGGCTGCCCGACAATTCCAGGAAAGTCAGCTCCACCTATGGTTGGAGAGCTGGCTAGCAGTGGAAGTAGAGAGAGACAGAGAGAGAGAGGGAGAGGGGGTGAGAGTGAGTGAGTGAGTGAGAGAGACAGAGAGAGAGAGAGGGAGAGAGAGAGAGAGAGAGAGAGAGAGAGAGAGAGAGACAAAGAGAAAGCAAGCAAGCTAACAGAGAGAGGCAGAGAGACAGAGAGCTAGAGATCGTGTCCAGAAGCAGAAAGGAGCTCTGCAGAACCTCAGCCCATGCATACGTGCTCTCTCATGGGAAGGTCAGCGTCCTCTCTGCCCTGCCCATTCACACATAATAGAGTCGGAGTTGTCAGGATCAGTTTCCAGTGTTCCCCCTCTGTGGCCATGCCTCTGCCCGGCCGGCAGCACAATGGCGCCCTGTGTGGTGATACTCACCCTGCCTCTGTCACCGGGGATTAAGAAAGAGAAAAGCTGCAGACACAAGCACAAACACAGCCGAGAGCAGAGGCTGGCAGCTGGACCCTCTTCTGCCAGACAACAGTCCGTCCTGGGACCTACCCCGGGAATATAAACCCAATCTGTTGTCTGTCCATCTATAGACCCACCTCGTCTCTAATATGTCTGCCTGTGTTGTAATTGTAAAATGATCCATGGTACAGGTTAGGGCCATTTTCAGCTCTCTCCTAGGAGCAAACGTGGAACTAACAAAGACATGACTGGCCGAACAGATGACGATAATCCCTGGAAAACGCTGGTCATGTCCGAGACTCCCCCGGCTCTCAAAAAATGTTTAAATCATGGCGGTATCATCTGCTTACCATGTGTTTCTCCATCCAGCACTTCCCCTGCTGCGCTTTATTTGATTTCAGTTGTCACTCAAGGGAGACCCCAGTAGGAGCATCCTCTTTGATAGACAGACGCATACTGTAGACATTAATGAAACCCGCCCAACTTCACACAAAGGCGGCCAGTGTGAGCTACATGGCTCGCTGGATGAGCAGGGGAATGTGAATGGCATTTTCCAGGTTTCTTCTAAACCCTCCAGCTGAGCAGGAATGCCCTGTGTTGTGTCAGTGGGACAGGAATGGTGGGGCGGGGGGGGGGGGTGTCGGCTTTAACACCACATAAGCTAAGCCTAACGCAACCTAGAAACGGATAAAACCGGCTTGTTGTGGCAGCACTACTCTGGCTGTGGAGAACGTCTAAGGTTAGTTAGTGTGTTTGTGCTCAACAATGGGAGAATTAACGTCTTTCATATGCACATTATGCATTTCCTCTCATTTTCATTTTCATTTTGAGAGCGTTTTTGGTATTCAACTAATAAATATAACTTACTGTATATGCAATAAGTTACCATTAAGCAAAAACCCTTTGAGTTCTCTAATCTTGCAAAATTGTGATGATAAACTGATATGGCCTTTATAGTTGGTTTGCAGTTGGAGAATAGATAAACGTGCAGTAAAAAGAAAATGGACAATCTGGAAAGTGAATTAACTCAAGCCATGTGCATCTGAAATCTTAGTGAAACCATAAATTAGTATTATTTGGGGAAATAATATATAGGATGATGATGAACAAGTGATTATACAAAGTAATCATTTAGAGATGCAAATGAAGACAATTTTCTGTTCAAGTACTTTCTAATCCTTTTGGCTGCACTCTTTTATCACCCTTAATGAAGGGCCGGGATCCCTGCATTCATCACTGGAGAGAGACTTTGACTCTTTTTCCTCTTTCCTGAGGCAGACACCTAACATGTTTATCTGTAATCCTGTCTCCATAGCGTGGCTGTGACCAATGTGTGGCCTGTTGCTGCACCCTAAAAGCCGGCAGCTCAGCACCGCAGCCCTCTCTGTCCTAATGTGATTTACAGCTATGGCAGAGCAAGCCAAATGATTAGACAGGCTCTAATCTAACTGATCTGCAACCGCACACATTACTATGATTATCAGAACTGGGTTCTGACCCATATTTACTCAAATTGTTATCTCTATTAAGTTGTTTCATGTTGAGAGCTCCATTGTCAAGAGGCTTCCATGAAAAAGATGCCAGTTGCATAATACTTTGCTGTATAGTGATTACTTTAAATAAACAGAAGCAGAATTCATCAGTATTTCCTTTTCAGAAGCAGAGTTGTTTCATAGTGGATATGTAGATTTGGGTAGAGCCATGCAACAATATTTTAGCAATAGTCTACATCTTGTGTAATATGCTGTTCCCCCAGAGCGATTCAAGGAGCTGAAACTGGAGACTTGAGGTCAGCGACGTAACACAAGAACATTGCTGTGAACAGCCGAATACATTGTTCTGTTCCTTTTATTTCTTTTTTTAAATTTCCCATCCTGGCAGGTCTGTGTCTGTGCTACAGGCCATTCTGGTCAATAGTTATAAACACCAGACTCTCAGTTACAATTGTACCCTGATCGACCCACTTTACATTGGTGGCATTTTAGGGTTTTATTCTTTAATATAGCCCAGTTCTCAAAGCAACTACACCTACTTTGAACATGTTCATTTATTTTTTCACATGACAATAAAAACATCAATATGTGTGAGTGCCAGTCTAAGCCAAATAGTTAAAGAGTGACATCTAGTGGCTGAATTACAGTTTTAAAAGAATATGGACCCACACCCAGTTTATGAGCTTGACTCTCCTGATGGTGAATTATCAACTAACAACCCACTTTATGTATTTAATATTGACAGGACAATAAAATAGGATACCTATCCTACCATGGAATACAGTACATTACTATTACACAGGTTAATAATCAATAAGCTCAGAACTAACTAATTCTGAACTAAACTTTTAACACATTCTAGTTGTGTATTATAGTGTACTGTAATACAGTAAATTGACGATATTCCATAGTGTCTTGCAGTGTCTTATAATTGTCTTACAGTGAAGATATGATATTATTGACTGTAGTAATAGTAACTGATTAATTCAAGTTTACATGCATTCTGATGATTGCCTTGCAAAGATGTCAAACATTCCTTAGTCAAGACTAGTTATTAATTAATAAGGGACCCCCGGCCCTGAAGTAATATGTAAGCTTCACGCTTAACTTGGAGAGACAGAGGAGTAAATTACATTTTGAGGTCCATAAGGTAAAGAAATTATGAAGATGCTTTCTAAATTCTTGAGATGGAGCCCATGTAAAGTTCTATATGGCAGTATTACCATTAGTAAAAATCTATCTCTTTCTCTCTCTCTCTCTCGCTTTATATATATATATATATATATATATATATATATATATATGTAAAATTAAAGTTGAAAAATAGGCCTAACATTAGAACTTCCACCCTCTTGATCTTTTCACATATTGTAATGATTTTATCCTGTCAGCATTATTTAAACATATATCCTAATGGATTTTGAGTCATGCAACCCTGCAGCCTTAGAAAACGTTGGATGAGTCATTGTTTTCATGCCAAATCACAGAACAAAAATACTTCTGCTTGCTCACACATTAATCCCTCAAATGTTGAAATCATCTGTTATCTTACCTGCCTCATGGTTACATCCATAAACAAGCAATGGAAGAGAGAGAGTAGACTTTATAAGTTGGTGGTGCTGCTACAAAGGTTTCTACCAAAGGCGATGCACTGCTGTATTATACAGAGTGACTGGTGATTCTCACAACAGTGATAGTCTTCTACTGTATGTGGGTTCCTGACCAAATAATCCTCTTCTCTAACCTTACTTACTTCAGTCAGCTGTAAACTACCAGTAAGGCTGAGACTGTCCACCCTTTCTCGGCTTTACTGAGAAGTCTCTCCAGCCCATCAGAGACCAGGAAATGGTTACATGAGCCAATCACATTGAGGGGCAGGATCTGTGATGGGCAGGTCTTTTAGACAACTGGATATCAGCACATGGAGCATTGCCACAACTCTGTTTAAAGCCTTTTTGTCATTTTAACAAAAACAACGCATCTTACCAGACGGAAGCTTAAAGTTACACACATTATTCACACATTTCTCTTTTCTCATTTTGATCCACTTTTTATTAACAGGCAAACAATGAATTGCTATTGGCTGATATCTTAATGGTAACAGGCTCATACACTTCTACACTTGCATTCCAACCAAGGTGTGAAATCAAAATCATAATAATAATACATGATTATATTTTCTAAAGCTTGCAGACATCATAAATGGCATTACTCTGGCTCATACATTACAGAACAATGCCATGTTCAAAGACATGTTGAGCATCAGGGGCTTGCATGCCATCTGGGTATCTGAGCAATCTCTAACTACCAGTCAACAATGCTCACTCCACAGTCCAGATATTTACAGTCTTGTGTAAAACAAGTGTTGCATGCCAAATGCAAAACTCAATACAGCCAAATGAAATAGTGCATAACCAAACATAGTAATCAATGCTGTCATTATACTAGCCAGAAGACCAGTGACCTCCTCTCAAAGTCAGTGGCCCAGTACAACTGCTTGCATGGATGGACAAGTTTAATCGGCAAGCTGACAAATAATTCATTAGCTAATGTGCAGAGAGTGTAATTTCAGAAAACAACCTTATGCGGCCAGGCAGGCTTTTTACATGTTCCTTTAGCACGTGAGTCAATCAAACCACATGGCCAATCTGTTTCTACATGTGATCACACTTTTGAATGTGAAAACTTCGATTTACATGGAAAGAGAAAGGAATTTATTGTGGCTGTGTTGAAAGTTGTCCCATATTGTTGGCATCAGTTCACCTCTCTGTGGCCATGCACAAAATCCTTTCCTAAACATCTGCCGCCTGACAAGTTTGGCAGCAGAACAACAATGCCATCATCACATAAAAGGCCATCAATCCCTATAGCTGGATTTGATTCCAACCTCCTTGCTTAATTGGAAAACAAACAGTCTGTTTGTGTAATTACCTGCATTACCTTTGTCAGTTAATACAGTGGGGATGGTTTTGATATCAGCAGCAAACCGTCAAGCAAATGTTTACCTTTTGTGGTAACACCACAGAAAAATGTCCTGGCACCAGAGCCCAGAAAGGCATGAATGAATGTGAATATGTAATAACCTTGTGAGCAGCCCCACCAGAGGTTATTATGTTTCTATTTAGCATGATCCACAAAAGTTTAAAATGAAATGTGAGAGCAATGAAAACATATTTCATTCTATGGCATGCTGACTATTATTGTATGTAAAATAACAGAATATATTTCAATTGCCTCCTACTGTAATGGTAAGTTTCCTAAAACACAATACTGCCAATACACATCATCATATGTGAGACTAAGAACATTATTTTTAATGATATGAAAGGACTATGTCCCATCTGTATTTCAAGATTGACTTTGATGTTTCCCAATGCCTCTTCCAACAAACAAAAATAGCCTTCTTCATAACCATATAATATGGTAATTATACATTTTAAATAATATATCTGGTAACATCTAACATCTTACATTATATATATATATATATATATATATATATATATATAACAGTTTTAATGTAATAT
>JAODUG010000014.1:3388352-3425975 GCA_027564795.1 Aphredoderus sayanus
TGGTGCATAAGAGGCATGGGGCGCTGTTATTGAGGACATAATGCCTTCATTATGGCCATCTGTGAGCCACTCAAATACAGAGATGAGGTCAATCTAGAGCAGCACCCACAAAAACAGCTACACTACTGTGTAGGCAACGGCTTTCGTGACTCACATGCTATCAGCCAGATATAGGCTGGTTGCAGTGGGCCATAATGGCCTCACTGCCAAATGGGTGGCTTCATTTGCGGATGTAAAACGGAGGCACTTGTGTATAGGCATGTGAACAGTTTATACAGAATTGTATCATAAACTGTTATAACATTATAACAGATAACATAACCTTCAGCTGTCCTATGGGTCAGAATGACCTAGTGCACTACATTTTTGTGCCAGCAGAAGGCGCCAACCACAACACGGACATATGATGTGCCGCAGTTGGCGCCATCTACTGATAGTGTGTTTGAAACCCAAGGACAATTTGAGGGTTTAATGCTGATTGCTCATAAAAACAGTGAAAGTTTATTTTGTGAGGTTTTTCATTAAAGGAACTGTCATATTTTATCCATGCATGTACTACTAACCATTACATAATGTTTCATGCATTGAGCCGAAATTCCAATGTTGGAAGTAATCGGTGGTATGGCATTTTCAAAACAGTGATGTGTCGATTGATGAGTGTCTCAGTGAGCAAAACGGCCAGCAAATGAATGTCATGAAAAGAATTCATGTATGTTAACATGGACTCGCATAGACATGACATTTGTAAACCTGTAATGTTTACATATGTGCCATGTCCTTGTACTGTTTGAATCTTTTATTAATCAACTAATGTAGTTTGAACTGTTTCAAATGGCTATTTCAAATATCTGGTAAAAGCATGTTTACATTATTAATTGTTCAAGTGCAAACTATAGGCTTTATCTGAAAGGCTAAAATTCCATAAAGCAAAATACTATGAATTAGGAGCCAAACTAGTACTACTAGCCCAACTAGAACTTCTAGAACAACTATTCTAGACAAACGAGTAGTACTAGACAAGCTACTATACTAGATGGAGCAGTTCCTGATAAAGCACTACACAACGGATTAGAGCATGACCGCACACTTTCAGATTACGGTATTTGCATGTCAGTAATATTGCACTACATATTACTTTAGCTGAACTACAGTGGCACTGAAATGTTGGCTACTTAGGTCAGATATTACCCAGCATTGGCTCAGGAAACGCAGTAGCGTTCCCTCTCCATTAGCTGCCCTGCAGTCAACAAACACAAAAGACTTGGACCAGACCAGTGAGTTGGTGCTCACTGATAGTTCAAGGACTCATCAATTACACTCATTAATACTACTTTTCCGTTTTAACTTAGCAATTAGCATGTGTGAGACACGTTTATGTTAGAGGAACATCAAAGAGCATCGTTAGGGCTAATGACAGGCCTGTGCGAGTCTGAGCTCAACAATTATCTTATCCAGCTAATTATCCACAGGCAAGAATACATGTACAGTTGGACACTGGTATAAATATATGAACTGTGATGTTACTGCAAAAAACACACGTCAATAGACAATAATGGCCATAGGCCTACAACTGCATGCCAGGGATCTGTGAGAAGGGTTTCTTGCGGCGTTGGCTAGGGTTTCACTACAAGGACGTGAAGAGCACCCCTCAACGTAATCCCCACCCCCTCAAAAAGCCATCCCAACCTCTACCGGTCACAAATGAACTCACTCTATGGTGTCATTTGACAGGGTAACAACCCACTTCTGGAATTTCAGAGGGAAAGGGGAGCGAATTATGGGATAAGGCTTGGTTGCTGCCTTCAAGAGGGAGAGACAGAGACGCATAGAGGGAGAGAGAGAGAGAGAGAGAGAGAGGGAGAGAGAGGGAGAGAGAGAGAGAGAGAGAAAGAGAGAGAGAGTCTTCCCTGGAGGGGCCTGTGGGTTTGTGTGGGTCGAGCACATGAACTCTGACTTGCCATCTGTGAGGACTCAATTGAAGCTTGTTCCCTGGATCCCTGGATGAGCGCACATTCATGAGTGGAAGGACACAGGAACTATAGTCCTAGTTCTCAGCAAAACACAGTCCAGCCCAGTAAGAAACAAAGTGCTGCACCTAGCTAGTAACATGCAGCAATTCACATTAATTGGTGCTCTTGTTTTCCTGCTCTACATCTCTTCTGGAAGTGCCAATATCCACAGGTAAGTCCACAGTGAAATGTTTATTATTACCAGTGGTTGACATGTTTTATGTAGCATTAGATGGTTCTACACTGATACCTGCATGCCGCAGGTGTTACTGGAACATGTTGTCTATGAAATATACAGTAGCCTATTGTACCTTCTGCTGCAATCTCTAAAGGAATGTACTGTATGTGCAGCAGACCTTAATGTCACATTAGTCAATTCTACAAATCTTATACAGTTTGTCCATTTGGAATCATTTTAAACTACCTGTACTTACTTGTGTTTAGTTTAATGAGGAAAGAGCCCTACTTTCAGTCAAATACACACCTTAAATGTTGATGTTTGAAAACTGTTGTTTTAATGGCATGCATGCCCTATGGCCTCTGCGAAGGAGTCGACTACGAGCGGCATGGCGGAGACAGCTAAATGTGGCACAGCAACCGTTAATAACTAAACACCTGTTGCACTTAGAAGCCCCTCACTTGTGGGGCTATTCTGGTTGTTTTCTATCAAGTCTCAGATTCCTCCAGTCCCAATGGAGCCTGTGCTGCTTTTAGGAAGGTGCAAGGCTAGAATGCCAAACATCTGGGACATTAAAGTTTAGAACACTTGGCCTAGAGGCAACAGGGCTACCTTGATGGTTTCAATTAGTTATATGCTAACATTTGGATCTCAGCAATGGCCAATAGATAGTCAACAGAATTCAACATAGATTATTCCCCAAACAAAGTAAAGTGGTATGAAACACTTAATCTAACTTGACTATGTTTATAAATACACACATGCAATGGACTAGTCTGTAGGTTATTTTGATCATGCTGCTGACTTACTTTCAAAGTCTCAGAATAACTTCATTGTAGATAGGGAACAAAATGTTAAAAAAGAACTACTTCCTTTTTTATTATTGTTGTTACTGGTCTTTTGAGTCAGTGGTATCGCCATGCAACACAAGAAATGTTTGATTAGACTGATCTTCTCCATCTGTACCCTACATCCTGTTGGCTAGCTTTCACTCTGTGGGGAGCCCTACTTTTCTCCCTGGGGTAGCGAGTAAGGGGAATATTTATTTAGGTTTGTTTTCCACACCGCTACCATTAGGCCCATAATTACATGTAGACGCCTTAAAGCCTGAATTTGGAAAAGTTAACTAAGGCTATAGTTGTGTTCAGAAGATTTTGCACTCTAATTATACTGAAATACACTAAAAACTGTTAAGACCATGGTCCATATCTTAGCCATAATACTGAAACGTATTTAGTTAAAAAGCGTATGACTTTCCCATCTTATATTCAATGCATTTATTGAGGACAGCCACCCTGATTTTGCATCAGGGTGGCTGTGGTCTCGCTTTACAAACAATGTACCCTATGTGTAGTGAATGCTGGGATGGTAATAAAAATATATGTATTCCCCTCTTCCTCTGCAATAGACACTCCAGGCAAGTCATTACTGCAAGCCAACCAGGTGTGTGTCGCTATGGCAGGAGGCTGGAGTGTTGCTATGGCTGGAAGAAAAATAGCAAAGGACAGTGTGAGGGTAAATGCCCGTTTTACACAAAAGAGGCTATGGGAAATACATTTGCTGCACACGTGCATTGAAATAAAATCATTGGTCTGTTGAATAGATTGTGTGGTCTGACTGTAACTTCCCTTTCTCCCACCACTTGATACTGGTGGTATTTCCTTCCTTTCTTAAATGCTTCACCAGCTCAGTGTGAGCATGGCTGCAAGCATGGCGAGTGTGTCAGCCACAACAAATGCATGTGTTTCCCAGGATACACTGGGAAGATATGCAATCAAGGTCAGTAGGTGAAGGGACCTTCGTTATATTGGTTAGACATGTTTCCTGAACAGTATTGTGACATTTCCTTCCCGTTTTATTCCATCCAAAAATGAAACGCTGTGAGACAATGTGAGAAAGATGTGGATTTCTTTCTAGATCTAAACGAATGTGGGCTTAAACCACGTCCCTGTGAACATCGGTGCATGAACACCTACGGCAGCTACATGTGCTACTGCCTCAACGGGTACACCGTGATGCCTGATGGCTCCTGTGCCAGTAAGTCCTACACATACTGTACAGGTAGCATTGTGAAAACTATCCATCGCTCTCCCTTCCATGTGTATGAGTGTGTATCTGTGTGTGTCGGTCGTTTCAGGATGCAGCATGAACTGTGTCAGTGCCGAAAATAAACGTGTATGCTTGCAGATTCCAGGACATGCTCCCTTGCCCACTGTCAGTATGGTTGTGAGGAGGTGCATGGGGAGATCCGTTGTCTCTGTCCATCTGCGGGGCTGCAGCTGGGCCCAGATGAGAGGTCCTGTGTAGGTGAGCATAGTTTTCATTATTACCACATCCACTTTTATCAATATAATTAAAATGGGAGATATAATCGGAGATACACTAGACTACTGTACATATGCAAGGCATTAGCCAAGGTTTGTGTGAAGCAAAATGGCTGATATCCACAGAAACACCAGATGAAACAAAAATGTAGAGGTTTAGTTTGCTCACATTCTCGTAACCCACTGTCTCCTACAATAAACGTACTAAATATCTCATTGTGTGGTTTTGGACCCCTTGGCAAGTAAGTGGTCTTAGCGTTTACCCATAAGAACTCATTCATCTGTCATCCCACAGTGTCATATGTCTTCCCACAAAACTGGTTGAACTTGGATGAAGCCAAATTCTCGTCTTGGTAATAAGCGAACAGGAAAACAAAACCTGCGGTGCTGTCTCTGGCTGGACTGGTGCTATAACTCTGCTGTGCGCATACAGTGTACCCATCATGTCTTTCATCTGCCTGTTCCTTAGATATCGACGAGTGTGTCACCGGGGAGAACCACTGCCCGTTCAACAGACAATGTGTCAACACCTTTGGCAGCTACTTCTGCAAGTGCCAGAATGGATATGATCTCAAATACATTGATGGCAAATATGACTGCGTAGGTAAGGCATATACCAACCGGCGTGTTTAAGATAAGTGTGACGTGAACGGTGTTTGTAGAAGTACAAACGAGACTCTGCCAATTTCAGACCTGGATGAGTGTGCAGCTGGCACCCAGAAGTGCAGCCACCATGCGGTCTGTCTGAACACTATGGGATCCTACAAGTGCAGGTGCAAGCCTGGCTTCAGAGGCAGTGGCTTTGAATGCTCTGGTGAGGCCTGAGATATGCTACACTGATCTGTCAATACTGTACCAAACCAAACAATACAGGCTTTTGTCTTTTTCAGCTAAATTAAATGTTGATTGATTTCCATGTAAAGGAAAATGGGGTCCTGGTTCATTGTTAAGGTAAAAATAGAACTATCTGATTCAATCTAACAATTGTTGATAGCTACCGGTAGTTACAGTAGCTGCCACATATTTCAAACAGGCTTGTAAAATGGCTAAAGACTAGCTTTGCCAAGGTCAGTTTCCTGTTTTCAGGCCTTCACTTCACTTTCACCGTGTTAGCAACAGCGAAGCAGAGATTGAAAGCACACCTGTGTCAATATCTGCCTTGTACTGTAGCCAGTGCTCTGAAGGACATAGAAAACACAGGAAGACCATCAGGATACTCCTTGAACTGAACCCCTGTTGTTAAAAAGGTGATGCCTTATAGAGCTGGTTACCGTACAAAGAGAGAAGCAGAGCATAGACCAGGGAAGTGAAGCTTTTCACTGTAATTGGGAAGATGCCTTTATGTTTTGTAGTCAAGCCACTTTATAAGAGCCCATGGGACGGGGACAAAGGCAGTGCAGATGACTTCCTCAACGGTGAGACTGTGTGGAATGCAAGCCTGTGCTGCCGCCAGCTTCGCATCCTGCACTCCTAATCCGTGTTCTCCTCCTAACTATTGCTGTTTTCTCAACACCTCCACCTACTCTCCCCTACGTGCAACACAGCCAACACTGTGTATATCCACAATACATGCGGCTCTGATGTGAGATGTGAGATGTAGCATGAATTTCAGGCTCTTGATCTATGCAATAAAACGCTTGTGCATTTGAGACTCCAATTTTGTATGCAGAATCTACCTATCATGCTGCAACTGCATGAAGAATAATAGCCCTACTGTCCTGCTGCTTTTTGTTCATTTCATAATTATTGCTATAGTGCTACAGTCATTTACTTTATCAAAAAGATGGTGAGTGACTCCTGCGAGATAATCACATCTGCGAAACATATGACACACAACTAAACCCTACTAATGTAGTTACCACCTGTGATTGCTGTAACAGAGGGCTTAATCCAGATTCCCCCTGTTGTCTGCAGCTATCTTAGACTACCCGACGAGGCCCAAGATATTAGGTGGAAAGCTAGACCAGGAACACATCAAAAACATCATCCCTGAACCAGCAGTGACCCCTCCTCCTTTGACAAGGCAGCAGCCTTTTGACTATGATGGGGAGGTCTACCTTGGCAGTCCGGACATAGGAAAGGCTAAGTTCCATGGGGAGGATGGAGTTCCTGAGGAGTTCCCTGAAGAAGAGGAGGAAGACGAGGAAGACAACCAGCTCAATCCGAGGGGAGATGTTTTCAGTAAGCTACCTTTCTCGTGGCCCTTTTTGGAATCATGGGTGGTCACAAATTATTTGAACATACACAGTCTAAACAAACTGAGTAATATGATTCTCATCATAAGGTTTACGAATGAATACTTGAGCAGAAGGTAGTGCTCATGCAGGCATACAGCAAGCAGAGCGTTCTGTGTCCATTCATCTACTGACCTAATGACACAGCTGCCCATCTGTTTACTCTCTCCTGGCCTTTTGTAGCCGAGCTACATCCTCTCTGGTGACCTACAGATGTCTCCAGTCAAAGACAATTTATGACGGCTAGCTAGCCCTACTCTAATTACAGGCACACAACCTGTTCCTTCCTTGGGCTTGCATGTGGAGGCAAATATGCTATTTGTGCTAGCAGAGTAAAGTGTGTTTAATAATACAATTTAAAGATCTGTCTTAAAATGAATCAATACAGTTTCAGGAAGGAGATTGGCTTTTGAGAAAATGTTCAGATGCAAACTTTTTAGAAAAGTGCTGGCCTGTCAGAGAGCATTATCTTACCATTTCAGAAGGATCGGAGAGCTCAGAGCTTTAGACCACACAGGGGCTTGTCACTTCATGTGCCCTGCTATGCCTAGATTTCAAGGAGCTGATTGATGAAGGTTAAGTAAAGTGTTTCTTGAATACTACAGATAAAACTTAATACAATCAAAAGAATGGGCACAAGGTAGAAAGATGAAGAAAACGTACCTGAAATATCACCAGATCTCTAACCAATACCAAAAATTATATTGGAAGCACACAATGTAAAATACATAAATAAATAAACGACCAAACTGTGTGGAAAGTATGACATTGGAATGCTCCTGAGACATGTCTCTGCGAATACAATGCAGTTATTTGTTCTTAGAGACACGTTTCAGCTTTGTCTTCAGACTGTATCATTAGATGGAATCTTGTGTCATTCACTGGTATGCTTCTCACTACGGCAACACACAAAAAAACCTTTCACTGCAAGTCTTGATCATTATGGACACAACTGACAGCCAGCCATGTTTCTATGAGCGCTTGTGTAGCAAGAGGAGACAAGCCCCAAGACATCCATCACCTCCAGGGAGGAATTTCACTCTGTCTGCATTTGAAAGCCTTAGGACACACTCTTTCAGAGTCTGCTCCCTAATCCTCGGGGAACAAAGCGAGGGAGTGGGGGGTGGAGTTACACTCCAAACCATATATTATCCACCCCACCGCCCCCCGCCCGGAACAGCTGGCGTGCAAACAGACTTGACTCTCAGCAGGAAAGTCTGTCATCAAAGCTATATAGCCTCTCTCACACCAGCCCACTCTGCCTTAGCAGGTTCATTAACCCCAGCCATCATACACCTGGTTGTCTCAGGATACTCTCTGTTGGGGGACATGCTGCGAGAGCTTTAAAATGCTTGGGTGACTACATTTTAAGGGTGAATGCACCATCTGAAGTCATGAGTGACAGCAGGGCAGGCCTAGACCAGCAGGTTAAATTATCCACTCTGGCTTTTGTTTCATGAGGGGGAAATCTCTCTGCAGCCTATTTTGGAATGATTATTTAAGCTTAGGTATTTCTCGAGGAATTTTTGCGAGTAAATAAGATAATACATATTTTAATAGAGCAAAAATAAGATCAGCCCTGAAAGAGTTTGTGTCTAACAGTCTACTGTACATGTATTTATGTGAATAAATTACCTTTTATTATCTTTGTTTTGACATTACTCTTTCCTTCCCTCAAAGCACCACCAGAAGAGTTTGAATCAGTGTTTGGCCCTGCAACAGAAGTCAAAGAGATTCAAATAACACCTGCTCAAGAAGGTAACAAATCATTTTAATAAGTTATTATAAAGAAAGTTATGTATCTCTCTGTTTTGCTGATTGCTACATGTTTTATTTACCTTCTAGAATTTATCTCGGATTGCAATTTTGATCAGGGGGCATGTGAGTGGGTGCAAGAAAAGTCTGATGACATGGACTGGAGTGTGGCCTACCATGAAAATGGTAATCATACTACTTATCATCAATGACATGGGGATTTTAAAACACTTCAAATCAAATGAGTACATTTTCAACGGGCTTGGCCCCTATTCTGTCTTCCAGGTGAGTACTACATGGCGATGAGTGGTCTCCTGGGGAACCACGGAGATGTGGCCAAGCTCAAGCTGCTTCTCAGTGACCATGCCCAGCAGGGCAGCTTCTGCCTGACCTTTGACTACCGCGTGGTGGGTAGCCACGTAGGAACTCTGAGAGTGCTTCTGGATAACAACGTGTATCCAGTGTGGGAGCAGAGCCACAGCCGAGGCAAAGCATGGCAGACGGAGCTGCTCACAGTAGCATGGCAGGAAGAGGCTCCACAGTCTGTGAGTCATCCTACAGATCATTAATAGATATTGAACTCACACACTGACTATTACTGATTCACTCAATAAGTACATTTAATCAGATGTAGAGGCCACACGGTATCTTTGCTAAAAACATCAATCGCATTGTCCATTGTCTGTTTTGTCTGTCACATCAACAACAAATTAAGATAACTACCTGAGTTTTTGCAGATTATCTTTGAGGTGGAGCATGGAGATGGTGTTGGAGGGGAGATTGGACTTGACAACGTGGTGCTGACATCAGGCTCCTGTCAAGACGATCATGCTGTAGTCTTTTAAAACGTCTCCTGCAGTCCTAATGTGGTCTTTCAGGCAAGACAGGGTGTGAAGCTCCTCTATTTGACATAACTGATATTCTGTAAAGCATGCGCATGGTTTGGCTGGTTTTATGCAAATGTTATAAAGGATACAACAAGAAGATCTAAACAGAAGACAACTGGTGCATACACATATAGATATAGTCAAACACATACATATACAGTACACCATGCTGCTATACAGTACATACATTATGTTATGATCACACAGTTCATTCAGTATTGTTTCTGATAAAAAACCTAAAACTGATTTTAGGTTTAGACTGAAATGCCACTCTAGCAAATATTTCTAAACTATTGTCCATATTAACATGTATTGTATGTATGATGTGGATTTCTGAAGTTAACTGAAAATTATTTTTGACATATAATGTGAATTCTTCAGTGACGTATGTCTAACATCCAATATGGTTTGTTACTTACAATTATTGGACCTGACAATGCATAACTGCTGTAAATTATGCTTTCATGTTGTATTATTGCAATTAAATGTTGTTTTTCTAAGTTGGCCTACATTGTTGGTACTGTTTCCATAGATAGATATAGTAGATATGTTGCCTCATGAGTGCAAATTAAATCAGAGACAAGATGTCAATTATTTAGACAGGAAGTTCAATGAATTAATTCATTAAGTCAGGTAAATTAATTTACATTAGTTATGTGCTAATTATTAGTGTCACCTTCTAACCCTACATGTCCCTGTCGCCTCATTCCCATGACTCCTCTTTGTGTATGAAGTGCTCACAGGAGAAATACCTAATAGTGTGTACATTCAGTAAAGGTAACTGAATGCCCTCTTGTGGTAATGTATTTTCAGTACAATGTATGAACACAATTTGGTATAAACGCAGTGGCTAAATTATTACACAAAATATGACACACATACATAGATAAACCATATGTTCTTAATGCCGTAAAGTTTTATAGAAAATGTAAATGAATGATTATTATGATTATTTGTATTATTTTCTAGATGTGGGAGAATTCTTAATGACGTTTAGAATGCTTGTTGTGTCGACCAGATCACATGATCCGCCAGTCAAGCTAGCATTAAAGCTAATGCCTGTTTAGTCCATCAACTTATACAACTACATTATCGGGGTGAATTGTGAGCGACGCACATTTGAAGAACACTCGTCTAGCCAGACTGCTATTATTTATTGTAAACCAACGCTGAAACACAAGGTAAGGCGCTGAAAGTATCGTACATCTTTACGCCAAGAGTTAGCATTACTTAGCTACTGCAAGCTACACGGACATCTATACGATTGATAGATACCCACAGGAAATATTGTTGGCAGGGTTAAAGCTCACTTTCAAAAATGATTATGCTGAATGGAGAACTGACCCTTGTTGGACTTCACGGTAAAGGTCATCTACTTTGTAATTGTTTGTATCTATTAACTTCCTATGTTAATCACTAACCGGCTCATTGCCCCTACTCTGTTACAGCTGACTGCATACAGTAGCTCTATCCATCAAGCATGGGACAGACACGCATGTGACTAAATAAATGCCATTGTCTACAATATATACTTTAGACAAGTGGTGAAGGAGGGAAAAGCAACCAGGTAAGTGAAATTTGCGTCGTATTTTCACCATCTGCTATACAGATGCCTCCTTCAACTTAATTGCGCTGTATTCTTTCTCTAACCCCAGTCTTTAAGATGATGCTAAATATTATCTGTTTTTGTTGTTAGGTCATTCACTACAGAGGGATCCTTGAGTGGAACATGGCAGGAAAGACATCCCTGTTTAAAGTAATTCTTCTGGGTGATGGTGGCGTGGGAAAGAGCTCTCTCATGAACCGCTACGTCACCAACAAATTTGACAGTCACCTTTTTCACACCATTGGAGTGGAGTTCCTCAACAAGGACCTGGAGGTAGACGGCCACATGGTCACCCTGCAGATCTGGGACACTGCTGGCCAGGAGCGCTTCCGCAGCCTGAGGACTCCCTTCTACCGTGGCTCAGACTGTTGCCTGCTCACTTTCAGCGTTGACGATAACCAGAGCTTCCTTAATCTAGGAAACTGGAAAAAGGAGTTCATCTACTATGCGGATGTCAAGGAGCCAGAGAAGTTCCCATTTGTGATCCTGGGCAATAAGCTGGACGTGGCAGAGAGACAGGTGTCTGCTGAGGACGCTGAGCGGTGGTGCATGGAGAATGGCAACCACCCATACTATGAGACCAGTGCCAAGGACGCCACAAATGTCGCGGTGGCTTTTGAGGAGGCCGTGCGCCGTGTGCTGGCCACGGACCAAAGGACGGAACATCTCATCCCTACGGACACAGTCAACCTGTACAGAAAGCCCCGCTCCACTGCCACATGCTGTTCATCATAATATCAGCGGGTGGTCCCTCATTTGAATGTCTTTTGTGATATGGCTTTATGCCTAACTAACTATCTGTCATGTTTATTTAAAACCTCATGATACTGCTTTTATAGTTTGTTATGCTGTTAAATGGGCTGATAGTGTCAGTAGCTGAACCTGTTTTCTTTTTTGAACTGAAAAGAAAGGAAAAGTCAATACAATTACAAATAAGGACCAGAATGAAGGATTCAGTTTTGTCTTGTGACACAAAACACGTTGTGTTGTGTTGAGACGCTTGCTCAATGTGAAATGATTATGGATGGCAAGCTCAGACCTTCAAAACAGTCTTGACTTGGCAAACAATTAGTTTGAAGCTGCTCTAGCATCTACTGGCAGCAACTGTAATTGAAGTCTGGAAGGCTGGATCATATTGCATATTTAAAACATATATATAATTGCCTATAGGTGAAAATAATTTCAAATATTTTGAGGTAATAATTTAATAATTTTGAGATTTAAGGTAGTTCTATCACTACTCAATATAACATGTTTTTTTTTCTTTTTCTTAAATTATTGCACCTTTTGGCCTCGTTTGTGTAATTCTGCTTACTTGTTAATGTGCTGAGAGAACAGAAGGATAAGATCCTGCATGGCATAATGAACTCTAAACTGAATTGTGAACTTTGAAATGTGTAGTTCAATTTAATCTAATGTAAATGTTAAAGAATCCTTGGTGACATCTTTAACAGGGTTATTTCATTGTCATTTTTGACAAGATGGTAATAATGCAAAATCAATTTTTGTTTAGTGAATAATGGTAATTTATCTAAAGCACTGACGATTTACATACTAACAATCAATTTATTGTAGTTGTTTAAATGGGTGAACACTTTAAGATTTACTTTTTCACCTAGCCTTCATAATATTGTAACTGGAAACTAAAAATGTGCAATAAAACTCAGGATTCTCTGATTTTAGCATTTATTTTATCCCAAAAATTATTTTTAGACATTGCTAAATGATCAGGGCAGAAGCATACATTGTTTCAAATACACAATATTTATATTACATTTTCAAAATTTTACATACTTGACTACAGAAACCACACACAATGGTTAGTAGAAAACAAAACTGCAATGGACAGAAAATATATATACAGTAATGGAAAATGTTCAAACCATTTTGGGATGTAATTAACTCAGGAGATGTTTCTTGCCAAGAAACTGAACCTTTCTATCAAATGCAGTTGAACGAATTGGGGAGTTGATTTCATAGAATGGGTTCATCGCAAACTGTAAAAAGGATATTTATAAAATCAGATTATCAAGAATACATCACAAGTGGTATATTTAGGGAAGGAATATTAGCTACATGAAAGATGTAACTTACTTTTATGTATAAATCATAGACATCATTAAAAAAGTTTTTGATTCCATCTTCTTGTCGAACGTCATGCAGCATGATGAATCTCATATGTATAGTAAATTGTTAAGGAACCTGCCACAACATTATAATGTGGATACATGCTATAGTTATTCATTTGATGAAGTCATTACTTTATAATATTTAATATATGAATTCTAATTTAATTTAATTTCCTGACTGTGGTTTACGATATGATAGGCCTAAGCTTTGATGCTTCTATTTGTAGAAAAACTCCATAAAAGCAAGTAGCCTAAACTTATACTTTGGATTGTAAGCTAGTTAACAGACATGACATTGAGTAATCTGTTATCTTTTCTGTTTCCTGAAGAAAGAAAAAAGGATATGTCCTGCAGTGACAAAAGCAGATACAAACCACTCATTGAATTTGTCCACTGTTTTCAAATACATATTATTGGACAGCCACATGTTTTCATCCACCAAATCCAACGCTGCATGCGCGATGAACTGGTTCAGGTGACGGTGGTCATCCTGTTAATAAGACAAATGAGAATGAGAAATGAGAACTCTGAGAAAAAAGGTGCACCTTGACATGCCACATAACAGGCTAGTATGCCTCACCCCTATTCTAAATTAACAGAGTTGTAGGCTTCTTCCAGAGGATGCAGAACAAGAAAATGGTACCGTTAGTTAGCTCAGAGCTACCTTTGATTCTGTCTTCCCAGGTGGCAAAAATTCCATTTCGAAGACGGGATTGTCATGATGACCAACAATGACAAAGTAATAACTTCCAGACATGATTCTGCCAATAAATATTTATTGTCCTGAAATTAAAAAAAACAAAATAGCAAAAGTTAAGTACCGTTAATAGTCCAAGCAGAAAAAAAAACCAATACAGTAAAGCAGAAAGAAATGATACACATGCAAGCTAACAACTAGCCAGCTATCCCACCGAGTTAGCTTAATATAAACAATACTCAAATTTCGATTGGATTAAACAACATGCCAGACAGGTTAATATATACAATATATTTCAAACTGTGCTAAATCAATTTAAGAAACAGTCGACGATAGTCAGCATTCCTGTTTTAAAGTAAGTTAATTTGTTTACCTATCAAACTGTGTTACTGGGATGCAGTCGCAAGTAGATGACGACAGGTTTGTCCTGTATACTGCATTTTGCGTATACAAACTATTTATTTAAATTCCCTGTAATAATAAATGTTATCTACAATCTACACGAAAGAAAATATGAAAATACATACAAATGCTTTATACTTATTATTAGCATGTGTGCTTAAAAAAACTGATTGTAAACGTAATCACTACGCGACATTTCCGTTGGCTGGATTTTAAACTTGTGCTTGTTGAAAGGCGTCTGGTCTGTCTGTTACTGCAAGGCTGGGCATTAAGATGAAGATCTAAATGCTCTTTAAAAGCCTGTTCGGTCCGATGCAAAGCTGTCTTATAGAATCCACGTAATGATTAAAGTTCAAAACAGAGACTTTCTCTGCAGCTCGACAGGCTTACTGTAACGTACAGTAGCCCTACCGTTATCACTGTTTACTGTACTGTACAGTATCTAAAGCACTTGTGGGACAGGCTACGTTAGCAACAAGCTTGACCATGTCTGCGAGTAAAGAAGATGTCTTATCTCCAGAGGAACTAAGGAAGAAGCTCTACCAAACGTTCAAAAGCAGAGGAGTACTTGACACACTTAAAGTACGTACAGTACATTAGCCTATTTTCTATATTATATGTTGTATTAAGTGTTCATATGATAGACCTATGATTCCGACCAAACGTATCATGACTGTAATGTTTTCCTTTTGTTTGTCTCCCCCACCTCCTATAAAATAATAGACACAGCTACGCAATCAGCTGATCCACGAATTAAAACACCCACTTGTGAGTGGTGGAGAAACAGTTCCCAGGCCAGTCCCTGTGAAGTCTGCTTCTTTATTAGTATTAGCATGTAACAGTATCGTGGCTGATCATCTACAGACCTCTGGATATGAGTACACCCTATCTGTTTTTTACCCTGAAAGTGGAATGTGCAAAGAAAAAGTAAGTACAACGGTGCTCTGATTGGCTTAGTCTGTACAGTGATCCGACACAAATAAGTTTAGCTAGCAAAATAAATGTTTATTTTTCATTAGAATTTAACAACAGCTGACCTGCTTCAACTCATGAAGATCAGTCCTCAGTCAACCCTCTATAAATCTCTGGTAATGATTTACAATAATAAAACATTGTTGTGTATACAGTGATACCCATACACACATAATACAATCATGTGAAATGTTTTTTTTTTTTTTACAGAGTCTAGACAAACACAATAAGAAAGGTAGGCACACCATTCTCCTTTTGAGGCTGTTTTGTTACAACCAACCCCCAAATCCTAAGTGAAATCATCTTTATTTCTCTTGCAGGTTTCCTGATAAGCCTTTTAGAACAACTAACTGACCAGTACCCCCATGAGCTGCGTTGTGATGCTGATACTCAGACCAAGGCCACTGCAGGTTATGGAGAATCTCTTGGTATGACAAAATTACTTTCCTTTGAATACAACCAACTTGACATCATGCCTTCATGCATTCAACTTGTCTTTAATGAGGACATGACAGAGAAATTCTGAAATTCTGAAGAGCTTTTTCCTTTTTATAGTTTACAAGATGAAAATGATTGATGAGGAATATGAGAGCCTCCATTACAAAGGAGACAAGTGGATGTCGTACGAAACCAAGCTTGCGGCATATAGAAAAGAAATTGAATCACAGTTACAAGCTGAAATGAGCACAAAGGTATCCGAGTGTTTACAATGTTACAGTGGTTTTAAAACAGGTGCATGAAGCTCAGCTTAGTGCCCTGAGCAACGTGGAGGCAATGATGTAATGTATACAGTATAATCTCCTTGACTAAAACAACAAAACATGATGCTGTAAATGTTAATTATTTGGTTTTATGTTAAAACAAAAAGTGTTTCTTTAGTTGCAGCATTTTAAAGATGTTGAAATTGCCAAGGTAAAGATGGAAGAAAAGGCAATATTACACAAAGAATTTGAGAATCTGAGGCAAGACATGGAAAAGACGTACGAGTTAAAGACAAAGGCTTTGATGGAACGGGAGAAAAATGCTATTGAGCGGTTACAGAAACAACAAGAGGTGACCTTTTCATTAAAATCTTATCTCATGAGAGCACACTCCAGTAGCATAAATGCATATAACTGGCTTTATATAACATTATACAAGACTCTCAGCATCTGAAAGTTTGGCACAATTTCTGCAGAAACAATCATATAAATATTTCATAAGTAGGATTACGATATGATTCACATTTAAATGATTTTCTCTTTTAGATCGAAGAAAATAATCTCTATATGCAAAGGCAGTCTATACTGAAAGAAATTGAAACTGTACGAAACAGAGAAAATGAAATTAGACTGAGGATGGAGGCTTTTGAAAAGTAAGAGCAATCCATTTTGCATTTGATTGCATTTGATTAGTTAGAATATGTCTCACTGAATTGTCTTCACGACAGGACATGTCAAATACACGAGGACAAGATCAAGTCTACGGAAGAACTCCTGAGGAGGAGGGAACTGGCTGTTAAAACTATTGAGGACACCTATGACCAAAATATGAAGAATGAACTTTCTAGGTATTTTGATCTAGTGTAACAAATTGAAAGTGTATCAAATATGCTTCATAATGCCTAAAGTGCATATGGGTCCTGTTTCAGCCCAATGGTTTTATTATAGCAGATTTTAAATGTTTACTGTTTTTAGGCCTGCACCCATTTTGATCATACCATATTTTGATGTCTGAACAAATGTTCAATTATTTAAAAGGTATCAGCTCCAGCTAAAGGAAGACTTCATTAAGAGGACAGAAAAACTGACAGAAAATGAATACAAAAACAAAGGTGTGTATTCATTTATAGGATAGCATTTCTGCTCTGCATACTACCATTGCTAAACTTTATCAAATGTAAAAATAAATGTTTCCCCCCTCCACCCAGTTGAAACTGCTCGCATACAAAAAGAAGCAGCTGCAATTGATGCCAAAGTAGATGAGCACAATAAAGTCTGCTCTGAGCGGCAACGTCTGCAGGTAATCATGCCGAGGCTAATAACTTTATTTTATTATAATTGTCCTTTTACTTACATTTATTGACGCTTACCGAAAACTTTATTTCTCCATATGAAAATTACCGGTAGGTTAGTATGTGGAGCGCTGTGCATACTAAGTATACTATTTATTTATTTATCAATTTATCAATTTCGCACAATATGGTGTAGTCATGTAATCAATCAAATTTTTTCCCCGTTTGGCTGTCTGTCTGTCTGTACTCTAGATTGAACTCGATACATCCCAGCAGCAGGTTTCTCTGCTGAGCCAGCAGAAAGACATGCTGAGAGAACGGCTGGAGACCATGAGTGACTATTCCATCTTGAAGAGGGAGAAGGTGGAATTGCAAGCACAAGTGCAGCTGCTGAAGAAACAGCTAGAGGAGGACCAGGAAGAGAACCGACAACTCCGCATAGGTGAATTTGATGACTAGCTTCAAGAACCTCAAAATCCAGGCAAAATGGTAGACGTTTTCTATATGTTTTTATATATATACTTCTTTTTTGAGAATGGTTAATTTGCTGTATTCAGAGAAATTGGGCTGTGACTCACTCATTATGAGCTGGCAAGAGATGCACTGTAGAGTATTCATGCTGACTGGCCAAGTGACTCTAGTGTGGTGGATGAGGCTTTTTAGTCATTTCCAGCATGTCAGTGTGAAGCCTCTGTGCTGTTTCTTTTTTTTTCTTTCTTTCTTTTTTGCTTCACAGACAGCTCTGTGAAGAAGAAAGGCAGTTGGATTTTTATAGCCTTTGAGAATGGATCACAGAGAGACGGGAAAGACTGCTGTCTACCCATGGCAGAGCACCAGTGTTTTAGCTCTCTGAGGAACACAGTATTCTGCTAGTTAGAACATCGCAGGGAATGACTAGTCATCTGTTTTTATTCCAAACACACTGCATTGCTAAACACTATATTGAAATGCATTTAAATGTTGCTCTGAGCATATGAGCAGAGCATCAAGGTCAGTTTCAAGGGGAGATTGTAGCATCCCTAAACTAGGCCTCTGCCTACATATAGATACATTAAAGAATGGAATATGCTTCCTGTCAAGTATACATTTTGCACAGATTTCATTGAACTGACATTCTAATTAGCATTAGAATTAGATGTGTGTTGTAGATTTTGAAACCTATACTGTTTTGGGTTTATTTCTATAAAGTTATTGTATGTATCTGCACCTGTCTGCGTATGTTTCCCTATGTGTAGTGTAGATGTTAAGTTTAGTCTTTATTTTATTGCTTTCTTCGTTTGCCCAGGGACTTCAGATGGAAATGAGCTATTAGCTAAATCTCACATTTTTCCTCTTTTGAGATGAATGTATTTTGTAAATGGTGTCTGATACAAATACATTTATTTAAAAACAAAACATTCCCACATTTCAGAAGAGAGGCAGTGATTATAAAGCATGTAAGGCACATTGTGGGTGTCACTACTAAACCTTGGGACGTAGGCAACCCAGTAATAAGCTAATGTCTCAGCCATGATACCATCCCTCTCAGACATGGGGAAGCCTTCAGAGCAGCAGCTGGCCTTGCAGATGGAGCTACGCAGGCTCCAGGCCGCTCGCAGACTGGAGCAGGAGGAGTTTGACAACCAGCGGCAGGTGCTGCAGGCCCAGCTCCACTGTGAGGTCAGCGCCACATTCAGCATGGGGAAATGCCCGCCACCCTCCATCCATCCATGGAGAATGACTTGTTAAGACTGTGGCCCCACTTTGCATCTGCCACGCCCCTGAGCCAAGAGCATGTGCAAAAGGGGCGCTGTTTTGTGTTATGTTATTAACTTCTGTTCCCCACCTTTTGTTGTGGCTGATAGGTGGGCCGTTGTGCACATCTCGCGGCCCAGCTCGCTGAGTGCGAGCAGAAAGCCCAGTGGAGGGCAACCCACGTTGAGGAGGTCAAGATGCAGCTTCGCCAGACTCAACAAGGTACGGCTCGGTTGGGTGCATGTTCCCTGCTGTCTGTCTGTAGTCAGCCTTGTAGTTTGCACGTACTGTATTGGCTTTATTTCCTTGAGTTGTTCTATTGAACATCTGCTTGAGATACAACATATTTAGCCATTTTACTTTAAACATACTGCCACACTGTAATAGAAATGGAATAAAACAAGGAAAAGAAGCTGATTTGACATCAGTAGTGACTTTTAGATTAATTTAGAGCTTGTTTTACAAATCTTCCTATTTTTCTGCTCTTATGGTGGTTGGTCTTCTGTATCATACTTTACTTTTCTCTTCTACACTTCCCTTTCTTTCCTGTGGTGTGTGTGTGATCTTCATGGCAGCTCTTGAAAATGAAGTGCTACGTAACCCCAAACCCTCGCTAGTGGACCGATCTGTTCTGGAGCTCAGTGCTGACAAGCTGGTTCCGCCTGACTTCTATGTGGAGCGGGCTCTTCTGAGGCCCAGGGCAGCATGTGACCATGTGTGTGAAGCAGGTGACCCTTCACGAGGCCAGAGGAGCCCTTGGGGCCGGAGTCGCTCTCCAGACTCGGACATAGACCTGTTAGCCGGAGCCAAGGCCCGCATCCGGGAGCTGGAGAAGGAGGCCGAGACCTTGGATGAGGCTTACAGGAACTACCAGCAGAGGGCAGTGCGCATCCCTATCTCGCACTTGCTCTCATCCAGGCCAGGCTCACCTCGACCAGCGTGCGGCGCACACTGTCCAGACTCGCCACAGAGGAAACCAGCAGCTCGCCTTTCCCAGGCCCAGTCGCCCAAGAGACCTAAGGTCTCTCTTGGGGCGCTCTCCCCTGCACAGCATATGACTCACCGAGGCAGAACTCCCTCCCCAGACCCCTACCAAACTAGAACCAGCATACCTGCTCTCCAGCAGAGGGTGACCTTCTCACAAGACCTCACCCACCCAGGCCCCAGTGGACGCCTTGGGCTGCAGGAGTTTGATGAGCCCCTGATTATAGGCGAAGGAGTACCAGACTCTGGCATGTCTTCCCCCTCCAGACGTCTGTCCTCCACTCCACTCTCTCCTTCCAGACAGAAGCTTCAAACGCAGCTTTCAGAAGGTACCGCATAAGCTGTTTTTATCCTGTCATGTCACTTCAGAGGAATTGGCTACGCCACATGTTTAACTGTCACCATGTGGACTCACTGTACACTTTATTAGGGACACCTGCTTGTTAATGCCAATATCTAGTCAGCAACATGTGACAGCCACTTAATGCATAGAAGCATGCAGTCACGAGGTTCAGAGGCTCTGTGCACTATCACCAACTAGGAGAGTTAACAGTATATTGCTTGTGCAGTTTCCTCACCATCCTGTTTAACTGCTGACTGACTTCCCTGAAAGAAAAATAGAAAAATGCCTTTAAGCGATTGTAAGCTGATACACTTTGTCAAATTCAGCTAATATCTCTTTTCACAGTCTGCTACAGTAGCTGTCAGTTCTGTGAACGTGCTGAGTAAATAATATGGTGTTTCTACACAGCCCAGGGTCTGTAAATGGGAACACAAAGTGGTGCGTACTGCACCATAAAACACTATCCTAGCTTTTGCAATGCATGTACATTCGGAACTTCCTATGGCATTGAAGGGAGAGGTGTTTTTGTTTTAATCGAGTTCAAATATCTTTCTCCAGCATTACTGACTACACATTTTTAAGCAGAGATTGTGTATTTTGCATTTGAATGTGTTACAGCTATACAGACAAACAAGTTATTATATGTCAAGACCTACTGGTTAGGAACATGACCCAAGGCAGTTTACATTATAGCTGGCTGACAGGTTGGATTATGATATGACAACAGAGGTTTGTCTATTAGAGTTGAAGGGATTATGAGAAATTGACCCATAATAATCTTATTAGCACTGTATAAATGGAAACTGAACCAGCTGACAGTGTGAACGCCATTTTTAAATAATTAATATTTATTTTGATAACTTTTAAAGACACATTTACATATGTAAATATTGTCAGCAAATTGAGAATTTTCATTTGCTTTGTTTGTGTGTGAGGAAAATGTAAGTTATTGCAAGCATACGGTCACTTAACCCAAGTAGAAGTTGAAGCCCTGCTTAAGAATAAATAAGAATGGGCAAGAAATCATTGTTGATGCTAGACAGGGTGGTTTGAGAATCAGCAAAAGCATTTAGTAAGAGAATGTTGCATAAAACAATGCCTTGTTAATGAGAGTGGTCAGAGGAAAATGGCTAGACTGGTTGAAGTTGCTGGGAAGGTGACTGTAACTCCTCGAATCACCACGTTACAACAGTGGTGTGCACAACACCTTTCTCTGAATGCACAACATGTCAAACCTTTAGTGTATGGGCTGCAACAGCAGAAGACAGCACATACTACTTTGGGTATATAGGGCCATAACCGCAGTTCCCCCAGCCAAGTCCTAATTACCTTTTTGGACAAATATGTCAACGAATATGTCCTCCCCCCCCAAAAAAAAAACTTGACTAAGACTTTCTTGTGCTCATATCATCCTGTTATACTTTCTGCAGAAAGCACTGTGGAAGACTGCTCATCAACATTAGTGAGACAGGGCATAAAGTGAAGGAGGTGGTGGGATTTACAGTATAGTACTGTACCAGAAACCGCCAAATTTATCCACCGCATTGACAGATCGTGTAGGAAGAGGTTGAGGACAATTTCACGATAGATATGCCAGCACCTGGTTGCTCTGTCATGCTTGTTACATTTACCCACTTGAGTAAAAAATACAAACATTTGAGAGGAGAACTAGTATTTTACAATTGCCTAATAATACATAATAATACATACTTTCAACAAATACATTGTCAGCCATCATTCATTTGGTGTATTAAATATATTAAATATGGTTAAATGTATACATAATAGTATATAATAAAAAGTATATTATTATGTTAAAAGAACAATACACCAATCAGCACCTTTTTACTTTGTAAGATGTCAGTCAGTAGTCTTAACCATAATTTCACCGTTTTACACAAGTAACAAGGTGTACCAAATAAAGTGGAGACTGAAATTGAACATGCATCTGTCAAGTCTGTGACTCCCAGAGATAGAACGTCCTGCCTAACCTAACCGTCCTTGCCCTTGTTCAGAGAGTGTTGTGTCTCCCGTGCCTTTCCCTGAGCTGTCATCTGAGAGACAGCTCTCCCCTGCTCGCTGCAACGACTCGCCTTCTTCCGGTGACTTCCATTCCGAGCTCAGCCCACCGCCCAGCCCGCAGATGAAGAGCACAGCACGACACCAGTGCAGGTAGCTGCCCGCAGCCTGGCCTTAAGGACACTGCGCACACACACACACACACACACACGCGCACACACGCACACACGCACACACGCACACACACACACACACACAGAGAGAGAGATTATTTTTTGTGCTTCCCTACAGCCCACCAAATGTGCAGCAAGTGTTATCCAGCTCAGAGTCCTCCCCCCAGCCTGAGAAGATCACCCTAAATGATCTAACAGAGACTCTCCCAGGTATGCCAAATTGCTGCTGATTTATGGCCGTCAGTTGTTTTCTCCTTCCTGCCTAAGCCCATATTACAGTTACAGAGTATTGTGTGGGTTTTATGTTTTTATTCCACTCTGGATTTCCTGAATGGCCTCCAATTTGTCAGGGCAAGTGTTACATATTGGGATAGGATACATTGATGTTACTGTGTTTAACTTTGTAATAGGATCTAATGTGAAGCAATATTTCTAGATGATGGTTATTGATTACTGGTAACACAGGATCCCTGCCTGTAACGTGAAAAATGACAGGCCCCCAGACTACACAATGTTGCTTTCTAAACACTCAACTCACCTGTTTCCTTTTCTGATGTTGAAATTAACTTCCTGTATGCTGCCAGATCTGCAAAATGTTTGGCAAGACTGCATTATAAGGCAGAATAAATCCTTAAGTAATCACATTTAATCCTCTGACACATCAGCATTTTAATATGTATGTGCTATGCAAAAGAAAGGTTCTGTGCATTATCCCATTACAGTAATGGATCTTGGGGATCTCATTGCTGTGAAAATGTAATGAACCAAAGCAAGGACAATTTGTTGTGTGATTTGCTTAAGCAAATTACTACACATTTTTGTAATTTGACTTTAATGTATAATTTTTTTTTGTAGGTTAATGAGGTTTGATTTCTTCCATTTTACAGAATTAACCAACCACCAGTTGTGGGGGCATGCGTTTGAGAATGGCTGTGTTTTAATGAATGTGTGACTGGCCTTCCAAAGTGTCCTTTCAGTGGCCTTGCACAATAGTGAAGATGAAGGGCAGCTGATTATGTATTCTGTGCCGGTCTGCTTGCCTTTCTGCATTATGGTGGCACATGAAAGCCCTCTTTGTTTGTCCCCTCCAGAGCCCAGCCACATTCCAGAGCTGCTCCTGGACACGGCCATCCCTGTCTCTGAGGAGGCCCCCGCAGGCCCCTCTGTCCCGCCTCCACAGCCTCCATGGGACCTCCCTGACACCCAGATCCACATGCAGGCACAGGGGAGTAAGTAGTCTGCTGTCACCAGAACCAGTGGTCCTGTCCTCACGCTGTCTTCACCCTTCACCATAACGACAGCCATTTTGTCCCCCATGCTGATATACCCAGCTATATCCCAGTTGCATTAGTTTTTAGTTTTATCGGCAGAGGGATGATTTTCAGTAGTTCTATTGTCTTTGTTTTAAGTATTGATATAATACTGAAAACATTTTAGTTTTGAGTTGTTGTTTGCTTTATGTATTTTTTTGCTATGCTATTTGATTCCTACTTAATCTATTTAAACTTTTATTTAATTTTAACTTGTATTCATTTAATTAAGACAAGCTCTGTCTTTTGTAGAGGTCCTCCATGCCCTGACTGATGATGAGGAGGAGGAGCTGCGGTGGCAGAGGGAGAGAAATGAGAGGCAGGAGCGACGGCAGAGGGAGCTAGAGGAAGCCAAAGAGAGGGAGATGAGAGAGCTAGAGAGACTGGAGAGAGAGATGGTACTTGTTACCTTCCACCAAGTTTATAACCCCCCACAAACACACTCTTACCTACATCTGACAGAAGATGACGTCATTCATTATTAAAGGTCTATGCTGTATGTCTGACCAGAATCTGCATGAGGAGGAACAAACTAAGCAGGGAGTGGAGGACAAGGAGGAAGTAGAGAAAGAAGAACCAGAAGAGGGGGAGCAAGAGGGTGAAGGTTGTGAGAAGGCCTCTCCAGTTGAAAACCCCTTAGAAAAGTATATGAAGATGGTCTTGGATGCCAGGGAGCAGTTGCAAGCACAGGTGAATTTAATGCAAAAAAACAGCCTTTACTTGTTCTTTTGTCAAATAAAGTGTGGAACAACAGGCTTCTGTGAAGTGTTTTGATGTGTTTTGTTTGTTAGAGTGCTGGAGGAGAACAGCCATACCATACAAGTCTGGAAGCCAAGAGCTTGTCTGAGGAGAAAGATGACAGGTAACTCAAAACATTTCACTACACAAGATGGGGAAACATAACACTGCACTTATGGGTCATCTACCGTGTATACACAGCCTTCGTTCTGTCATTTAGTGTGTGTGTGTGTGTGTGTGTGTGTGTGTGTGTGTGTGTGTGTGTGTGTGTGTTGTGTACGTGTAACTCAGTGAGGATGTGTACTTACTATTGTTTCCTGTAGACTGAACTGAAGGTTCACTTAAATTAAATGTAAAGCAAAGTGGCTTTTTTAATTAAAAAATCTTGTCTGAGACGCACGTAATTGTTCCCGAAGGAATCTAATGGCCTGTTTTTTTTGTTTGTTTTTATCTTCCCAGCATTGCAGCATATTCACATGATGTTTTGGATGATGACTTCTGGTGAAGTGATTTTTTTTGTTTGTGTTTTACAGTTTAACAAAACACTATAGTTTTGCTTTTATGATATTTGCTGGTGTGTAAATTGACACTCTAGATGTTTTTTCCCTATCAATTTGACAACTAATAAATTATTTTTACATATAAATGATTGTGTTCTATGTTGCATATTTGTACATAGTATATAAGACACAAGACCCAGTGTTTTTTATTTTTTATTTTAAATCTTTTTGTAAAAACAGTCATCAGGCTGGTTGAGTAATGTCTTGATTGAATTCTGGTGATTGATAGGTAGCTGTGATCTTTTTGGTTATTTACACAGAAAATCGCATGAAATGTAATGTGCTGGGTGTATTTTGACTGCCTGCTGAGTATACATCCATTCCCATTAGTACTGTACAGTTTATTTTAAACAGTCTGAAACATGTACAATGGCATACATACACGTAAAGTTTAGTTTTTGCGCTGTATTGAAATATAAATTGTCCGTGGTAGCTAATTTTTATAGCCGTTTTGAACATTTTCAAACTCAAAAGGAAGCCCTTGACTCATAGAAAAGATGTGAATACTAATGTGTAACAAAATGATTTATATATTTTTAACTAGGATAAAACAAACGTCCATTACTAATCTATAGTAATACAAGTCAAATTAATTTGTATACGGTTAGGGAAAACGGGCACACACTGCCTAATATGATGCTATTATTGAAACTGCACCGTAATATCACTGTAAAAAGTTTTCTTCATGCAATTAAGAAATAAACATCAAGATATCCCTGTAGCGTTGATATCTAACATAAACAAGATTACACAAGTAATTATTTCAGTATTATACCAACTGCACATTAAAATCAAATGCAATTTTAAGAAACCCCTTTTTTTAAATTGTTGTATTTCCAATGTGAATGAAAAACTAAATTCTTGACATGTTAGGCATTTCTATGTTCACCTAAATGGTGTTCTGTAATTCCAATCCACCAAATGTGGAGATATTCACACATTACTAAAAATAAGACAAAGCACACACACACTTTTGTTTCTGGACACCCATTAAAATAAACTAATTTGTATTTGTAGTATGGTGTTTGTTCAAAGGAATAGGCATGTGCATACTAGCAAGATTAGCTAATGAACTTAATTGAACACCCCTTTATGGCAGCATTTAATTTAGAAATCATGGGATTTTGCACAATATAATGTATATTAAAACCCAAAAATGGTTGCTTTAACAGATGTCTTGTTGTAATAATGTAGAAGACGTGATACTGTATGTATTGTACGAGTCATCTTTATAATACCAATTCAATATTAAACCCATAACTTTTGCTCTTATTAGAGAGACCTAGGCAATTTATTTTAATTGACATGTTATAGTGGCTCTATAGTGTACACCTGAGGTAGAGTTAGTGTAGCCGATGTATAATTTATGACATTTTGAAATACTTTCTTTTTATAATGTATTTTAATACAAATTAAGAAATGTTTGGATTATAAGATTCTACCACGTTCTATTACAGAAAAATACTTTCAGAGCAAAAATTAAATGTTAATTCTTTCTGGCCCTAAAAAAAAGTGACACTTTTATCACCAAAAGGATGGTTCTTATGTCTTCTAAAGAAATTATAGCAACTCAAAGTGTCGATTTTCATAAGGCGTTTCATGTGTTAAATACATAATATTCTGCATTCCCTTGTTTATAATTGGCTACCCTGCAGAACACTGACCGAACTAACTTTAAAACTACCTTTGTGTATCCCTTGACGAATAGTGCAATATCTGAAGCTTTTCCAACAAAGTTTTAGTAAAAAACAAAAGAAACTATTATTACCCCCTAAATATAAAAGAACAGTATCAAATGCAACACAAAGTAGAGGTTCCAGCACATCTTTGTGGGTTAGTGCACAAACGACAGATGGATTAGTTTGTTAGAAGCCTGGTTAGTATTGCACGGTGTGATGGGACATATTATTTCAGCTGAGAGTTGTCCGAAGGGTTCAGCCAATGCTTGTAATTAGCATCTGTCTATATGTATGTGTGTCTGTGTGTGTGTGTGACTTTTCTAGAACGAGCAAACAATCCTTATGTGTAGGAATTGAGGCATTCCTTGGACCGTGACGTGATGTTCTGCAGCTCCTGCTCCTCCTTCATTTTGATGTCTTGGTAGGCATGCATATGACTGGCATCCTTTAGGTAGGCCCAGTTTGCAGAGAGAATCATGAGGTAGTGGATCTGGAAGAGAAGGGTGGGGTGGGTGGCCGGTGAGCATGTCAAGATGCAAAGCAAGCTACAGAAGTCCGTTATATCTCTCTCACACACACCCACACAAACACCCACAAATGTAAAGTTAAGCTTGTCACAATGCTTTACACACAAGCATGGCAGAAGACATTACTGTCAACATTATTTTAGTGTACTGATAGTACTACAGAAAGGCACTGTAATGGGGTTAAAAGGGGTGGAAGAGAGAATCGGTGTTGGAGGATGTTGTATGCAAGCTTCATGACAGCAGGTTAGTTAGTAGCTTGAGGAGGGTCAAATCAAATCCTACTTGTGTACCTAATCTTGTACGTCATGTTCTGTCATTAAAGCCTGTAAGAAATACACCATATGGGGATATTTTTTAACAAAGATTGTTTATTTTTTATAGAAAGAGAGGGAAGGGGAAATCTACAGACTTCAAAAATGTAGGAGAAAATTAAATATATGAAATGTAAAGTTTATGTACTTGAACTGATCAAATAATTTGAAAAAAGGTAAGAATGTAGGCTCAGTGTTAAAAATAAAAAAAGCAATTTGCTCTTTTAAATGGCACCTTCTCTGTGAATAAAAGAAAATGTGTGAAACAAAACATCAACCTCATAATATGTGCTACAAATCAGATATATCAGGTTGTTATTTGAAACCTGTTGATACCATGCAATTTGAGATTCATCTGGCTTGTGACTAACATGTTTTGTCTACCCGTCCAAAACAGCAAAAATCACTTTTATAAAATACACAGACACAAAAGAGAGGCTAAGTGCCTCAAGCATAAGTACACACCTGGAACTGGCCAAACACTAAACTGTACTGAACTGTGCTAATTATGTGCAGTTATTCTGAAATCTGCTATACACAAATTGCAATCATATCTACATAATCATAATACTGGTGTTAAGATATCAATACTGCACTTCTGAATAATACTATAGTCTGATTGGCACCAATAACACTGTAGAGGCAAAGAAATAAAAGAACATGTAAGGGACAAAGCATTTGGCCAAGTCTAAAATCCTGTACTGTAGCTGGTGTGTCAAGTTTATCTTCAACCAAAATGCTGGCCTATCAAAACCATTAACATAAACATAAAGCATTTATACACCTTCATTATTATCAACAGTTGTTTTTCGTGGGCTAATGTCAGGGATTTAAACATAGTGGTTTAAAAAGGCCTATTTGCATTTTGTTAAAATCTTCTGAGTAATTGTGAGCTCTTTTAAACATTTTAATAAAAGTAATATTACCTAAAAGCCTCAAGATTTCGAGTACACATGAAACTGCCATTAATGTACGTATTACATTTTTCCACAATGTAAATTAAATCTTTTGTTTGTTTTGTTTTGTGTGTTTCAGTAGCTCGGAACGTTGTCATGTTAAGTTCCAGGTTTATAAATAATGGATGTGGGTTTTTAGCTGTGCACAAATCTATAATAATCTGATGGTGACATTTCTATACACAAGGCCCCAGGTAAGCAGTACAATACTAGGCACCACCCCATTGTCATCAGGCATATTCCTGTATATCAAATGTTAATTCATACAATCAACTATTTACACTTAATGTGAATACTAATGAAGAAATGTTGCTTTTCTATTCTCTGGTTTTAGTTGTTGACTTGTCAGTGGAAACTACTCAGTGCAGGCTCAGACACTGCACTGTGCTCTCATTTACAGTTTAAAACTTAGTGCAGCAATCTTCTCGACTCTTAAACTTCAAAACAGCAAAGTTATAAGTGGTAGCCATCATGTAGATCAGCTGGTGAAAGAACAGAATAAAAGGTGATCAGAGAACATGCCGGTGACTTTCTTGTCGCTAGCATTAACTTATTAGTAAAGTGACCAATCACTTTCCAGCACAACCTGCTTAACATTAAGTGTTAGAAATAATGAGGTAATAAAAATGTCAATAACAAATTGCCGCTTTTCAATGCAGGCGGCCCTGACACAATAAATGCGGTACTGTTTTCTAAGCACAGTGCAGCACATTCCACTCTGCACGATGCTCCATCACTCTTAAGCAAGAGGCCAGTGGCATCTAAGCAGATGAAGGCAAATGGAACTGCCATTGTGGAAAAGCCCATGCCATGCGTGCCCATGCCCGTCTTCCGTGCAGTGAAAATGATGAGACGAGGGCTTTGACCAGGGCCGATACCAACCATGCGAGGATGGACTTAGGAGAGAGGATGAATGGAGAGGGTGGAGGAAAGCTTACCAGTGCAATGACGGTGGCTCCTGCCCCAGCACACGCTATGATATACAGGTGGTATGACAAGTAGACCTGGAAAAAATATAAAAGGCCAGCAAACCTTAGGGTCAGACCCTATTGTTTATCATTGGGCATTTCAAGGCAGTCGTTAGTTTGCTCTATATGCATCATGGCATTTATACAGTATGAATGGGACTGCATTTTAATTCCTTACCTCACTGCTGTTGCAGATGTTACCTAGCATGGACCCACAAACTTTGCCCGGTGTAGCGTTCCATGGGATGATTCCTGTAGTCACAACATTTGCTTGTTTACATTATGCCTTGCTAAAACTACCAAGACTACTATCCTGGTAAAAAACAAAAACCAGAAACTGATTGGCCAATGGATCTCTACCCGACACATTTAAGCTGACAGTTTACTTACAGCCAGACTTACAGCGATACAAATTGTAGATGTAGAGTTTGCAAAACCAGGATGGTTTTAACCAGGCTAGCTACCTACCCAGTAGTGATGCGAGGGCTGACCCACAACCCTGCAGGTCAGGCAGGGTTCGGTTAAGCTTATTAGAATATATGGCGGGTACGGGTGGGTTGGGTCAAAAAGTGGCAAAGCAGCAATGTTTCAGTAGATATTTATTGCGTGCAATACACTTTCCGCAGGCTCTCCAAATTGTTGTGAGGAGACTACTCACCTTCTCTCCCCCGCTCTCTCAAACACACACACGCACATACACATGCACTGGAGGGTGCAGATCGTCTCAATAATCTGCATTTGCCTACCGAACTACAAAGTAGGTTAACTTCCACGTACATCTATCATCACATCTCTCTGTACCAGATAGATCAATGTGTTTATTTATTTAGTAGCCTACATCCAGATGTGGTAAAATAGCCTACAGGCTAAGCAATCAATGTATTATGCTAACGTACTGTAGCCTAATGCTAAAAGCAAAGCAATGGAATAGTTTAGACTACTGTGGCTCTGCAAAACACTGTCTACGGGTCGGGCGGTGTATGTTGGCTCTCATAGCATAGGGTTGTAAAAACACGCGTGCATCACTACTACACAAGAAATTACTACATCGCCCTTTCAAGTGCGTGCCAGGTAGCTTTCTAAATCTTATTACAACAAGAAAAACATATCTGCTTCTTTGTTTTTGAACTTATAAGGCAAAAGGGCAAAAAAAGCCAACTGGCCATTTGGAAAGGAAGCTATGTTACCGTACTGACGGACATCCACGCAGATGGACTCGATGTTGGTGAGGTTGGCCATGGGTGGCCTCAGGGCAGCACAGGTGGTCCACATGTTGTAGAAGAGGAAGACTGGCAAGGCAGAGAAGCCAAACACACCCAGCCAGGCAATGCCCAGGATATAGGTCAGGAACACAAACTGACCACACAGAGACAGCATCATGTTAGTATGGCAGGCACAACACTGCTGTCATTACATGCTTTCCTTCAATGCTTTCCCTTCTGGATAGTGGCATTTTCACCTCGTTTTAGCTCAACTCTGAAACCATTTTGAAATCAGTGGAAAACATGGTGGACCTACAATGCTGCAGTGGCTCATTCACATACCATTCCACTGATGCAGCGTCCACAGATGGTGGTCTTGAACTCACTGTGCAGCTCCTTTACTGCACTGGTGGTGTAGAAGCCCTCAGCCAGCAGGATGATCCCATACAGGAAGAAGAAGGAGGCGATGCCATAGATGGCGTACTGAATGAATTGTATTCTGCCCCCCACCAAAAAAATAAAATAAAATACAATATCACAGCCTCTTATGTGGACACATTGTTGTCTGTTATAGAGAATACATGATACAGTGAGTGGTGTACAGCACTGTGTCCTGGAGAGACATTAAAATATCAGTGGAGTTATGTCATGTACCAAAACAACACCGGGATGGAAAAACCTGCCCCTGAAATCATGAGGAAATACTGCTGATTAATTGTAAACAGATGTCTATGACTAAGACAGACTCGCTGTGCTTAAGCGAACAAAAATAGACACTACAGTAAGGCCATTTTGTAAAATGGAGAGAAAGCAGGAAGAGAGACAGACCAGTCTCAACCTCCAGTGTCAGTCTTTTTGTCTTCTCTGATTTTATTGGCTGAGGTAATGGGAATAGGGCAACAGACACCCATATTAGTTCTGCTCTCAAGGATAAACTGAACTCCGATATTATCAGCCAAAACAAAAGGCAATGAGTCAAACCCATTAAAAGTCTACAGCATATCTGCTTTATCTGGCTTAAGTTTAGTCTACTTGAGGTCTTGTTCATTGAGTGGTTTTATGAGCAACCTTCACAGGACCATGTGGGATGACAAGATATACAGTAGTAGGCATAGTGATTTACCACAGACAAAAACAGCTAACAACTGAGACAAGGCCACTTACATATTGGTCAGCATGGCGTGGTCGCTGTACACCGTAGAGAAGTGGGCTTCCACCATGTTCAAGGTTCCGGAGAGAGCCACATGGCCACAGCCGCAGAAGAGCGCCACACCGGAGAAGCACAGGATGGTGGCCACAAGAGACGCATACGGTACCCCTCCTAAGCATTTAATGCAGCACTCAAAGCAACCTATGAAAGCAGATAGAAAAGAAAACATAGTTCAGATTAGTTAGTGCCATAAATTAAGATTTCCTGAATAACAAACCAACTCTTTTTACTCGCAACACAAGGCAATCCATATAAGGGATTCTGTCTTACTGTGCACTTGTAGGAGGACACAGTAAAACAGAAAATAATTAATCCAGATAGAAAAATTTAAATATACTGAAACAGAACAATACTATATTATTACTAAATCAACCCTCACTGACTAGTGTGGGAGCAAAGGATTACATGTCAAACACCTGAGATCAACTGCAGCACAAAAAGCAAACAGCATACTGTAGATTAATATCGTTGTGCCAAAACTGAGGCATCAGGATATAAGTTAGAGCATATAATTAAAAAGTGCAACACCCACTGAAAAAGATGCCAAAGCTCAAAGAGAGAAAGAGTCACTCCAAAATGACAATGGAATATAGGGCCTTTAACGCGCACTTTGGTTATCCAGTACAGTAGGCCACTGGTGACAATCATGCTGTAATGGAAAGCAATGCTACAGCTGACACACCACAATGATCACATGATCCAGATCCCTTCGCTTACTTCAGTGTACTACAGTACACTATTACTATTTTTTGAACAAATTCAGTCATGAGTGAATCACATTTAAAGGGAGTTTATGAATCATAAGAATAGCCTAATTAATTAACTAGCTATAGACAACATTCTACTTAACAAACTCAACTATTAACATTGTTTACAAGACAGGCAGGCAGACAAGAAAAATATATAATTGTGCAATATAAAACTAATCTTGAATGTTTGTCTGTGTTTGTGCTCTCTCGCCGCTGTGACAAGGGACATTAAAACAGATATACTGCTGTCAGGACAAAAGTGTTGCAGTCAGAAGGTTCGTCCAAACTCTTTTGTGTAGTACAGGGGAATAAAAACATTTTTGTCCAAGTGCTGGTGAATAGAAGGTTGCCATGGCAACGTGTTAACCACAACCCAGTGAGTGTGCCCGCAACTGGCTGGCTAACTTCTACTGTGGCCCACTTTTCTCTGATTAATGTCAGGGAGGGTGGGCTGGAGGTGGGGGCTTACAGCCTCACAGGATATTGAACCCAAGCACAGAGTAAATACAGTCCATCTACATGCAGAGGTGTTCTCACAATGGTTGTCAGTGCAAGGTTTATTTTGGTACAGTCAATGCATTGTACTGTCGTATCTGTCACAGTTAAGGGTCATGTGCGTTTTTTCCAAATGTGTTATAGCCAACGCCCAATAGTGGCATCAAGAGACACCAGTTTAGAATGTAGTTCTATATAATGGGGCAGTGTTAAAGCTGCGAGCTCCTTCGTCAATTTGTCTTTATGTTTTGCACGGCATTAATGGTGCATTCCTTGGTGAGCGGCCGAATGTTGTCGCCAGTGGCCGTTGACATTTCCCTACTAAAGAATACTGAAGAAATTACAATCTTTTAAGACAGAAACTCCCATAATAAAATTACAATGAGTAACAGGCCATAACGTGGTGAAATGAGTACAATCAATGGTGACAGCATCACAACTATGGAGCAGCATGATGGTTCAGCACATTATTTGTCTGTTTATTTTCAATCCCTGTGTGAAATCTCATCAGATCTTTCATTATTTCCACTAAAGCCACTAGTGCGGAGGCCATTATTACTTGGCGACACCAAACCAGCAGTGATCTTATTGGATCTGACAGTGAAAATAATCTTCTGTTGTCACTACAATTTGGCAAGTTTAAATCTGCCAATCTAAATGAAAGAGCTGAACAATATGGGGAATGTCTTAGGACTATATTGTAAGCTTGAGAGCTGGAGAAGAAACAGTAGTGCATGCGTATTATATACATTAGTAGCTAACATGATACCTCTGTATTCTTTGATTAGATCCGAGTTGATTCTAAACACTGCCTATTAATACGCTGTCAAGCAAGTCATAGTGTGCATAGCCTACTTGCTAAATTTCTTATAAGCACCACCTTGACTCTCTTCTCCTTCACCATGACAGACAGCTAACATCTGTTGTGCTTTTCTATGTGGCAGATAAAGAACATACAACAGCATTTTAACGGTCACTCTATTGATTAGTGTATTACACAGTATAGTTGCCTGCTTTCCAAACCATCTATCCATTCACCGCGGGCATGTGGGTTAAGCAGCCATAGCCAACTGTGTGGGCTGACCTCTGGATATAATGGTGCCTCATGTCTGCTCTGAATGCTGTTTAACACCGGCCAAGCAACACACACAGACACACGACATACTCACAGTACAACCATGCCTGCACTCACACATTGTTGTGGCAAACAATGATGAGCTTATGGCATTCTGTTGAGAGCCCTTGGCTTCGGGTTCAGTGCCATGTTTAAGATCTATAAATGAATGTGGATGGAGGTATTTTCACAGCTGGAGTGGACATGGCTGTTAGTATTGGTTGCTTTGGCTGGCTGAAACAGCACCTGCACAAATACCTACTGACTGGCTTTGGAGGTCCACGGATTTAACTAATTCTTGTCATATGAGGGGGACAAAACTGCCATCAAAAGTCTTGCTGTCTTGAGGAATAAGTGGTTAGAAGCTGGATTGGCCACGCATTACAAAAATTAGAATACAAGGGTCAACAGTGTGATGCTCTTTGACAGAGCTGGCCATCCTCTCTCCTGGGTCTTCCCAGTGCTGTACACATGATGTAGCACAGTTGTCTCTGCAGGCTACATTTCCACAGTCCTTCTCCATGGGCGATGTCTGTAAAGGTTGTTTACGCTCTTTACAACATAACACACAAAATGGAGCCTCCAGGCTTTCCGGGAACCAAAATGGAAATCACATTTTGTCTTTGATGAGTTTCACATGCTCCGGGGCCCTGACCGATACTCTTGTTAGACCGCTGGCTGCAACACTCACCACTCGCTGTCTCAACACCGCATGAATAACACCGTGGCAGGGAAATCAGGGAGAGAGAGACACAGCAGAATATGATAGAAAGAGAGAGAGAGAGAGAGATAGATAACTCTATTCATCATAATGTGGAGGTCATATTGGTGACTACATTTGCCACTACATTTGTCAGAATCACAACAAAAGCACACACACACGTAGACAGACACAGAGTGAGAGAGATACAGAGACAGCAGCGAGAAAGAGACACAGTGAGAAACCCTTATACAAAAGAGCCAGTGTTGGAGTCCTAGACTGTCCATCACGCTGGGCTCTCAGGGCCATTCACAATAGCACTGAACCATGGCCCTGCTCTTCCGGTCTGTGGGCTGGGGCCCAGGACAGGCTCACCACAGAGCTCCATCCTGTGTGCCCCTTCAGCACTTCACACTGCAGGAGGGTCCTGCTGCTCCGCGGGCTGCGAAACAACGCAGATGTGTGACTCTGAAGGCTCATTAGACCTTACAGGCACACTGTCCTGTATTAAGTCCATGTTCTACTACTGTTCAGGAACTAAAAGAGGAAAGAGCAATCCAGAAGACCTGCATGTGTGCTTTTCCAGCATTGACGATTATGCAAATTGGGAGGCATGACGACACAGTAAAAAGAAAGTATAGTAGGACCTCCAGTAACAGCTGTGTCAGGAAAAACAATACGCTCCTGCATTCCAAAAAATACTGAATGGGAGGAAATGATGGGGAAGGGGAAAAAAGACAGAGACAAACGGGGGGGGGACACGGGCAAATCCCGAACACAACTCCAGCTGCAGTGTCTCATCGTCACAGTTATGGTGCCCAGAAAAGCTCCATGACAGTAAACGGCCCCAGCTGGCCCCGCTAAGTCATCAACACATGGCCTGTCAACACAGCCGCGACCCTCAGGGAGCACTCTGTCGCTGGGGTACCAGATATGGACTGACCGCTGGATGGACTCCGCACACAGTGGTGCTCAGTCGGCAAGACTGTGCCCTCCCACCCTCACACAGTCTCTCGTCAAATCCTCATCTCATGACCTGTCCAGTCACGAGATGAGGATTTGAAAATAAACGCTTTATTATTTCGGCTAGTGTATTGTTCAGGACAGTGTTTTGATCATTTTTGGGAAAACTGGTCCAGACAAGATGAAGAAAAACAAACATTTCCGGTCTATTTAGCCCCAAGTGTAAAATGACCTGCTGACAATGATCAGACATCTAGCCTCATTGCTCACAGATTGTGCATCTCTTACCGACAAAGCTGCATATTGTCCGTTGCTCTGCTGGGGCGAGCTGCCAACATAATGTTTATTAGAGACAGTTGGATTTTCCACACTTTCCACACTTTCCACACTTTCCACATTGAGAAAAACGACTCCATAATGGCCTTAATGGCCATTCTTGGGGGAAGTGAAGGATGTGAGCCTGCAAATTCATCTAAAGTGGTGTTATTGTTTACTTATCTAATAAGGGAAATGTACTCTGTTGGCTAATGGCTGGCGAGCCACGAGCTTCACCAATGTGAAAAGCATTGAGAGGCTAGTACTTCATGTTTAATGGTCTATGTAACAAGAAATTATAGCCATAAATAGTGTGTGTGTGTGTGTGTGTGTGTGTATGTGTGTGGGGGGGGGGGAATTCAAATATTAAAAACACAGTTAGTGTAATATTTCATGTAAATAAAGGGGAATACTTTATACTGGCCTAACACAATTAGGCGAATTCCTTGTTCTGCACACTTGATCAGGGAATAAATACATGCATAGAATTCATTTGATAAATGATTAATAAATTCGAAAATAATCAGAATCCACAGCTATTATAATCGCAGGCTACTACTTCAATAATGGGATTAAACTCACAAACCAATGTTACTCAGGAATGTGTGAGAAGACTGAACAAAGAGCAAAAGGCAAATCAATTATTCCTGTCCATTTCCACAGGGAGTTTGACCTGTTAAACTAATAGGACCACTCCAACTGTGGGATTTTTTTTGCCTCTGCTGCCCCTTGCATTCACACACGCATGCGAACACACACGCACGCACACACCCACAGCTATCACGAAGACTGTCAACATTTGTAAATGGGGATATCTGTGCCATGTGTCTTTTGTCCTCACCAAGGTCTTGTGACTCGTCCACCTCATTAAATCACAGATGCCGCTGAAAACATGTACTCAAATGCACCCAGAGTACTAGATGTTTACTGACAATGTCTGTAATATAGTAGTGAATCTGGCACAACAGTGAACCTACCTAGCCTACTTCTTGCTAGTTTAACATCTGACAGACATGGGATTATAAATCACAATACCAACATAAACAGTGATACACAACTGTATCAATAGTTACTACTCTCACATAAAAACAACTAAACAGTCTAAAAAGTCATCTATGCAGAGTCTAGCATTCTACTGTGTGAAACCAGGCAGATTCACTATATGTTAGCCCCAGCAAGCAAAAGTTAAAGAGCCTAAACTTAAAGAACCCTTTGCGAGTTCTCATTGGTACCTTGTTTCTCCTGGCTCTGCTGGTTTTCTTCAGATAGAGTTTCCATGGTTGTTTTCCAAAACAAAAAAAGCTCTTCCTTTCAGCAGTCTCTAATAGTTAAGCTCTCTCTCTCTCTCTCTCTCTCTCTCTCTCTCTCTCTCTCTCTCTCTCTCTCT
>JAODUG010000014.1:3426075-3439767 GCA_027564795.1 Aphredoderus sayanus
AGCAGTGCACATCATGTGTCTGTGTAAGCTGTAAAATTAGGTTTAGCGCCTTCTATCTGCCACAAAGAGCTAGTGATTTGTGGCAGATTTGTAAAGTTTTCTAAGATGTTAGCCTGCTGTGATTAAATTAATATTTAGATTCATTAATATGCAATGCACATCTGAAAGACATTATTCATTGTAGTTTGAAAACTAAAGAATTGCTCAGCTACTGTAATACACAAAAACATTTTGAGAACAGTGAGAATCTATTGATTCTCACAGCCAAATGGCTCTGAGAATTACTTTATGCACAGGGTTAGCATACCATAAGCACTGTCATAGGAGGCAGTGTCAACCCCTCTATCAACACAATCTTCACAAAAAGAGTGAAGCACCACCATTGTAAGATGGAGGCTTCATTGTGGGTCAATCTTTCATGCCGTGAGACTGGGACTTAATGCTCCTCAAGTGCTCAGTCACCCACGAAGCCCTACACCCCGTTTGTCCCATACATATAGATGTCCCTGAATTCTCAGGCCTTTGCCCATGCTTGAGCACCACTTACACCCGCCTCCAATTACTACATTGTACTCTACAGTACCATCTTCATGTTCCAGCAATGACCTTGGAAAGTTAGCACTCCCTGTGTCCAGACTCCAGACATACTGAACAACTGAACAAACAAAACTCTTGACAGAATGTGATTTTGTCTCATCTCGTGTACTGCCTCTCTCTACAGTATGCCTTCACATTTAATTGTTAACTAATCATAGTGTTTTCTTCCAAAACAGCAATATATATGTTTGCTGCTGTTGTGTTTGAAGTCAAGTTAGATGGCTAGATAAAAATACCACTTCAATGCATTTTTGTACATTGGTACAAAAATGCATTTTACAGTATGAATTGATTGTTAGGCTACAGTATATCCTGATGAATTCCTGCCTAAGCTGCAACTAGGGATGACCTAGTTTTGGATGGAGGCCCACTTCATAGGTCAACATAGTCCATTTCCAATATCGCGTTTGGCAAGCTACCGTAAATCCAAGCCATTGATTTGTGCTCAAAAGCATTGGTCCACAAACCCATTATGCAAATCTATTCACTTGTTTCCTGACCCATTTACCCATGAGCCAAATCAAGAAGGACATCCAGTATTCTGTGTATAACATTTGACATTAGTATGACATTCTCACATTGGTAATTACTAAACATGATGAACGGGTGTATCATACAATTGCCAAGATCAAAGAGCACCATGTTGAAAATGAAAACATAAATTGCTTCCAACTCAGCTACTGCGGCTGTTATTGATTAGCCTAAGGACAGCCTGGAGTTCCCAAGTTCTTGTTATTACTGTGGACAGGAAAGGCCATTAAAGAGAAGTTGACTTATTTCAGTATGTAGAGTGACGAAAGAGAAGAAACCACATGGGGTTATTTATAATTAGGCTACTTGTTTTTTGCAATGTCAGACAGATGGAATAAAATAACTGAATTCTTGGCTTGATTTTTTTCTCTTTTGAAAACATGTATGCTACTTAGCGTAAATTACTTTCACAAACAGTTTCCAAATGCTGGAATGTCATTTATTTATAGTGTAGAGTATCTCAAATAGCAAAGAGAGTTTTTCTGTATATTGTCCAATATGAATTGTCAAATATAATGTACAGTAATAACTAATACTCTGTTATTCAATGCTGACCTTTTCATATTCTAATGCTTGACTTTGATGGGGCCCCCTTAATGATACAGTATACTGAGAAATGGTGGGTATCTTGGTCACTAGTCACCATTTCCTTGACTTTGAGGCTACCTCTGTCAAATACTGTACTAAAACTAAATCTTCATGCCAACCACACAGCTAATGTTTGGGATACATGGAACATATCTCTAGCTGTTGATGTTGAAGATTTATGGAAGTTCTGCCAACTTGAAACAAAACTTACCTTCTTGAAAACAATGTTCCTTAAACCACTTGTTATAAAGACAGACTTTACGGTTTGGCATTTGATAATCTTCCGTTGTACTCTTCCCCCAGTTGACATTTTCGCTCCAGTGTAATTGCTAGTGTTTGACCGAATAATGGAGGATATCTGACTCAGCACTGCTTTAATTGCATGTTTGTGTTACTATCGTGTTAGGTCTGGAAGAGGAGCACCACACTTGGATGCCTGTTGGCCACGTTTTTCCTCTAAAAGTAACTTCACAGCCCTGGATGTCTGGCCTCTCCACATGCACTGTGGTTTTATATTCTCTCACACACAAACACACACATACACACACGCACATACACACTATCTTGCAATACAGAGGTTGTTTCTGGAGACTGATATTTCTTGGCATGTGTTCTACAGGAATGAATACTTTTCCACAATTATCTGTTTTCTCAGGCTGTAAGAGCACATGAACCTTTTAATGATTTCACTGGTCTGGATGGCAGCCTCACTGTCTATGTGGTGTGCCACATTTACCAACCCAATACACACAACTAAGATCCATGAATGTACTATATACTGTGAAGAGGGGTTGCCCATACATTTTAATAATAGAATATTGTTTCGCTTGAAAATGTAGGCCTAGTACGATGAGACAAATGTCTGATGTAGAAGGCTATATCCTCTATTTCCCCATATAGTAGATCAATACAGCTACTTCATTATAACTGTAGAATATGAGAGCTTATAGGGATATTGTTCCATTCCAGGCAAAGTAACTCCAGAAATGTCTGTCATATAATGTGTATTGCAACGCAATCTAAAAACTAAATGGAAATGTCCAAAATAGTTCTAAAATCAATTAGTGTGTAATTGTATACACTAAGTAATACTTCATATAAATACTACTGATAAGGCATTATCTTAATGTACATTTTAATTATAATAGTAGGTCTACTGTATAACCTATTTTGATCAGATCAGTCTGATTTAAACCGCTTTCTCTATAACATGTGACTATTCTTTCTGTCCATCTCCTCTGTGCTGTCTCTCCAAATGACACTTTCCTGAAAAAGTGAAAAACCCGCTCCACCTTTAAATCATCAATCATTTTGACAGTGTGCAACCACAGCTAGACAGCACTGATGGGGTGAATTAATCTCAAATTAAATTCCTTAGGGGATTATATTTAAAATGTACATTAATTTATTCTCCTGGCAAAGTTAAAGTGTTTAACATACAATACAGAACGCCATCATTGTGTACATTGTCTCTGGGATGGAAAGATTAAGATCAAGTCGGCTCGGGTGGCTCGGGAAAGGGAAGTTTGGGGTTCCCTGCTGGAGCTGCTGCCCCAGCGACCCGACCAATTCAGAAAACAAAATATATTATCCTTTTGAAAGAAATGTTAGACTAAATTGTATTTTAAAGAGGTCTGAGTTGATTCCAAAAAGCCCTACATTATCTTACTAAGAGGTGTCTTATCCTAACCAGGATCCCTCCCTGGCTAAAGTTCCCACGGTCCAGATGCAGGCCACTGAATACACTAGATTGGAGAAAGTCTTTTGTTTCTCTACTCACTCACAAAGGGACACACACACACACACACACACACACACACACACAATGAACCTCAGAGGCCTGAAGACAGCAGACAGACCTCTCAAACTAATCTTGGGGGCTTCCCAGCAAGAGCCTCTTCTACCACCCCCACCTGCAACCACTATGCCCCCCACCATCATCCCCAGCTGCTGGGATCGCTTCCTTCATGCCTCTCCCTCCCGGCGGCCTCATTGTCCTTCGCCTCACATGGCCACCACAACCTCTCACCCCTAACCCCCAAAGTTTACCCTAACCCCCCCCAAAACACTCTTCTCCCCATATTCCTAGGAGACCTCCTTTTCCCCCCATTCAGGGACACTCAGCAGGCTAGCCAGCCAAACCCCACTGTTTGAAAGGATTCACCGTCAGCACAGCACTATGACAACAGATCCCTTTAACAGAGTTCCCCAGGGTCGAGCCTGGGAGGATGGAGCCAGCCTCGGCCCGAAGCCGTCACCCCGACCGAAGGTGGCGTTTGTCCAAAGCCTCACAATGGAACATATGAAGCTACTGTCAATATCCCTCTTGGTGGATGTGGGGGCATGTCTTGTCAAGAAACAGACAGTGTCTGCTAATCTCTTTGCTTGATGGTGGGAACAATATCTACTGGTCACTGACCAACTGGCTAAGGCAGGTCAATCCAGTACCTTATGGCATTAAGTACTGATGAACAGTACTGATCTGATTAGCACTGACAACTACATTGTCCTTCATCGGTGACACAGTGCAATGCATACAGAGAGTACTGGATAACAATAATGTAGCTTACTTCATACACAAGGATGTATTTAATTGCGTCTATCCATTTGTTAACTTTTAAAGTTTACTGGAATCTGATATACTTTAGAGAAATTCATGACTTATACAACTATAAAGATTGCTGGGCCTTGTCTTTCTTTGTTACATCAACAACGGGAAGTTCATGTAAACAAATTTAATTTAGGGGAATTTCATACTATTTTCACATGTCCTCAGAAAAGAAGCTAAATCTAACTAAAATAGAAAACAGAACCCTATAAACACTTGGCACTGAACGACACGCAATAACCTCACCATAACATACGGTAAACTCTCTCTCTCTGTGGCACCAAGAAAGGAAACACTGAATCAGACCTTACAGTACATGTGTATCTAGTTACTCAGCTTTACCATTCCCAGTGTTACTCTATAAAGCACTTTATTGGTCCAAGTTCCAACCCTATGAGAGCGAAGTGGTATATTCCAGATGTTCCTCTTCCATCACAACATTGCTTTCCCATTCTCAGCTGCTCTGCTCTATTATGAAGGCCCAAGGTTCTCATGGAACGGAGGTCAAAAGCTAAGATGACTTACGAGGCCTCTCGGCGGTACACATTATTTGATATTGGTATTGTTAACAGATCTACCCTGGTTGTTGTACAGTTATGGGGTCAAGCTGTTTTTCAGACAGCAACATGTGGGATTTCCTCTCCCCCGAAGCTGCTGCTATGGCTGCCCCCACCCCACCCCCTATTCCGTGCTTTGCCTGAGGCCCCTTTCCCTCTAATTTCATCACTTCTCATTTCCTCTTTAATAAGTGACACTAAATGCTCAGCTTAAAATATAAAATGAGAAGTACGCTAGCATTACGATAAAAGGTTTACGCTATTTACTTCACAAATGCTTACAGCATATATGAAGTCCAGTTGAATTAAATACAAATATTCTATGTTTACATCCTTAGAGGAGCAAAACAAGTACCCTAATTTAATTTTTAAAATATTTCCTTAATGCTATGGTCTAAGAGGCAAACAACAATCCCCTTAAGCGCAACGCTCTGCAAGCTATTCGGTTTCCTGCAGCTGTCGCAACATCCGTGAAAATGCTCCGCTATTCCAGATTTTCATCTGCTTGGCACAATTGCTTCTCATGCCTATCAAGCCTCCCTCAGTATGCAACGCTCACTTGGACACCTTCTTTGGCAGTTCCCTGCCTGTTCTCCAGTCAGTGTGTCAGACGTGGCCAGGGGTCTCAGACACATCATCACATGCATGCTATCATTGTGATCTGAGTAATACATAAGCCACAGGCTATGCTGTCTTCAGAGCAGTTGACAGAGAAAAGTGTGTGTTGTGCGCACATGAAACAGGCCTTTGTGTCCAGAGTCAGACTGTGACAAACATGTCCTTAATAAAAACATTCTAAAAACAAGCAGGCATATCTTCCACAAGATCAGCTTTATTGTATCAAGAATTAAATGCTAGTCTTATTTGACTGACATGACACCGCATATATTCTCCAATATCTGCTCTCGGTATATACACTAAATAAACTACACAATAATGACACACAACTTTCCTGTCCTATCCGTGCAAAGTAAATGTGGTTCTGATGGAGGGGGGCCTAGATCTTAGCTGCATGCAAATGGTTTGAGGCTTTCCAGCATATCTCTTCATATGGTGAACACTTCTCATTGGTCTTCTGGGGCACCCCAGATGCTTTTGTCTTACGGTTGTTTAGCAGCTGTGTAAAAGAGCTGAGGACAAAGACCTATCTGTGAACGCTTGAATACACTCTAAGGGCACATGGCCAACAGCTCAATCCTACAGGCTCCCTTTTTAATAGTGTTTCACAAATGCACTCCCACCGCCCAAAAGCAAAGCTGAGGCGTTTTGAGATATTGACAATCACTGGGAATTAGCAATACACATTACGCTTCATACCTCATCTTATCCTAGTGCAAATCATTTAATTTTAAACACCATGTCAGGAGCCATTTCAGCTGCTAACAATCACAAAAACAATATAAATCAAGACAAAACTAATTTGCACATTACATCTTGCAAGTAAACTCTTATTTTGTCTTGTGTTGTCGTGTTCTGAATTACATGCACTCGCTTACGCCTCCCGAGGTGAAAGTGAAAGTTCAACAAGTAAAAAGTATTACGGGAACTTTCACAGGTGTTTTCACAGTTCTTTTTTTTTTTTATGCAGAAACAGCAACATCTTTCCAAAGTCAATGAGTAATCGTGTTAAATAATAGTGATTTCAACCAAAATAATCGTTATTATGATTTTCCATAATGGAACAGCAATATTTTCCTCAAAAGATAAATAAAAATAAAATATACACTATTGCAGCAGCATTAACTGGCCATATTGTATTATTTTAGGTTAGCCAATGAGTCACATCACACAGGATGTGATTGAATCATAAACAACTTCAGAATCAAAAAATGGCATAATGAGCAATTAAAGTCTGTAATTCTGTCTGTAATTATTTAAGACACCTAGGCAGCAACCCAAGTAAAAATGAGCGCCCACTGCCTGTCTCATTGAGTGACCTGCTCTAATCCTCCAGCCCAGTCTACATCCTGACGTACAGAGGTGTGACAGCAGTGACCTCACATTACAACCCAAAAGGGATGTTTACAGTTCATAAATAGGTTACAACTTCACTTGTCAATGTTGCATAGCTTCATCTGCTCTCCAAAAGCATGGATGATAGAATGTCTTATATCAACCTGATAAAAATCAAGTACAAATAGTGACATTCTGCTGAGTGATATGAAATGGAGTAACCCAGATGTATAGTATTTGTAGGCACAGGAAAATGTGGCTTTCCAGAATGGAATGATTGGAGGAAATCATGGGGTAGGGTAGAATGCCTGTTTACTGAGCAAGTGAATGCCATCCGCTGAATATCTGAGTCACTCTTCTGGCTTTCGCTATGGCCATTATTCACATTGGCATTCTGGAACAATCATTCTATAAGCAAACCTCCAATATATTGTTGTTCTATTCAGTGACAATTTTGTAAACTCTGTAAACAGTTTTGGCAACAAAAAACTATATTCAAACTATAGCCAAAGCCTATTAAACCAAGACAATAAATGGCGGGCCTTTTCTAAAGCAATGTTCAATATATTAAATGCTGGAATATCAAATGTATTACTTCCTACTATTGATAAGGAACTCTCATTGGCATACTGTGGGACATTTGCAGTTAAGTAAAATATATTATTGCTCCCACCATGTGGCAATGTGACATCTTTCCACAACGGGTTAGATTCCTGATTCCCGTCTCCTGCCCATATTATGACACACACAAACTGTGAAACAGGCAATAGGCCTCTAAGTGAGATGCTTAAAAGACCATGTCCACTAAGGATTTACCGTGACTGGTAATCTGTAACAGTACACGATGGAACCCCTTGTTATGAGAGCAAATGTTAGACTCAAAGTAAGATGCCTGAAGGCAGTGTATGGACAATCTTTAAGTAAAAGAAGATGGGTGGATGCCAAATCGGTGTAAGAAAGTAGAAGAAAAGAGAGAGGAAAGGAAAGAGGCAGGATTGACAGAAACAAAAATTTGACTGTGCTAGCAAAGAGGTAACATGAGAATGAGAGGACATGTCTCATGAATGGATGAAAGTAGTCTTAATAACAAGTAGCCTACGTCCAGCAGGCCGATACGGAAGGAATGGAAGGAAGCCTGAAAAACGTTTAATTAATGCAATAACTTCCTCTTTATTAAGAATAGTCAGCATTTTGCAACAGCAGCAAAAATGAAAAAATAATAATAATAAAAGATGTTTTGATCGGGTATTTAGCTTTCTAAAAAACGGAATTGTTTGAATCTAACTCGACTAGATTCAAGTAGCCTATTGAAACAAACTAGGTCAAACAACAGTTTCAGGCTAGGGGCTGTTTGGAGTGTCATTCAAACCAAAGAATGCTTTGATTAGAGCAAACAGGAACACAATACAACAAAGCTCCATCTCTCTCTGTCTAATGCAAAGCATCTACAGAGTGTTTCCTTCTAGCTGTGTTCATTTTTGCATTTCATGGCGTGCTGTGAGGAGCAGCTATAGGTCTTCCTCCCCAGCACATCCTGACACAAGCTTCCCTTAAATCTCAAACACAGAGCAGGGAAACGTTATCTCACTCACTCCCTGCTATTGCTCAGGCATTGGTTGACAAGCTGTCGATTCTGTGAGAGAAAACAAAGCTCACTGGCCTTAAGCTAATAGTTCTCTCTCTCTCTCTCTCTCTCTCTCTCTCTCTCTCTCTCTCTCTCTCTCTCTCTCTCTCTCTCTCTCTCTCTCTCTCATATATATATATGCTGGGTCAAGGCACATATGCAGACCACTGCATGTCCCTTTGACAGTTAGCACTGATGATGTGCAAGCTAAATAATCAGACACTTTCCAGACACCTCTGTGCTGATGGTGTTGAGCAGGCACACATGGAACAGGGTAGAGTAGGCTTCAAAGAGCATGAGGCATGCCATGTCTCAGACACATGTCCCACACATGTTTGCCATAAACCGTTTCAAAGGATAGTAACAAACAACCCATGTCGCTGACTGTTCCCTGCTTGTCTGTGAATAATGTGGATCCTCTGTTAGGTAATATTTATTAGTAGAAGTTCATAATAAACAACATTTTCAGAATATTTGAGAAAATATGACTCATACTGAGCTGAGCTTACATCAGAGAACCACTGTACAGACAAAGTACACACTATCTCACATTTAACTACAACAATTTTGTTGTAGTGTTTGTACTAAGTGAGGGCCTAGAGCTGCACACACTATGGTTATATAATGTGATTTAAAGACCGCTCTGACTGTAGGGACCAGCTCATACGAAGACTGATGGTGAATGTCAACACATTAATGCACGACTTCTGAAATTTGCTCTAAACAACGGAAATTCTAGGGTGTAGGCTTAACACAGCAAATTTGAGAGTTACGATTCTATCTGAATTACAATTAGGCTTTCTTAATTGCATTTTAAGATTGTATTATTCTAGCAAAATGTAATCATACAGTATTAAACACCAATAGCATAATAAAAATTGTTATACAACATATAGGCTGAGCCATAGTTTGCTCTGTTGTATGGAAAATCCTGGTGGTTCTCAGAAGAGTTACACCATGGTTCTGACTGAAAGGATCATTCTAAAACTAAAGACAAATCTAAGAATATGTATTCAATATGGAGCCTTTAAAAACACCATCTTGCTTCCATCAAGGAGGTTCATGATAACTACACTTCTTAGATGGGCTAGGACTAGAAACATTTACAGGATTATTGAGGGAGAATTGCATGCCATTTTCTGAGTTATGAACCAGACAAAGCTCAGCAACTGGCAGCCAAGTTTCCCTCCTCCAGCCTTCATATGCCCTACTGGCCAAAGCACTGTTACATCATTAGGACATAGGACAAACTCTTAGACAAATGTGGCCTCTCCTTGAGGTGAAGGTCACCATGAAATTAAATCAGACAGTTATATGAATGATATAACCTCTGAGAGACAGTTCTGTTCCACAAACATTTTCAAGATCCTGTTTATTTTGGGCTGAAACTACACAGTTCCACATAACCCATTTTCTGTTTTCAAAGATATTTTACAAAATAGAACATCACAGCACAGCTGCACGATATCCCCCTCAGTGATACAAGAAATAGACCCTACACTGTAGAGCCGATATACTTTTCTAAACAAATCCAATTCAAACTGTCAGCCATGCTGTAATGCGCAAAAAAGAACATAAACAAAAGGATTTTCTTTACAAGTGGATTATTACTCATAGCCTAGTTAATGTGAAAATGACTAAAAGAACAAATCTAGACCTATTTATTCATTGCAACCTGGTCCCACAGAAACTATTTGAATATGTACAGAGTCTTAGAAAGTGGACAATGCACAATGGTCAATTGCCATGCAGGGCAATATCCTCCATGAGATGGGGAATGGGGGGTTGTGAGGAATTAGAGGGTGTCTACTCTGAAAGTTGCAATTCAGTGAACTTCTCTCTACATTAAAAGTTGCACAAAGGAGCGCCTCCAAATTAGGAGCACAAAGAGGCCACTGTGCAAGCCTCCAAGTGAATTAATGAGCAGTAATACACATTCTCACACTGTCAAGATTTTCCTTTTTAGTCTCAGCTGCATCATGGCACACACTCACATGAGCAGGCTGGTGGATGCTTTCTCAGACAAGTGGGCAATACTCTAGACTTGAAAAAGAATGCAGCCTAAATGAAAAAAAAAAAAAAAAAGTACAGTACAGTACCCTAAATGTAACTGTAAATTAAAAAGGATAACAGTACGGCCTAACCAGAATAGTTTTGGGAGGGGTTGGGGGTCGGATTCTGAATTCGCTATCCCAGCAGGCTAACAGCCTGTTGCTGTCTCAAGGCAGCATACAGTACAGTACAGTAATCAACATGGGCTGAGCTCTTCCAGTCATCCCCAGGGTGGGAACACGTACTGTAACACATGGGCTAACACTTGACAAAGTCAATGGGGACACGTGAATCTCCAAGAAACAACGCCAACAAAACAATAATCCAATATTATGATCAATAATACGATCAATCGTGATCAACGTGGGCGGTTCTCAAAACAATAACAAGCATGCGAGACAACAATGTTGTAGAACGGATTTAGCTATGCACAGAACTGTTAACGTACTTGTAACAGTAAGGCAATGGGAACTTAGAGTCTTAGCTCCCTAATCTCATGCACAAGTTGATCTACTAGCCTACTCCTAATGCCAACACACGTGAAACCGTTAAGTAGCCTAGTTTTACACAGCAACTAAGTGTTATATTTTTAACAACATTTCACTGATGTTAACAAATGACGTTGAAAGAATTCACAGAGTTACTGTCTGTACAGTACACTAGTACCGTTAGGCTAACAGTACAGTTACTTTACCGGTAAAGTACTGTACAGTAACGTAACGGTACTGTTAACCGACAAAAAAAAGATTGCCCGATAACAAAACAACTCATTGTCATGACAATGATTTGTGGAACGCTCACCTTTTAACCACTGAACAACAACATTTGGAAAGCTGTTTAGTCAGACTTACCCATGTTTCAGTTTTTCAAAGGTTTTGAATTGGGGGATCTGGTGAAAGTTCAACCTCACACTGCCACGGGGATGATGAGTCCGGTGATGCAGAGCGAACGCCAGGCTAGTCCACCAAGCTCGAACTGTGCTGGCTGCGTCCCCTTTGGAGACAGTGTGAGTGACGTCACCCCTGAAGGGATTAGCGATGGGCGGACAGTGCTTTCCCCGGCCCTGTAGACTACCTCACACTAGTCGCCCCTCATTAGGACGTTGAGAAAGTTTCACTGGCCTTTCAGCACTTGAACACATCATCTCTGATATACTGTCATGGAAAATACAATCTACAGCGACTGCTAAAAGTTGTCAACAAGCTTCTAGATCCAAGAATTGACACGAAATTGTGAATAACATGCAACATTAAAGTGTATGTATTGGAAAAAGACTAATCACATATCTGGGGTAGCCTAAACTCCAACCTAAATAAAATAACACCTTAACCTAAATAGCCTGTAAGTGTATGTATGCATCTTTTATTAATACATTTTAATGTTACTTGTAATACATGATTACCCTGTCTTTCTGCCTTTTACAGTGTTGGGGACAAGGGGCCATCGTTGGGACAACAACAATGCCATGGTCACCATCCACTTGCTGGTATCCGGTATCTAGGCACCCTCTGATCATGCTCTTTTCAGTATTTGCCAAAGTGGCCAACTCTCAATGGGCCAGTTCATGGTCAAACAGGGCACCTTCCCAACTGTAAAAAAAATAATTTCTAAAAGACAGACATTTTCATCCGAGACTATAATTACTTTAAAAATCAAAAGTTTTTTTGATACATTATTAGATTAGGGCATGACTTATGACTTGGCGTCAAACGCAACATTTAATATGTTGTTATGACAATGAGTGAGAATGGACATCCTACATTTAATTAATTTAACACAAATTAATATTGTATTACTAATACTAATAGCTCTGAATGTGTGACTTGGAGACAAATGTGTATATTGTACTATGCATTGTTATTATTAGTAGAATTTTCTTTTACTATAAGGGATTCCATTAAAACTATCATAATTTGATTTATTCATTAACTGGTATTTCCATTAATTGTTGGTGTGTGTTTTAAGCCTTTTTGTCTGTAATAATAAGTAATGTATGTGTTGCATGTCTGTCTGTGAATAGGGGATCTGCATGAGAACATTCCAGCATTGTGCTGGCTGTTGCAGTTGAGTATAGCAGCTGGCAGCAGTCACACAACTGTTACTGCAGGGACCATGGAATAGGCTACACTGTGCCAATAAACCTCTTGATTACACCTAAAAACAAAATGTGTATTTTAATAATAGCCTTGTACATGTGGCCATGATTCATTTCTTTATTGGAAGGTGTCTTCACAGCCCCCTTGGGATGTTTGTTAAATTGGTTCTGTTTTATTTGAATTATGTAACATTTTGATCATAGAAAATAATGACAGAAGAGGGAGAAAGAAGGCTCATAAATTAAAAGCTTTTTATTTAAATAATTAATCACATTAATTAAATTGTGCGCTGCCCTTAATCTTAATGGATCCAACATGGATTTGAACATCTTTAAACTTTAGAAAAACAACTAAAACAGGGAGGGACCAAGAAGGGGCAACAGTATTTTTCCATGTTATAACAGTATGTAGAACATAGAGTTTTTGTGACAATGTAGGACTTGCTTTATTGAGGTAAGAAATAGGCCTTAAAGGCAGGGTTAGTCATTCTCGAGAATGCTTGCTAACTTCAAGCTCAAATGAAAACAAACTCCCTCAGAAGCATCGCCCCACACACTGAAATGTATTGCGAAGCCAACGACATTGTTGTGAGCAGTATTCGCCACTTTTTTATGTTCCATTTTACAGAGCCAGGGCTGTGCAGAAGTATCTGATTATAAGCCAACACACTTTTTGTAAAATTCTGCGAATATTTGCTGTCTCTTCTGTGTAGGCTACCTACCTGCTGAAAATACATCTGGTGTTTCTACACAGCCCTGGGCTGGCTCTGTAAATGGGAACACAACAAAACAAAGTTGCGCCACACAACACTATCCCAACCTTTTTCAATGTCATTTGGGGGCAGAGCTTTTTCAAGCATCCCTCACTCACCCTTAATATGACCTGACCCTTAGTATGGTATAGCCAGCACCACACAAATTAGGCTATCACACACAACAGACTATAGTCTATAGAATATATTGGAAAAGCATACTGTTGATAAGTGATGCAAAAATATTATATAAATGTTCATATGCTCTCGTTTTGAATGGGTAAAGTAAATAAAGCGTTGGTGATGACTGTAAAAACAAACAGCTGCCATGGTAA
>JAODUG010000014.1:3439867-3456199 GCA_027564795.1 Aphredoderus sayanus
AATAGGCTCCATGGTTCATCACAAAGAGTGTGTTAAATGCTCAGGGACAGCATTTATTTCCTTTAAAGACAACATATTTGTCTCTGGCTAATTGATATATACTGTACGGAGCCTTGACCAAATGACTTGGTTATCTCATCATGGATGCAGAAAAGACAGGTAGGTGTAGGTGTCTTGCTTGGATGCTGACTTAAGAGTTAGCCCTAGGACATCACATCACACACGATTGAGAAATGTTTTAGACCAGATAAATCTGTTGAAATTTCTGAGTAAGTTTATTCACTGTCACGGTACCGTTAAAGTGGAAATAGTTGGAATTACTGTAGCTGTGACAAGGTTAATTTACAACAATTACTAGTCTATACTGCCATCTAGTGATACATTTGAAATTGCAATAATCTCTGTTAATAGAACATGGGGCAGAAAGTTCAAAAAGCACAGCACAACACACATATACTGCAATTCAGATTGATCAAAAAGGAGCCGCTAAAGGAGAGCTATAGATACAGATATAGATGTAATAAGAGGCTATATAAAATGTTCAAAAACATGCCTTTGCATCTTTGTCTTTATATTATAATGAATTTAGAAGAAAGGTTGTAATGGAAATAAATATAACAAACAAAACTGCTGCATATTCAATACATGAACATTTCACACAGGCTATAAAATAATGTTTAAAGTCTGAATCCTTTGGATTGGTTTTAGTTTACTCTCAATGCTTCTACAGGCAAGATTGTTGCAGTAAGTGATAATCCTTAGATACATTTGGTATGTACTGTGTGATACAGCGAAGGAAAGCCCTACCACAAAGTGCAGAAATCCTACTGTAGACTGAAGATGTTTGTCTAGGAAATGAAAGCCCAAACCACAAACTGAAAAATAACAGTATTAGGGGGAAAAACAATATTTCTATAATAATTTCAGATACACTGATAGCTGTCTAAAATGTCATCAAAACAATTTAGCTTATTACTGATTTAATTTTGTTTTTGCATTATAACATCTGAATGAAATTGGGAGGGTGATATACAATCTGTCACACAATTTATATTAGCAAGTTTGTCTATTTCACTTCTGTAAGTTTTTGTAACTTAAAAACATTAATTATATTAAGTATATTTGATTCCAAATGCAAGTGTGTGAAAATACGTTTAAATGTTTTTTTTCTAGTTTTCTAGTCTTGTTTTAAAGAGACACAGATCAATTTATGGGGTAATTATGCCCTATAGTCCTTAACATAATTTCCTTGCAGTGCTTGCAATCAATCCCACACAAAATGTCAATACTAATTTAGTTTAAATGATTTCCTCTCATATTTTATTCATATACAGGTTTACTGAATATGATTCCAAATGCTGTATCCAGTACTGCGGTTGAAGTGCCATGATTTTTTACACACACATAGGTAAAGTAGACGCTTACCATTATATTTCAGTCGTCTGACTGCAGACTTTAAGTGATGTCAATCTTCATGACACAGGCAAATCCAGACCACATTTTCTCATTTTTTCACATGACAATTACTGTACATCATGTACTGATCAAAAGGTTTCTGGTTCAAAGCCCACTGACTCCATGCTAAGTGTCTCGGTGTCCCTGAGCAAGACACCTAATGGCTCCCGGTGGTTGTATGACACCCTGCATGACTGACACCACCATCGGTGTATGGATGTGAATGAGTGAATGTGAAGCAATCCTGTCCAGCGCTTTGAGTGGCCTGAAGGTTATAAAAGCGTTATTTCAATCCAACCCATTTACCGTTACCATTGGCATGTTCAGAATGGAAACTTAAGAATTCATAGTCTCTTTTTCAATAAACATTTGCATCTGTCCAGTAATAGTGATAGCTATACAATTTGATGTACATATAGTGCTTTGCACTGCAGGATGAATACTGACTCAGCTGAGTAGCCAGTGGCAGGTGCCACTATAGTGTCTATTTACTATGAGGCCTTGCTTCATTAGAATACACTCATTATCAGGAATGAGTTAATCACTGAACCTTCCAAACATTGATTTACACTTAGAATATGTGTGTGCTTCTGTGTCTGCAATGTGTGCGTCTGTGTGTAGTAGTGGTAGTATAGTAGTAGAATTTGTATACAACTTCACAAGTTTAACATACACCACTAATGCATGGTTTGTAATAGTGGCTTTAATACTACAGTAACTCAAAGCTACTATTAATTAAGCTTCTGTAATATATAGTAGCTAGTTAATTTTTCTTTTGGGGGGGGGGGGGTTCAATACTTTTCTGACAAAATGCTGTGTTTAGGTCAATGCACATACTTTCTGCACAACCCTTGTGGGACTTTCAAAACATCACTGAGTAGAGATCTAATGCTGCCAAGCAAAGCCTCTTCCAGGTTATCGTCAGTCTCACTGGGATAGTTAGTCTGTCTGTGTCCTCCAACAGCTGAGTCTCACATAATCCTGGAGGACTTTGGACACTAACATGCTTGACAAGCTTGCTGTTTGATCGACAGATTGTATGTGTTTTTGTGAATAAAACTCCCAGAAATGTAAAATAGTTGCATAGAATACTGTTTTTGAAAATAATTATGTATCACCAAAATACATATACTGTAGATGTACACCTACAGTACATGCATGGATACAACATTAAACTGTGGCTGTTTGCCATTTCCCAAATTGATTACAACAGCTGCACCAAAATCAATATATCTATTTGTAAAGTCAAAACTAATTGTGAATTTGGTACCCATTTGTTACTACAATGAGACAGGGAGCCAAGCACACTGGCTGGCAGGCATTTATGACAACAGAGCCAAAGGGACTGCTTTGGCAAAACCAGATAAGAGCTGTTTGTTATCTGCCTCATAATGAAAAATCAAGCAGATTCCTCTAGTTGTGTGGCTCTCTTTCTGCAATATATTGTCAGTGTTTAATTGTGTTCACCCGTCCAAACCCCCTCAGCTTTTGAGGTTTCATTCGTCATCACAGAAATGCAGCTGCACCAATCCGCTTATCAATGAGCGTTTCAGCGATGTTTCCATGGAAACTATGTTTACTGCCCCATGGTGTTCTAAAAATGGTTCCGAAGTGATAACGCACGGCCAGACAGTGGTAAGTCTAGTGCAATGGTGGGATATTTGTAACAGGTGGAATTGTAATGAATTCACACAAAACACTGCATTATGATATTTAAAACATATAGATTATGTCTCACTGCTGAAAATTATTGAACACTCTTCTGATTTACACATGTAATAGTATTTGTAAGTGTCTGTCTCTTTCAGTCTTTTGTCTGTCTTCTTGTTCCTGACTGCTGTTAATGATCTGGCTGAAAGCTCTGGCAAGGTTGTGATTGTAGCTGCTGGTGGACGCAATTTGCATACAGTGTAGAGCCAAATTAGAAATTAAAGTTGACCTTGTTGTAATCCCCTTTCAGTGTGAAGTCCAAATAGTAGAATTAGAAAGGCTAACTAATGTCATTATTTCTCTTTCTTCTCTAATAATTTGGATTTCATTGGTACAGCACATTACCAAAGACAGTGTGTCTCAAGATAGATTCCTTTTTTTATTTTATTCGATCATAAAACCAGTCATGTTTTTAAACAATAGGTTCCTCCAGAAAATGATAAACAATACATTTTGAAATATTTATAAGTAGTTAAATATGTGCCTGGCATGCAATCTATTAATGGATAGATCAATTATCACTCCCATGGCTCCCATGGTAATTTGCTCAGAGGGACATTGAACTGTACAGTATTTATTATTGCATACAATTTTCACCCCAACCGTAACCACTCAAATACATTGTATTAATAATTGTATGACAAAGAAAGACATACTAGTGGACTTAACTTTGTGTAATGTGTCTGTCATGTCTTTTTACACAAACGTGTGCAGAAGCCAACATGTAAGCTACTGTCACATAAAGAAGACAGGTATAAAGCTTTGCATGTGTGTGTTCTGCAAGGGTACCTTCACATCATGGCGAGACACAGATTATGTGCTTAAGAACATAGTGTAGAGGAAGACAGATCACTAGTCTCATACATTCCTGTATTTATGTCCACCTCAGTGTGTGCAATAGACAGTTGTCAGTCATCTTTAATGTAGTAATGTACAGTAGTCTCCCATTTGACAGGCTGCATGCTAATCACTTTTAAGAAGCCTGGCTTTGTGCAAGCACATCATTGTTCTGTGTTCGTCTCTTGAAGAAAAGCCTTAACTTCATTTTATGCATTTTATGGCCCTGGGCTCCAATATAAAATGTCATGACAGCAACTATCAAGGGAGGAATTTCTGCTATTTCCTCTGACAGTCTGACTAGTACAGATCAGTTGCACTAAACAGCTTTCATTACAACAGGGAATTTCTTTCCAGAGTTGGGAATTTGGAATCAAGGAACATTAACATTAATATTTACATAATTCTGCATGATGTGTGAGGTACAGTACATGGATTATGTTTGAAGGATTTCAGAGCTGAATGCTACATACATAAAATCTTCTTGGAAGGCAGGATTACTGTGAAAACCATCTTTATTGACCTCCATCACTCTATAGGTAAAAATAAAATATAAGCGATAGGAATTGTGTTCAACATGCAGTCAATTGTTTTATCATTTTGACAGATGCTTGACTCCTGTGGCATGGCTCAGTTAGACAAACTCAGAAAGAAATACATTGTGAGGAATAAATAAAATAAAAAAATAAAAAAATGCAGTAAGAGCATTATCTATTGTTTAAGTTTGGGTGACTGCAAAGAGAAGGGGAAGCCCAAGGAGACCACCCTGATGTTAGCGAAATTTGTAATGGATTGACAGGAACCTGCAATCATTGTTCTACTTCACGAGTTTATTGCTCAACAGATTTAACACAGGCAATTGTGTTTGACATGAGTGAACAACACAGCCTGTTGATGCAATGTGATGTGGTGTCATATGTACGGCAGTGGGCTGAGGAGCATGCAGAATGCCTGGAGGACTGGATATCAACGAGGGTTTTGAGGTTCTGGTCTCTTCCACTGATGAGAGTGACCTGTGAGATTTGAGGTAAAAAATGCACCCCCCAGTCATGAACAGGGAAACTAGTTATAGTGATTAAAACCGTTTTTTTTAACAATGCTGTATACATGTTTATTATTTTTCTGTAAATTCAGACTTTATAGCATGGGTGTCTGTAGGATTGACTTCCTTTTGGAGCCTGCCTCAAGTAGCCATTCAAGGAACTGTACATTTTGTCTGCGGACGTTCATGCTTGGTTGAAACTCTATTGTTGAAACCAGCATTACAAATAACGGTGATGTTCAGTTGAAATTGTACATATTTGTGCTGATTGGTTCACATTCCCCTCCACCCCCACCCCAAAACAGCTCCTATAGATTCACACCGCCCTCTGCCCTATACCCCCTGCAGCTATACTGTCACACACGGCTGTGTCTGAAACGTAAACAGTGAGCCGAGTGTCTTCTCCCAATGTGTAGCTCTCTCCCCAAGTCACTCCCTCTCATTAATTGGTTGAGAATCAAGTCCATGAGGTGAATTACTGAGTGCACATGTTGTTAAGAGGGATAAAAATACAAGGAATCAATGCAGCAATGGATACGCCACAGTCCTTGATTCTCTCTGGTCCAGTGCACATGAGCATCTGGGTAACTAAAGCCACTGTGTTGTTTTCAGGTGAGCTCTCCAACTCCCTATTGGAGAGGATCAATGTGAGCAGATGGGGAGGGGGCAGGAGTTAAATTGGCTCTTTCAGTTGAATGCTTTTACTGCATTAGTCCCAACCACATGTTACGACTGGTTTACATAGGGTGCTTGTTTTACAGTGTCATTTCATGTGATGCATTAAAATGTTTTGAAAAATGAAATAACTATTTGTTCATAAGGGCCAAATCCATTTACCCAACAGTGTCATTAAACACACAGCATGTAGATGTAAAACCTATGGAATGCTAGGCATTCAATCTTTGTTGCATGTAGGCAGCTTTAAACCCGCGCCAGTGCCTGTCTTGGACTTTTAAATTTAATGGTTGTTAGATGAAGGAAACAGCCAGCTCCTGTCGAAAGAATCATTCTTTTTTATCTTCTCCTTTCACATGGAACGATAAACTACACCACTCTCCCCTTGGTGACACAGAACTTTTACTTTTCCTCCTTTAATTATGTGACCCACCTGGCCCAAAGTCTTGCTTTATAGAGCCTAATGACCAATCGAAGCCCTGCTGGGTTGTCATAACACAGACAGGTCAAGTCAAGCTGTCTTGGAGATGAAAAATAAATGACTTGAGGGCGAAGTGAATTGTAACCCTTACCAATACAGAGCATATTCATTAAAGTCAGTTCACAAAATATTAAAATTTCTCAACATTATTGGTTAATAAAGTATGCATTTTTTTACCTTTTTACTTCTATTTCGAGGTGCTTACAAACACATTCTGCTTATTATAAAGTAATATGAATCATCCCATATATTGGAGAGTAGAATGTACAGCATGTCACACAAAAGGCCACTAACAGCAAAGCAATGCTAAACCCCAAATCATATATTCTCTACCATCAGGTCAACGTGACATGTTATTGGAAACATATATTGGTAGGGTGTGTATGGTTCCATCCTTATGACTCAGACAGGCCATCTCCTACAGCAGGTGATCTAGAAAATGGTCAGTAAACCAGAGTGCCAGACTAAAGTGTAATATGCCTCAAGCATATGTCACAGCATGGTCACATGTGGTGCTCAGGGAGGCATTTCTCAACACACTGTTGTGTGTATGTAATTGAAAGCCTGTTCTCAGTATCACTGTTTCTTCTGCGGTGCTTATGTGTGCATATGGGATGACTCCTTAAAGCACATACTAACACGTCATGTACTGTCATGTCCCAGGTATCAATACAAAAATCACAATCTACCTACTGTATCTGGATCATTTTATGTTGTAGCCAATGAGTCTTGAATTTTCGTCACCTAAAATTGTCCACATCTCTCCCTATGGCTACTGGTGACCCTGTGTTCCTTTTCGCTGTGTCTCTGTCTGTGATTCTGTCTGTCAGTCAGCACTCCTCTGTCTCGCTCTGGGAGGCCAACCTTTCAGCATTTCCAATGATGTGCCTCGGAAAATCTGTTTCCAGGGCAACCAGGGTACCAAATACATTCCCAGTGGCTTCTTGCTGGTGTGTCCTTTGTTTACTCTGTTCATATCTCCAGGAGTATTTAGTCTGTTCAATACAAAATTGATGCAAGGATTGCATTTTGTAAAAGTGAAAAACTGAATCATTGATAGTGTCAGTCCCAATTTTCCTTCAAGCAAAATTGCACCTCCATGGGAATACTTAATGATCGTACATTATTAGATTGTGAATAGGCCACACATACAAAATACCTTTATTTTCACTGCAGCATTTACACTTATTGCATGGATTTTCTTTACTATTTCATGTGAAAATGCATATTTTAACGTGTAACATAAAACCAATAAATGATCCGTATAGAGCAGCAGCGCGCACTCGATGTTATAAATCTAACAGACATAGTTAGCGACCGCCATTTTTTTAACATATTTTAGAAACAAAGTTTGACTAGCTTTAAATGGATTGTTTTCTTTCGTTTACTGAATTTATTAAAAATCAACTCACGTCTACCAGTTTTTAGCCTTGCGCTTGCGCGTAAAAGCACCCAGAGCTGTCCAAGTGCTGAAATGAAAAAAGGCGTTCCACTCCCATTCCTCAACAGAGGATGGTCCCCTACCTGAGAAAGATTTCACTTCATAACAAATGACACACTTCAACGATTTTGCCTCATTAGGACGGGAATCCGTGCAAACGCTACGCATAAAGCTCCAGGCAATGCGTTTTGGAGATTCCGCTTGTCGACGTCTTCGCACACGACTGATGTTTCTTCACACCTACTCAACACATCTGCTTCTGGGAACCAGAGTTTCATGAAACTAAACTATGATCCGTGGCTTCATACTGGAATGCCTCTTGCGTTTTTGTATGACAAAAGAACACCCAAACACCCAAGGTATCACCAGGAAGACGGCGGTATTCCGGTGTGGATTATGTGTTTGACCAACGTAAATATATGGAAGAAATGAAAAAGTGAGCATATGAGAAAACCAAGAGGAATGAATCGCTCCTTTGTAAAAGTCTTGATAGCTTTATTTGTATGTTTTATGGAGTCCAGACACTTCAGGTAGGAATAGTTTTTTGTAACTTTGTATGTCTATAAATTACAAATAACTTGCTCTGTAAATTATAATGACCTGATATATAACATATTCAAAATGTGAGAAAAATAATTATTATTTGTGATTGGCTAGAATATTCTGTAATGTATTTATGTTTGGGCATTTTTTATGGTTAATAAAGTCGATCAATATTAAACTGCCAGATACAAACGTTATAAAACCTATATATAAAAAAGTAATTTCTGTGACAAATTATCGTAGGCTACTGTATCTGATGGCGACGTCGCAGCAAACTCGTCTATCTGTGTCTACAAGCTTAACACCAGTTGTAGTTTATAATTCTAGTGCGACAATGTACTTAATAAGGTTAATTGGTTATCACGGCACGGCAATGTAGAGGATGTTATCACTTATGATGACTGATTTGGTGGTGTTTGTTTTAGGGTGGTGGACGCCAAGGAGCACGAGTCCAGGTCATCGTCCAACATGTCTCCTTCAGACTTTCTGGACTCACTAATGGGTCGCACGTCGGGTTATGATGCACGAATAAGACCAAATTTTAAAGGTTTGTCTTCCAGCATCTAAAAATCCATTCATCACTTATCGTTTGACTCTTGCCAATTCAAGATACAATGCTTATAACCAGCCTTTTGTAAACATATGTTACTGTTCGTTATTGGCTTTATATGCTCAAAACACTACACATTATTACACTATCAACCTGATTTTGATGTAGGAATGTTCGATTGATAATAGCTTGGACACCTGGGCATCACATATGTAACAAATAGTCTAGGGGCACATTGTTGATGCTCTTCTAGAACAACTGTGACATGATTCCCATTTTTTCTATCAAAACAGATTTCAAATCCCCATTACAAATCAATTGTGCAACCTTAAAAAGGCTTAGAAACATCACAATGGACCTCTGGGTTGTGGGTTAGAACTGCCAGCAGACAGGGATGCCACCGTGACAGGCGGATGATGGATGGGATCCCCATAGCTAGGCTGCAGGCACCTGACCTCCTCTGTTGTTGTGTTGTGATGCCTGGGTGCGACACAGTATCTGTCACCAGAATGGAACTGAACCACAATGATGAGCACACGGGGGGACCCCCAGCCCATGGCTCGGGTCCTCTCCAGACTGGCTCAGATGGGCAATAGGATTCTGGGCCCGGGCCTGGCTTAGGGGTGAACCATGATGCTGCCTCAACCCAGAAACACATGGCCCAGATACATGGCCCAGGCCGTTCCACCTGGGAGGGTGGGAAATATTTTGAGAGGATTGGACTAATGGATTTGAGATTAAGATGAGTGAGTGGCCTTCTCTTAAACAGTGGGCTGTTGCATTTTAGCATGACAGAAACCATACACAACTGGTTTTATGTAAGTTAATACAGTGGATGACGAACACAGACACAAGGATGTCTGCTGTGAATTGTACTGATTTTGTTTGTGATCATGGTGATCGCCCACACCTCTCTCACACAAACACCTTATTGCCATGTAAAAAGCCAGTTGTCACCTTATTATTTGTTCTTGCAGAAGAGAACCTGCTCGTATAAACTGAATTGTTGACGTGCATTACAGATGTCTGACCTAGATTTGCTTGCTGAGTGTTTTGTTTTATTTTTCACCTACCGCTGTTAAGCGTAACTGCCAGACAACAATATGAAGCAAATATTAATACTGAGACCTATGCAATATTGATGAGCTAAGCCTAGGGAGAGGGGCAGCAGGCTTACATGGTCTCTTAACAGTTAGAGGAAAAGATTTTCTGTGGCTTAAGATGGTATGAAGCGGCAAGGCTTGCTGAGAGATTACAGATCTAAAGGAGTGGAAACAACTGTGCATTTCCTGCTGTACATTCGATTTTGTGCGTGTGTGTGTGTGTGTGTGTGTGTGTGTGTGTGAATACTTCTCAAACAGAGAAAGGATGAAAGCTCTCATTCAAACATCAAGATGAGACAATATTATGCATTTTGATATTTTGAACATCTTCAACATCTTTCGTTGCTTCCATTTGTTAACTACACCATTTTTCATGAGAATGAGCCATTTAATGAGCTGAAATAAGATGTGACATATGAGCAGTCACTAATGAAGCAGTTATGACAATCATTGTTGTTGGTATCGATGCGTTTTGATGCATGAAGCACAGCAGCTTGTACCCAACAGACCTGCTCTCTCCTAATTAAAAATATCCACCTCTCCGAACTCAGCCATTCCTAATGATGTGGAATAAAGACTGTCTGTCATGTCATTCTCATTCAATTCCACAGGTTCGCCCGTAAACGTTACATGCAATATTTTTATCAACAGTTTCGGCTCTGTCACCGAGACGACCATGGTGAGTGAACCAGCGTTGTTATCGATTTATGCATTGTCACGTGTGTGAATGTGTGTCACTCTATGCCCCAACCTGCAGGTCCACCTGTTAATGTTACCTGCAACATATTTATCAACAGCTTTGGTTCTATAGCAGAAACTACAATGGTGAGTGGAGCTGATACAGTATGCCACAGCCTGTCTCAGTGATCTGGAATCAAGGATACTTTTTTTTATGTGTCCAACATAATCAACTTTCTGTTGTTGTTATTATAACTATCGTTTATCATTAACAAGGAGATGGACTCTTCATCATTCAAGAGTATATTGGCGGGTCCATGGTGATTAGAAAAAATTCACAACTAAAAATGTCTTTCTTTCTCAAAAGCTAAACAAAGTTACTCCATGATACCCGCTTATACATATATGGTGAATTAGTTGAATAATACACTACAAGAACCTCAACTAATCATCCACCAATAAATAATACTGTAGCCAATATTGGTAGGTTGGAATTAAGGATCAAACAGATTCCTCAACAACCAATAACAAAACAAACATTTTATTAATTGGGCTTTGAACAAATATATACAAAGTAGATGTAGACGCAATAATTTTGTTACATATTAACAGTATCAAACAAACTACAACTAATGAATGTATTAAAGCAACCTGGTAGCTCTAGATGATGATGATGACTATTATTAGAATGTAATTTATTTAAAAAGCTAAAACAGCCTTTACAGACAAATCAGTTTGGAACCGCCAATATTCTAAGAATATACTACATAATCCAATGTATAGGCATTATCATCATCATGCATATTGTCATTGTGAAATTGTAATTAATCAGTTGAGCTTTGTAAAGTATGCACGATTTAATAAACTAACCGCATCGTAAAAATACAATCAATTTTATATGTCAAGCGCCGATTACTATAAACATCATCTATCTACCATTAGGCACTTCAGTCATCAAGATTAATGAGGAAAGTTTATATAACTTCAGTTCATTCCAAATGCAAATTACATTAATAGATAAGTATCAAATTGCTCCTGACAGCAATCTCATTTTATACAGGCACTTATTGGGATTTAGATGATGATGTTACCTGTTGATATAGAAGCTATATTGAAGCACATATGCCACCCATCATTTATGCTATTATTTGCCATATCCTATTCATTTTACTGAAATAGACAGTATAATTAAAAAAAGTTATTGTGTGAATGTTACAGGAAAGGTAACTAATACAGTATGAAAGTTGTGTCTTTACCTACTTGACTAAGGTATATTATATTTGGCATTAGATGTGTTTTATAATTTTACAAAGGATACAACATACTATAATTAATGTAAAGCCCTAAGCCAGTGCCTTGATATTGGCGGCAGCGCTTGTCACAAGAAGTATACAAAGCTGCTTGTCACCTCTGCAGGACTACAGAGTGAACATCTTCCTGCGCCAGAAGTGGAATGACCCTCGTCTGGCATACAGCAAATATCCAGACTCCTCCCTTGACCTGGATCCATCCATGTTGGACTCAATCTGGAAACCTGACCTGTTCTTTGCTAACGAGAAAGGTGCCAACTTCCATGACGTCACCACTGACAACAAGCTCCTGAGGATCTTTAAGGATGGCACTGTCCTCTACAGTATCCGGTGAGGTGCAAAGCATGGCGGGTTATACGGAGCAGAAACACAGTCAGTGGAGAGACAGGTTTAATAAATATGGGCAAGTTATTGGGTTACATTGTGGGCTAGTAATCACTAAATACTGTACATCTCTTCAAAATACTTCTCATGAACCTTATTTTCAACGTTTAGGTTTTTGTGTATTTTTAGTATGAATATGATTAATGTATACAATACAATTTAATGTCACTACTAATCTACTAAATGGTAAGGTAAATAGGAATAAAGCCCTCAAATACAGTATACAGGCGTGTCTACCTATATGGTGGTATAGTTCCACTGCAAAACAATGGAAATCGGATAATATATAAAAGTTTTGATCTCAACCTTTAGCGTTAGTCACAATCGACATTTCATCTTCTTTGTGATGTTGCCACATGAAGCAAATAAATCTGGTCCATTTAGAGAGCAGTGTGAGGCCAGGTGTGGATACAGACTCTGGTGCTGGTGTGGTGAGATGAAAGACACTCAGCCACTCTGGCCATTCATGAGAGTGGCTGAGCGATAGGGTGCTGTAGACCACAAGACCCCTCTGAGACAATAAGGTGCAGTAATGAAACTGTGATAGGAACCCGCTGAAGGGAATCCCATAAGATGTGTAAGAGAATGTCTTACAGGAGACAGCAGTAGCAGTGATAGAAAGAGCTTTAATATTACAGGCTACCGTTTGTCCATTTCAATTAATTAATTATATTATTAAGTCTATACTGTATGTAATTAATACTACTACTTTAATCATAATTAAAGCACCCTGGCCTGTTATTTATAATATATATTTTCTTATACCAGGTTAACTCTCATTCTATCCTGTCCAATGGACCTGAAGAACTTTCCAATGGATGTCCAGACGTGCACAATGCAACTTGAAAGCTGTACGAACAAACCATTTGCTAAGCTTACTTTTCCATAATCTATTGTTACAGTCTTAATAATAAGTAATATGTGCAATTTTAATCCTAACTGCTTCCTCCTCCATAGTTGGCTACACTATGAACGACCTGGTCTTTGAGTGGCTGGAGAACGGCGCTGTTCAGGTGTCAGATGGACTCACCCTGCCACAGTTCATTATGAAGGACGAGAAGGAGCTGGGCTATTGTACCAAGCACTACAACACAGGTGGGAACAGAAGCCCTCAAGCCACACAGACAATTTTGTATGTCTTGAGATCAGCAGAGGGTCACTACATTACTTTGTATACCTGATTTCCTCTTAGTCAACCGATAGCCTAAGTGCTAAGTGCCTGTTTGCTGAACAGGTAAATTCACCTGCATTGAGGTGAAATTCCACCTGGAGCGTCAAATGGGCTACTACCTTATCCAGATGTACATCCCGTCTCTGCTGATCGTCATCCTGTCGTGGGTCTCATTCTGGATCAACATGGACGCTGCTCCTGCCAGAGTGGCTCTGGGCATCACCACTGTGCTGACCATGACCACACAGAGCTCTGGCTCGCGGGCCTCCCTCCCAAAGGTAAACTCCATTTATCCGCTGTTTCTGTGGTTCTGTGGTATAGGTTTACAGCGTATAGCATTTAATATATTGGCTAAATCTCCATGGATATAGAACATAATAAATTCAAGGAAGAAAAAGACAAACTTTTGAAATCCACTCTGTGTTACACCCACACCCACACGGGTGTTTGGGTGAGTTATTTCAGCTGATTAAACCACTTCTCAGGACAATTGTGGGTATGTATCATAGACTTAAAATATAGAAAGAAATGGCAGATTGTACTTACAAAGGCTTTGCTCATTGAGAGGGAGGGAGGCACATGCATTTGAGGTTAGGTGCCACGGCATCTTAACATTGTGTTCTAACCATGGATGTATAAAGTTGTAACGGTTCTAACGACACAAACTGTGATGCTGGAGTTTGCGATCTCAAGCCTCATGCATGCTCACAGTAAAACAATATAAAATACAATTGGATTTTTTGTTTTTGTTAAAAACTAGAATTGTATTATTACTGTATATGTATGTTTGGTTTAATATTAGCATTTGCATTATTAGCAAATTAGCATCAACATTATCATTACCATTAAAAGTAGTCTATAGCCTAGATTTTGTGCTCTCAACGGTCCCACCTGTTTCTCGACAGCAGCAGGCACAAGCCTAGGGTACAACCCTTCCCCCCTGGTATGTACAGATAGAGTAGTCCCTGACTGACATCTACTCCTAACTCTTTTTTCTTTTTTTGGGGGGTGGGACACTTGACACCTTCTTTAGGATTGGTTCTTTTCTGTATCTGCAGCTTGATGATCTCAGCTATTTTGCAGCATAGCTCCGCCCACATTTAACCCAAGGTCAATCAGTTTAGTTTTACATTTCTACTCATTCTAAAGATAGTACATGTGCTAACTATGAGCTAAAACATGCATAATTTGTTCTTGGTCCACACTAGCAGCAGAATGAACTAATACATCTTGTGCATACGCTTCCAACTGCAACCGATGCACTGTGGAAGATGTTTTCAATCAGACTGAAATGGCATAAACACTTGTGTGGGCTACTACAGATAATGTGAGTCATCTCTTGAAGATCAATTAGTCCTTCACACTGGACTACACACAGCCACAGTACAACTATGAACTTGGCCACGTCAAGCAGTCCAACATGAAAGACACGTGTGCTGATATTTAAAAAGAACCCTTTGAGAGCATCTGATGAATACAAAAACTCAGTGTGCTTTAAGAGATATTTTCTCCCCATGCAAATCAGCTGTCAAGCATAAAGAAAGAGGAAGACAGTCTGTTATTTGTAGGATGCAACTCCAGGCTTTTCACGACTTCTTCATGTCCACATTGTTAGGCAGGTTAAAATGTAATAGCACAAATTGATATCCCACGCTAATTAAAGCAGTAATTATTTCCTTACTGTGCTTTATAGCACCGCAATCACTGACATTACTGTCAGCTTTGACACACTTGTTAGCAAACACCACCCCTGATTATAGTCATTTGGAAGTCACTGCTGGCGGATTTACATATGGAGCACACTAAAATGCTATATCTACAGCTCTTGTTTTTATATGACTAATATGTATGTGCAGTGTTTTTGCTCTCATCAGCAATTCAAAAATATAATCTAATTAAAGAAAATGAAAGCTACCATAATGATGCAGTAATGAACCAGTATTCCATTAGGACAAAATATAATCTGTAGCCTACTGCATATTATTTTATGTCAGCCATCTGAAATATTTAACAAAGAAAACTGGTTTGTTTTGCTTGCAGGTCTCTTATGTGAAAGCCATTGATATCTGGATGGCTGTATGCCTTCTCTTTGTATTTGCTGCGTTGCTAGAATATGCCGGAGTTAATTTTGTCTCCAGGCAACAGAAAGAGTTTCTTCGCTTGAGGCGAAGGCAGCGGAGGAACCACAAGGTAAGCCTCTGAGTCCTGACAAGGTCGATTCTTTGTCACACTGTTGGAGATATTATGAGAATATTAACATTTGGTTGATAACTGTCATTTGGGCATTTTAATTTAAATGCACATGCCACAGTGTAATCAAGTGTCTGGCTATAGCCTTGTGTGTTTAAACTGGTTTAAACTGTTACAAAAATATTTTGGTTTTTATAGTTATAACTGTGTGTGTGTGATCCCTTCAGGGTGAAGACATCCGCGAAGGGCGCTTTAATTTCTCTGGCTATGGTATGAGTCAGTGCCTGCCCATGAAGGATAGCTCCTCTGTTAAGAATGCTGCTCCAGTACCCACGCCCCCACCCGCAGCCCCAAAAGATATTGACACCGTGAAAAAGAAGTTTGTGGACAGGGCCAAAAGGATAGACACAATCTCTAGAGCAGCCTTTCCTCTGGCATTCCTCATCTTCAATGTCTTCTACTGGATCACTTACAAGATCATTCGACATGAGGACATCCACAAAGAGTAACCGGTCCTGTATGGTTCCTCGATAGAAATATTTCTCTCTGTTCCATTTCTCAGATTGAGAAATGCTTGGGAAGCACAGTAACACAGTTGAGACATCGAGATGCTGGTGGTGCTCTTTCAGGGATTTAATGTGCAATGTTCACGCATCAGAAAAATTCACATATTTTAATTATCAATTGAAGAGCGGAAGCTTGTTGTATTTTTGCTGTGTTACGTGAGATGTGTGGGGGGGGGGGGGGGGGATAACTCAAGTT
>JAODUG010000014.1:3461461-3475808 GCA_027564795.1 Aphredoderus sayanus
ATATTATCTATATATATATATATATATATATATATATATATATATATATATATATATATATATCTTGCTGTCTGCAGGCAGGCTTTATGGTATGTGTATGACCGACTGTGGTTGTTGCCGCTATGCGTGCAGATCCCTCAGCCCCTCCACGCCCAGCCAGCCTCCGTGTCACCAACATGACGCTGGGAGAAGAAGGCCTGGTGTTGGCTCGTCTCAACTGGACCGTGCCGGAGGAGCCCGACATCCCCATCCACCACTACAAGGTGTTCTGGAGCTGGACCCTCCTGGGCAGGTCTATGGTGCCCACCAAGAAGAAGAGGAGAAAGACCACCAATGGGGTGATTGTCCCACCCATTGTATCTTCTCTCCCTCTCTCTCTCTCTCTCCCTCTCTCTCCCCCTCTCTCCCTCTCTCTCTGTATCTAAGGATGGCACTCATCCAAAGCCCGTTATGGCATCCTCCTCCTCCAGCCTCAGAACATCGCAGTAGCAACAGTGGAGGGGGGGGGGGGGGAATAAACATTGGAAAGGCAATTGCATTTGATTACACAGACTTGCCAGGCGGTATCAGTCACAGAGATTGACATCGGCCTGTTCACTGCTGTTCACAAATTGATGAAAATGTCTCGACACGCATGTTTAAGCGTGCGAATGGAGCAGGGCTTCATTCAATACTGATCAACACAGATAAATCATTATTCAGTCTCAACGAATCATAATTCATAGATTACTCTTCAAAGTCCTGTCACTAGAAGCTAGGAATCACATGCAATTTCTGCCTTAGACTTCAACTAAACCTGCCAAGACTTCAAATAAGCACCTGAAAACATTTTGTGGCCCACTAGCTTAATTCTATAATACCATAATACAGTGGGATAAGAAGTGAAAGTGTGGTCCGAAATAAGCCCTGTGAGACCATCCTGGTCTCGCGAGCTTCACTTTGACTTCACCACAAGACAGCTTGAAATCGTTGCGCTTGAGTGAGAACCACAGTGGCTTTGACCAATCAGCACGGCACTGGCAGCTACGAGCGTATTTTAGGTGTGTGACGTTAACCGACAGTGATAGACAATCACCCTCAGTTCATCCAATCACCTGCCAAGTATTTTTTGAAAGGGCCTGCCCCTTTTCTAAACCGTTTCAATGGATGGCTTCCCAGATGGTTGTGTGTAACAGATGGTTGTGTGTAACAAACCATCTGACGCGTCAGGTTAGTCCAAACTCCCCCAAGGCTCGAACGATGACAGGATTTCAATATCATGCTATTAAAGGCACAATCCATAATTGTGTTACAGTTCGCCTGGACACAATCACGAGCACTGTAGGAGGAGGAGTAGGGAGCAGTGCCAGCCCCTCAGCACCTCTTGTTGCTCTTGTTTCAACCACAAGGGGAATTCCAGGCACGTATCGCGGAGAGCCGGTTCAACTCGCTTTTGGGGATTTTGGCCCAGAAATCTTGAAAACCGCTGCGTTAAAGCTTATGACAGAAAGACATATTATCCAGACAGTGACTGCACATGCACGTCTGTAGAGCCCTCTCCTGAATTAGTTTTTAGAAATTCAGAGCAGATGTAGTGTGGAGGACACTAGAAGGTGGGAGATACCAGACACCTCCCGACACATGTACTACTGCTTTCCACTTTGGCACCTCGGGGCTTCGAAAGCAGCCCGCCGGGCGTGGAATGTCAAAACACGCTCGGCCAATAACGGGAAGTCATCAGCCTCACGCTGGCGGTGGAATGCTGGGAGTCAGGCTCACAATGAGGAAACCCTGGGATGCTTCAATAACATGTCCCCTCGCAAGGTCCTTAAGGCCAGCTCCTCCCCACATGTGTTCCCAATATCCAGGGCCTACCCACAGAGCTGGGCCGGGCTGAGCCGAGCAAGGCCTCCATAGGGCATGTTTCTCTGGGCTGAAGTGACAGTGTGGTGTCTCCAAGTAGGACTGTCGGTCAGCAGTGGCTGCTTTGTGTTGTCGCAGGCACAGACCTGGGTGGAGCTGGAGGGCCTGCAAGCTAACAGCACTTACACCGTGGAGCTGCAAGCTGTCTCTTACTGGGCACAGGTGCGCCTGAAGAGCCCCAAGGCCTCTCTTCAGTTCATTACCTCCCAGAATAATGACTCAGGTAACACATGGATGCTTTGGGACGAGTTCGCAAGTTTGTTTGTTTAGCTGCTGTCTCAACTTGGATGCGATGTATAAACAGACTCAATAAGTCAATGCTTATTGTACTAATAACCTGTATTATAACATGTATCATATTGTCTCGTGTCTAACCAGAACGCTTCTCACCTTTCCTCCGTCCCAGTTAAACCAGTGATCAAGACCAAGAAGGACGAGGTGTCCCCTGTCCCCCCTGTCACCTTGTCAAAGCGCCCCTCTAGTCCTCTGGAGGTGGGCACGCCCTTCTATCAGGACGGCCAGCTCCAGGTCCGCATCTACTGGAAGAATCGCGGAGGTATGTGCCGCCTGCCCCAGTTAACACAGCGCTGTGCCCATCTCTCACTGCCGTGACTCCTGTAATGAGGAACCCCATTGGATTTGCAAACGAGGGGTTTGTGCGACGGTGTGCAGGCGACGTAAATGAACCGGTGTGTCTGTGTGAGAGCCCGGTAATGTGAGCGGCTGGGGCTTAGCCGGCGCACGGACTGGTCCAGCGGAGCCACCGATTGTGGAAGAACAATAAACACAGGAGGCCAGGGAGAGCGTGATGGGCTTTATTGACAGCTGCAGTTTCAGTTAAAGAGTTGAAAAGGGTCCGTTTTGCTTTTTAAAAGCCCTGATGTCATCGGCCAGGGAGACGGTCGCAAGGGTGGGGGGGGGGAGGGTTAAAGCTTATAGAAATGCCTGTCCCAGCAGCATCCACTGCCCAGCCTCTCCGCTTAATAACGGAGTGGAAATATGGAAACCTTGAAAGGCGTGCTCCAAGGGAAGCCTGTCAGGTCCCATTCACTGGTCTATGTTATGTTACTAATATATGTCATCGCCCAAGCCAAGCTCCACATCGCAGAGTCAAGAATGCACAGGCTGGCTACAGGAGAGGCCCACTGCTGAATCTCTCTCACACACACACACACACACACACACGCACTGCGAGAGACCAGAGGCTCCTACATGTTTGCTCGTCTGGCCCAGTGTCCGAGAGCTGAGTGATGGTGGCTGGGTCGGTCGGTCGGGCGGTCGGGCGAGGAGCGAGAGTTTCAGCTCCTTTTTGTTTTTTTGGGTTTTTTTTTTCCCCCTCTGCGGCCTGGTCCATAGCCTGGCGTGGCTTCTGCCACCTACCGCGCCGACGGCTGACCTTGCAGCTCCAACCCCGAGCACCTCAGCTGATTCGCTGTAAGCATACGGGCCGACAGATGGCCCCGGGGTGCCGTGGCCTCCGCCAGCCAGCTGGGGGTCTGAGCTGAGGAATAGGGACAGGTTAACTGAACCGCAATTAGAGCCCTTCACTCAGTGTGACAAAGCAGCGTGACTCCGGCAGCATCTGGCCCAGGGCAACTGGATGTCTGGATGGCTTCCAGCAGACGATAGAGAGCGGTACTGTACACCGCTGTAGATAATGTATCACCGTCCGCGTGCCGCACTATAGACAGAAGGCCGGCACTTCTAAGGACTCCCTGCCCCCATGTCATGATTTATCTGGTGCTACTGCGCCTGTTTTTATTACCTGATTTCCATGTCCCTTTTCTTGTTTTACATAGCTCTTCCCCCTGCCGTCAGACCCAACTCCGCATATCTTGTTTATTTCTTTGACGAATTTCCCGCTTCCCTGTAATTCCTCTCTTCTCCTTCCAAAGAGCTCAGGGGTTCAGAGTGCCAGATCTGTGTCTAAGCCTTCAAAGGACCCCTTTTATCTTCCTCACTAAAGCCCAGACCCCCTCCAAGGGGCCAACATAGCATAACTCAATTATTAATCGGAGAAGCGTTTCACATCCAAGCGACACACTTGAATGAATAATGAATTCAATAATATAAGATGAGGGTGATGGGAGGATAAACAGCCCTTGATTAGCCAGCGAGGACCTACCGTACAGTAATGAGGTGAATATCTGCTGTAGATATGGCCTGAGGGATCGCAATGCCAGAAAACCAGCGCTGTTACTCCGCTGAGGCATCCAACACTCCAATAAAAAAAGCTTTGGTTGATAAATAGTCCCTGGTTTGGTTGATAAATGGCACTGATAAAGTGCACAAAAGAATAACTTTATAAGGGAACAGAAATATTCTTGCTAGAAAAATCTCCAAGCCTGGCAGATATGCAAAAAATTGCACATACACTTGACAAGTTGACCAGAACATTTGCATTTAAAATACAATTGCTATTACTGAACCAGCTACAGTAAGGTAAAAATACATGTCTCGTTAGAAAGTGTGGGACAATGAAACTAGTCATGTATTTCATGCTTGGAGAAAGATAACTTATCGCCACGATCTGTGATATAGATTACGGTAATGCAATAATCGCATCCCAGATAAAGAGTGAGTGATTTGTGAGATATCACAGTTTAATCAGCTCAGTGATTTCCTGGTTTCCTCTTGACATTGAAGTGGCTGTTCCTCTTCCTCCAGACCCCGCGGTGAGCCGCTACCACGTTCAGTGGATGCCAGAGTACTGCGGCCACAACGAGACCCGCGGAGCTGAGAAGTCCGTCACGCAGGTTTGTGTCTATCGACGGGTCAGTCCAGACATCCAGAGCTGATGGTCTTCCCAGCGTGATGTGCAGCTTTGCGCCATGCAAAGCCACGCGCTCACACTTTGCCTGGTGTTTACAGAGGGCAGCAGCTCTTAAGAAAACCCGTAGGGGTTGTCGTTTGTGCTGGGCAAACCACTGGCTGTTGTTTTGAATATCATGACTCAGTCGTTGTGGTGAGGCATGTGGTGTGTTGGCCAATAAAACACATTTATGTGAACAATGTTTCCAGGAATAGGCGACTGTCACCCCCAGCTACTCTGTTCCATGGGGCGTCTTTTGAGGTGCGCTACAGTCTAGGTTGGGGGCTGGGAGGGTTTGTGAGGCTTGGCTGGCTGGCTGACTGGCTGGCGGGGATAGAGGCAGATGTAGGATGGCAGAGGCCTGGCCTATCAACACATTCTTCTGGGACCAGCACACCCGTTGCTAGGAAATATACATCCTTTTTCTATAGATCACTGGGAAAGGTTCCAGCCTTGTGTTGGTAGGCCCCTATGTGTGTGTGTGTGTGTGTGTGTGTGTGTGTGTGTGTGTGTGTGTGTGTGTGTGAGAGCACGGCGCCTCATTCACTTTTAATCAGAGCTGTTTCATATCAGTGGAAATATACACACACCCCTTCTCCCGGGACTGCCCATTAATGTACAACGGCTTTATTACAAATGCAGGGTCTAAACCCGCCACTCAGCAGGGTTTTTTGTTTCCTAGGAAAGAGATGAGGGAGGCCATTTTGGTTAAGATCAATAGACGATTACAGGCTGAAGTGAGTGTAAAGTATTAAACTGACCGCGCAGAATTAATTAACGTGACTTTACATGCCATTCTGATTTAACATTACACATGAATCCACTTTGCGTCCCTCATCTTTAATAAGTCCTTCTTATGTTTGTGCTACATTTGGAAGCCATAAAAAAGAAATAATCATTTGTATTGCTGCTTGAATGGGACAATGGTGGCTTAACCCTTACCATGTGAATGTTCAAAGCGGCGTTATAATGTGGGGCATGTTCCTTAGGCCTAAGAGGAAATGTGATCCGCTCTGGCACTGTGTATTTAATTATCTCTAAAGCTCCATGGGACCTGACCTGGGCGACATGTCAAAGTCATCACGGCTGAATAATGTGTTTCTTGGCTCAGGAGAACTACATCAACCTCCCAGGCCTGCTGTTCTCCTGCAAGTACAAAGTCACCGTTCACATGCTGAAGTCCAAGAGACGGTCCAAGGACGAGAGCACCACCTTCCTGACGCCGTCCTGCGCCACCATTCGGAGCAAGACCCACAAACACGTCCCCTGCCCTGGGGAAGGAAGTGAGTAGCATGCAGGCTAACCTGCAGGTTCATCTGGCCCCCAGAGGCCCTGCAGGCTCCAACATAGTAAAGGGATAAGTCACGTTTTCATACAGCTTCACTCTGACTGAGGCCACTGTTCTCTCGACAGCCCCGGGGCTCCCTAAGGTGCTGGCCAAGACCGAGAATCTGACGGCGTCCTTCTCCATCAAGGACGGGAACATTACTGGCAACTTCCTGTGGCGAGTTTCCAGGGTGGCTCCTCACCTGAGGATCACGGGCTTCCAGGTCACCTGGGCTGAGGTCACCACAGAGAGCCGACAAAACAGCCTCCCCAACAGCATCATCTCGCAGTCCCAGATCCTGCCCCCGGTAGGTCTGGTTCCTCTAGCGCTAGACCTTTTCTAACATCATTCTTTCGTCAGTGGGGCATTTCAGTCTACTCTAGCATGACTGAGAAGTATATGCATTTAGACAAATGAATCCCCACATCACTCTTGAGTGTCAGTGAGAGAGATTATATGTCAGAAGTTATTTTCTATTTCCTTGAATTATTTTTATGTGGCCTGGGAATATTATCAATCATGCTACCATTGGAGCAGGAGGGAGTAACCTTATGCCGTCAATCATCTGCATGCAATCTTGAAAAACGTTTAAAAAATGTGTTGTGTAAAGAGTAATAAACCAAAGCACAAAGCAAGATAAGATAGCACTTTATTGGGTCTTGTCTCACGGCAGAGACATGACAGTATACAATACAAGCGGAGAAAACAATATAAAATACTTCCCGTGGTTGTCAATCAGATTGGGTGCTGCTGTCTTTTGTCTGTTCGTTTCCCTTCAAACTCACCTACTGTACTCAGCTTTAATTTCCATTACTCGTAAGAGTACAACACTACAGCGTTCATGCTTTCGAACATACACAGCAGGGGAGAAGTACCTGGCCCATGTACACAGTATATCTTCCAAGTTCTAGAATGATGCCTTTGTGCTGCAGGTACAGTACATAAGTGCTATCTTCAGCACTTCATTACACACCATGTGTCAGTGGTGAGGGTATTTTGAGGATAATGCTGGCATGGCCTCTTTACATGAATCTTGTGATAAGCGGTGGTGCGCAGACAGACACAGAGGTAGATCTGAGGGAGGGGCGTTGAGCCCCTGGTGGAAGTACTCCTCCTCCAACTTTTCATCTGCCGACCCCTCCTTCCTCTTTCATCTTCTGTGAGAGCTGGGAACAAGCCGCTATTCTACATAATCTGTTCTATCAACAACACGTTCTGCCTGTCTGCACCTCCCAGCCTACCGTGCTCATCTATAAATAAAACCACCCACTGTATGCTTCATCAGGCGGGCAACAAAAAAAAAGAGAAAAAGATGTAAAGCAAGCCTCAAGAAAACAAAGTCCTGTTTCTGTCTGTGGTTTCTGCAAAGCGAGCTGTTAACTTCCCAGGTTTATCCGGCTGCTCATTCAAATGCAAACCCTGTCATACTCAAAGGCAGGGCCTCTTTGATTGATTGCGTGTTTTCCAACTTTTCCCCCTTCCCCCTGAAAGGACCATAACCTGCTTGTGGTGTCCAACCTGCGACCAGCCACCTACTACAGACTGGAGGTGCAGGTCATTACGACTGGCGGGGAGGGTCCTGCTACTGTCAAGACCTTCCAGACCCCTAGTGTCTTACCAGTCCTCCAACACCGTAAGTATGGAGTCTCCGTGGTCTGCTCGGCTTTACGTTAAGTTAACCGTTTTCAGGAGTCTTTAGAATGGGAATCTCTAACCTAAACTCCAAACTAAGAGCCCAACAGAAGCCATAATAACAAAGATGATAGGCACTGAATTGATTTTTAATGGACACTCCTCAATATACCCTTTGTTGTTTTAGTTTGAAGAGTACACGCCCCTTTTTCACCTGAGTGCAGAAGAAGCTCAAGCATTGTATAGAGGCTGGGGAAAGTCTACCTCTTCATAAGGCTCCCTTCTGATCTGTTGCAGGGCCGAGGCTCCGGCAGCACCACTCTCACCACCAGAAGCCGTCCGTAGAGAGACACTGAGTGGTCGCACCAGGCAGAACCATTGGGTCTTAGCTTCTGTCTAACAGGGAAGGAATACCGTGTGGAACCAAGCAGACACACAGCACACCAGAACATGAGCTGACCCCCCCCCCCCACCCTTCCCCACACCCCACCCTCTCTTTTTCATGTAATGTGGGTCCCTCTTCTTCCTCTGGCTCGACAACACATGCTTCTCCTTCCTACCCCCTCTCCCTCGACTGAAGTCACCAGCTGGGAGTTGGTCTGTACAGTCATTTGACTGGGCATTCTGTAGGTCTCATTTCCTGTAGTGCATAGTTTACCAATTCATCTCACAAATCTGAAACATTAAGGAATTAAGGATTTGGCAGGAACGACTTGTTAAAAACTACAATTAGTTCAATTTGAGCTGAAAAAACAACATCTATTTGCTTGATTAGTATGTTTTTTAAGACATGGAGGGAAATGCCATGCAATTGTAAAACAATTGCTTTTTCATTTTGAAAGAAAGAAATTCATTTATTTATTTTGTTTTCCCATTACAAAAGGCGCTTAGGCATACTGTAAGTTCTGATGAATAATATAACTAAAATCATTTTAGTCTAACCCAAAATATTTCTTATATGTTGCATGTAGAAGTACATTTGATTTTAGAATTGTAAATGAATTACTTGCTTCAAACTGAATGCTTGTAATGGTTTTGCATGACAAACATAAGCATTCTGTTGGCATGAATAATGTCTGTGTTACCTCTTTTGAATATGTTAGCAATATTTCATTAACAGATTAACAAATAATTATATGGGGAATAATATGTAATGTTTATTAATGAAATTATAACTTGTGTGGAAATGATGAATTGTATATGTTCTTGGCTGTAGAAATATTTGTCGTGAAACAGTCAGTGAATGTCTATATTTATTTATGTGTGTATTACAAAGTTTGATTTGGACATGTGTGAATGTGTATGTTTTTGTGTGTCTAGTCTAGAATTTTTGAATCGGCAAAAAAATCCTGTAAAGACATTTTGTAAAAATGGAATTGTACATACAGTCTTATGTTACATGTTATTTTTCCATGGTAGAAACTGTACAAACTGCTAAGTAATAAAATTATCCTTAACCTAATCTCTTTGCTAGTTTGTTTAATTGGAGCTGCTATGAGCAGTCAATAGACACATTTTTTTCCAGCATCGGACTATTTGGCAGATACATTTGCTTATATTGGCTGTAAAACACATAATGTTTAACTCCCTACACAGCATATTCACTGATGGCTTCTGGAGCTTGAGACATGCACTCCACAAATCCAAATAAACAGGTCATCTAGCTTACTAGCCAGAGTGAATAAACCATAGCTGGGGTCCGGCACCTCTCGACATAATGCCAGGCTTCTCAGAACACGTGTGTATTTGAAGTCTTTAAATGTCTATACTGTGCAGCAACCTTTCACTCACTAAAATTAAATGTGAAAGTGTTTATAAGAAAATGAAGCCTTCTACCATGAGAATGACTGATATGTTATGCCTGTATGTGTTGAATAGCACATCAACTGTAAACTGTGATATTTGTGCATGTAAGATGCTATTTAACCAAGCATATAATATCAGCAGATAAACTGTAAACTGTAAAATTGTGCATGTGAAATGCTATTAGCCAAGTATATACTGTATAAAGTAAATGAACACTGCATACTGTAGAACAGTGCATGCCATGGCATATTTAAACCTATTTCACCCATATTTACAGTAATCTATGTAATTTATTTAACACATTTAATCAAACCATGTGGTCACTCTTATTTTCAGGATAATTTGCAGTAGTTTATATAATAGAAGATTATGTAAGCTGTACACACAAACCTCAAACAAGTGTTGCACAACACAGAGCATTTTCACTTTGAGGGGATTTAATGACATGCGCCAGTGACCGGGTCTCAAGCTATTTGTCTGTGACAGACCCTCAGTACCTTTTTACTCGGACAACTGGGTGGTCCGATTTAGTTTGGTATGTGACATCCAAACCTAGGTTTTGGACTACCAGATACATTGGCTTGTTCAGGCCTAATGCAGCAAAGAGAGACTTCTGTTTCATACCACGGGCCTAGCTCTCATCGTGCCTATAAATACTGGCAAAATATGACCTTTTCCATCTGTCAAATATTCTGCCCACATAGTTCTCATACTGGCAAGAGCCTTCCTGTCTCTTCTATTATAAATTACATTTGTGCTTTTGATAATCTGTCACAAATGTGAAGCTGAAATGTGTTGAATCCTACACTGATATTATGTATGTACAGTGTGGGTGTGGGTGTGTGAGTGTAAGTGAATGTGATGCCATATGCAAATGCTGTCTGTGTATGAGAGGTGATGTTGGCTTCCCCACCCCAGAGCCAGCACGGCCCAAGAGGCAAAACCTGTTCTCCTCTCTGCCGCTTTTCCCTGGTAAGGAATTCATTATTCGTGGCCCTGGTTTTCACACACTCTGCATCCATCCTTCCATCAGCCAGCCAGCCAGCCAGTCAGCCAGTCAGTCTGTCAGTCTGTACGCCGCCATTCACTTCTCAGGGATGTTGTTTATGTACAGTTCTATTATGTCACACGAGATTAGTTCCTCTCTGTCTGTGCACACTAATCCCTCTCCCTTTTCCAGGAGCCTGGCCAGTGTTTAACCAAGGCTTCTTTCTCTGCGCCCCAGCCCAGCCCCTCTCCCTTTCAGGCTGTCACAGCCCCTCTCTCCACACACACCAAATACCACGGCCCTCAAGTGTGAAAACCTCAAAACAAAGGGCCTCTAGCCTCCTTTGAGGCGCTCTGAGAGAAGTCCAAGTCTGAGAGGACATAAAAGGACAGAAAAACTGCAACAACTAAATAAAAGGGTGGATGTCAGGACAAAAGCTTTCGTCTCTGATGATACAAGCGAGGGCTTATTCTCTTCGCATGACATTACCTCCCTGTTGAGAAAGTCAGGGGATATTGTTTTCAAATTTTAACAGATATTTTTGAACACAATATTATCCATTGGGCACACTGAATGATCCCTGTCTGTAAAATATTTGCCATTCTATGGGCCTTTAAATAAGAATTACAACAGGGAATTACACACTGCGGTCTTTTATAGGAATGCAACAAAGATGGCCTGTTTCTCACATGTTTCCTGTGACCTGTTAGCACCCGTTCTGCAGATTACTATTGCAATGAGCCATGCATCACTATTTATGAAATCTCATAAGGCATTTTGGCGGGACAACCTGCAATGCTTGAAAGACATTACCCAACATTACCCGTTTGATGATAGGTACAATCCTGGTTCAACTTGTGTGATGCCAACAAAATAAATAAAATGGATGAACTTTACTTTCCCCTTACTCTTCAGATGACATAGATTGTAACCTGAACAATTTGAAAGCTCCCAATTTATCTCCCATGTGAGTTTCAGGTCAGTGAGATTGTCAAGCAAAGCCAAGAATTCCCTTTTGATTATTACCACATGGAAAGGTCCATTTGCGCTGGTACTCTTTAGGTATGATGAGATGGAATATATTGTCTGTGAGATTGATGAAAAATAACCAGTGTTATCCCCCCCATCCCCTTCTCCATTAGGAAAGGCAACGTTGCTCTAATGCTGGGTTATGGTGAGAACTGTGACCCTGCCCTGGGCTGAAGCGTGTTTCTGGTTAAACTCTGGTGAGAGGGGACCAGGCAAGGGACACATGAAAGGCTTTCTCTGTCAGGCCGCAAGGATGTTCAGTCTGAGTCTAATGAAGACCAGAACACACAGACAGACCATAGCACATGCATGGCACACATTATACAACTGGTGGGACTACGGTGCACTGGTGGGGAACTTCAGCATACGGCTATACTTAAAGGTGGACTAAGTGAAGGGCTAGATAAGCACATACCGGTGCCTTGATTAAAAGAACCAGGAAGCTAAAGTATAGCAAGCATGCTGAAGCATAAACGTCCTTTCCCAGAATGGACAGATAACGTAACTCTGTTTTCTCTGTCTTTCATTTCAGATGTAAGTCGCTTGGCCTGCGTGGCTTCACATTGACCGTGGTTTAAATGCAGTGCTTAGAAAGCATTTGTTTAGACTGTTGGGGTGGGGGGGAAGGGGGGGGGGGAGTTAAAACCTAAGGTTATCTGGTTTTATATTCTGTTGCAAACACAATAAAATGAAGAAAGGAAATAATTTCGTTATGCACAATATACCTGTACAGTATACGTTATATACACTGTACATATAAACTATATGTAGACTGTTTCATTATTCAACTTTCTGTATAATATATATTTCATTTAAAATCTAAAATGTTCAATTCAATTGTATTTTTTTGTCTTACAAATATTGCATTCCATTGTACAGTATATGCAGACTGCAGATTCAAGTGTGCACTATGACCAAGCATTTCATAAACGTTCTCTCTGTCTGATATTTGATAAGATAGATAAATAAATAAATAAACTTAACATCACACAGTCGGGTGGGTGTCTCTGAGGCACAGCCCGCTGATCATTCCAATCCAGTGACATATTAAACACAGCCGCTCATACATTTCACCTTCTGTCAAGGTAGCACACTGCCATTGCTGTGGCTTAGGTCAAAGGTAAACAAGAGGTCCATTGAGAATGCAGTTTGTGTTTGTGTTTATAGAGAAAGCCCACCCCCCCAGAGGTATCATTATCCTGAACCCTCTTTCTTAACCAAACATCCTTTCTCCACGGGCGTACAAAGCAGAGATTGCATTGAGAACTATACCGTCCAGCAGGGTAATACCACATTATAATCCCTTTGATTAGCGCTAATCCACTTAATGCTCCTTTCCGGGAATCAATAAATATTGATCTAAGTGACCATTCATGATTAATGAAGCACTGCCATGGTGCCATGAGCCATTCATCGGTCCAGAGGGGATAATTGTAAAAGTATACTAAGTAAGGTTTTCACCTCAATCTACAGTATGTGGTCCTGTGGGAGCATAGATGTTTGCGGGAGCTAACACGTTGTTTATTTTGTTATTCTGGCTTCTGTTGGGGCTCTCTTCTTTGAGTGTCAAATCCTGAAATCGGAGCGGGTGAAGCAGAGTCAGGCTGAGGGGGTGAACTCTATTTCTGTTTGGATACAGATCTTATCCATCTTCAAGAGCGTCAACACATCTCATCTGAGGTAAACCTTGTCAAAAGAATAACGTAGATAGAGAGTGATACCAGAAGACGTTTTTGCACCCCGCTCACGTATGACTGCTGTTGGTTGCTCTCACCTCTCCACAGTTCCTGCACCCCCCCACCCGCAGGCATGCCTAGTGGCGGGGGTAACTTGTTGTCTAGTGTTCCTTGCTCCTGTGAAGCCGGTGCACGGGGGTCAGGCAGTGTGACGGTAGCAAGCCTCTGGGGCAGGCTGGAGTTCACAGGTCACTCCCGAGCCCAGGAGGCCCGGCCTGTGGTGGGAGGGCAGGAACCCGGGCTCACTGAGGGACAAGGGAAGGGGTCAGGGGGTTGGGTTCAGACGGAATCCATGCAGAGGATGTTGGAGCACATTGTGTCAAGGGAGAATTTTTCCACCTGGCTGAACAGCAGTGGTTACCATGGGGTGTTTATGTGCTTGGGCTTAATATACTCAACAGAGGGAGCTTGTGGAAGGTTTTTGCAGCTCTAGACACGTGAAAATTATGCACCGGAAGGGCAGAGCATCGCCATTGCATTTGAGTTGCTTTCCATCCAGGCTTAAACCTGTCTCAGTTTTAAGCCACTTTTACATCACTTATTTTATGCATGCCTCTGTAGTACATACAGTTTGAGTAATTCTGTCACTGAAGAATCTTGATCAAAAGTCTTTCAAATGGACTTTCCAGATGTTTCACTGCTGGCCTGCTTCACATCACTTAACATTGTGTTCATACCCACATTAAACATACTTCGTTTGTGTATAATATAGTAGGGTAATGCTGTATTGTAGCTCAATATTAATAGCAAAACCCCACTGGGAATTTTGAAAATTTTTAGTCAAACGTGGTGTGATTGCGCATAAAATGTATTATACACAAAAAGAATAACAATTTAAATGTTGCTTGCCATAGACACACAATCACATTTAAGCTCTTGAGATATTCAAGTGATTGACTGCAATAATAAAACAGTATTAAGACTAATATGATGTATTTTACATTGTACCAAAACACAGATTCTAACTCCAACGCCAACGCCAACATGTGGCTTTAACAAACCACAATGTTTATAAAATGAATATCCAGTATATAGACTTGCACGTGTGTGTGTGTGTGTGTGTGTGTGTGTGTGTGTGTGTGTGTGTGTGTGTGTGTGTGTGTGTGTGTGTGTGT
>JAODUG010000014.1:3478618-3490002 GCA_027564795.1 Aphredoderus sayanus
TGATTTCTATCTCTCTCTCTCTCTCTCTCTCTCTGTGTCTCTCTTACTCTCTCTCTCTCTGTCACTATCTCTCTCTCTCTTTCTCTCCATCTCACTCTCTCACTTTCTTTCTCTCTTTCACACAAACACCCACATGCTCTCTCTCTCTCTCTCTCTCTCTCTCTCCCTCCTTCTCTCTCTCACACACACACACACACACACACAAACAGATATGCAGATCAAATGGTTAATAATTCATTACTTACACCTGTCTTGCAGGGGTTAAAATTGACCTCCCCCTAAACACACACATACCTGACTATACCTGCCCTCATTAATATGGGTCTAAATTGTATTCCTTCTCACATCTAGCCTGTACAAGCCTCAGCTTCTAGCTTTGTCCCGCGTGCTAATAAATTCACTTTATGGCCTTTGAAGTGTCAAATAATGAATATTTAAACCAGCCCCCAATAAGAAGATTGTACATTTAGATTGTGTCTTTCTTGTCCTAACTGCCATCTTAAATTAGTATTGTGTATTAACTGGCCACTGGGGGCTGAATGGGACAAAAGTAGGTCCCTGGTACTATACTCTACACACATGGAACTAATGGGGCTTTGTGCATGAGTATGTGCAGAGGAAAAACTCAAATTCTGCACAGATTGTGCATGTACACAAACATACAGTATGTAAATACCCTGCACCAAACGGGAGGTTGTAAAATATTTTAGAAAGTGCGGTGACAAACCTTGGTGCTACACACACACACCACTTCAACTGACACCACGCCAAAATCAACCAGGCAGAATGGCTCTTGTACATAACAAGGCCAACGCGCACACAATCCCTAAACATTTATCTTAGAAAAGGTCAGCGGGGTGTAAAAGGGAGATAACACTGAGCAAGGCTGACGCATAGTTGCTTTAACCCCCCGGCGTCGAGCCAAGCCCACTGAAGTGGAAGATCCTGGCTCGCTCCGCCTCTGACCTTCCTCCCCAAGGTCCAGATGGGGATGTAAGCCATTAATCAGTGTCCTGGGAGTCAGAGGCCTCTTCCTGCAGCTCCAGCTGATGTTCCTCATTATGCCCCTTTGCTTCCGTTCGGAGCAGGCCCGACCGGCACAGCAGGGGCGCAGCCTGGCAACGGGAATCAGTCACGGGCCACGGCCGCAGCTGCAGCCAAACGTAAAGATAGCGCCCACAACGAGCTGTACTACGAAGAGGCCGACCACGAGAGAAGGGTCCGGAAGCGGAGAGCCAGGTGAGGACAATGGACCATGATGACAGCATGGGGAGATGAAATGACTTGCGGATAAAAGCCCAAATGTTCATTAACAGTAACACATTAGCATGGTGTTTGTCATTTATTACAGAGCAAACCCCTGTTCAGACAGCATTCATTATTATAGGGAAGTGTGCTTGTAGCAATGGGCCATAGTGAACAAGCTAGCTGATTAGCCACGTGATGCTGAACTGACAAACCACTAACACCTCACCTGCACATTTGACCTTTACAGTAGTAAATTGTATAGTTCAATGTGTGATTGTAACCAGATTGTAACCAGTTGTTGTTTTTCAGAAGAAAGTAGAAAGCCTAAAGTATTGTGCAACCAAAACCAATACCTAATGCGTATTGTTTAGCAGATTATAGGCTTATGATAGGCCCAAGTAGTAAGCCTACAGTACGTTGGTATAACTGGGTCAGTTCAAACATTGAAAGCCTTCTCGGCTTCATCTATACAGCTTACAAAAAAATAAAATTGCCGACAATGTGAGTTTATAGGTTTTGTATATGGGAAGGGTGCAAGCCATTTAGCACTCAAGCATGGTTGGGGATGTTTCAAACCAAAACACCAGCTTTGTTACCACACAGGTAACTCCAAAAACACGCTGAATGTATCTTTAGGGTGGAGTTTCAAGAGCTTTTGCTAGATGTTTTATTTTCTTCTCGTTGTCAGGCTGGTGGTGGCTGTGGAAGAGGCTTTCACCCATGTCCGCCGCATGAAGAAGGAGGATGAGCGAGCAACTCCCTCAGACATCATGGATGTGCGTGAAGCAGCACTAGCCATTTTCCCATCTATGGCCCGTGCCCTGCAGAAGTACCTCCGCACCACCAGGAGGCAGCACTGCCACAGCATGGAGAGCATTCAGAAGCACCTGGCTTTCTGCCTTGTCAACAATATGAGCCCCAAGGTATGCTGTACGAAGTGTTTTCATAACAAACACAGAAATGTCACTTATTTAAGGGGGGGTGATGCTCCTGAATGTAAGAGAGAGCTGAATCCAGCTGGACTTTCCCTCGCCCTTTCCTCTTGACACTCAAAACAGAGTAGACAGAGGTGAAAATATCAGGTTAAAAACAGAAGACACAGGAGTCAATTGCTTAAATATATCAACTCAAGCCAAGTCTCAACCCAAATAAGTGGACACCTTGTGTCTTGTGTGTTGTATTGCACTAGCTAACAACTGTGGTTGTATTTCCGTGTCCAGGCGTTTCTGGAGACATACCTTGCACCTGGTCCTACCCTGCAGTATGGTCCTGAGCGCTGGATGGCCGACCAGTGGACTTTGGTCAGTGAGGCGTCAGTCACCAGTAGCATGAAGAATGGGTCAGAGTTTCTCCTGAGGTGTCTGGACTTTAGCTTGGCCGTGAATGTCAAGAGCATCCCGTACATTCGAATGACCGAGGAATACATTGACCCCAAGTCTCACAAGTTTGTCCTGCTCCTCCAGTCAGAAACCTCCGTGTGATGGACCAGCCATCACATTGTGGATTGGTGGTGATGATCTGGCCTTAAGAGACTGTATGGATTAGCTAACCCATTCTTACTTAAAGAAAAAACGAATGAAAGAAACCTTTTTGTAATTTTTTCCCTTTAGGAGCTCCCTCCATTTTACCATATATTTCTATTTCAGTCTAATTTAAAATGTTCACAGCTGCATTATCTGTACATTCTTTAGACCACAAAGCTATCTTACGTAATTGATTGAATGATGGCTGTTTAACAGTTGAGAAGTGGGGGTTCACCGACCCTGGCCACATGAGAGGAGTCAGGATTACAGACAAAGGAAGGTAGGAGGACATTTGCTTAGATCTTTCTGGCCTGACACACTTCAGGAACTCCCCTATGCACTGTGAATGACCCTCACAAATTGTGTTCTCTTTTTTTTCTTGTACCAGTGCGTGCCTGCGTGGGTTTTTTGAGTGCATTTCGACATTAAGGACTTGTGTGTGTGTCTGTCTGTGTGTGTGTGTGTGTGTGTGTGTGTCTGTGCGCGCGTGCCTGTGTGTAAACAGCACACACATGCTGGTTATGCCTCCACCTGTGTCCAGTTCCTCCTTAGTGTTCCTAATGTAACAGGAACATTTTCCTCCTCAAACTCCCCAAAATCTCCTATTCACCAAAACCTTCTCTTTTTTCAACTCAAAGTTAGAGTCAGCTCTTCACACAATAATTATTTAACTGCCAACTTGTGAATTTATGTATAGTATTTATATTTGTACATACTTTTTTATATCAACAGTATCAATTTGTTTGAATGATTTTTTTACCTTTTTATCTTGTCTTGTCTTTTTCTGAGAACTGGACTGTACAGTTAATACCCTAAAGCATTTATGTAGTAGTGACAGGAGTCTTTCGGTCTGAACTATCATGCTGCTGAATAGAGCTGTACATATAACCTAGGGATTGTGAATGAATCTCTCTGATTACACTGTTTTATCCAGGGTTGGCTTTGTACACTATCTGTCTGTGATCGATTCACACCAGGTTTCAAGATAGCTAACCAAGGGTTGGGTGGGGCTAGTGAGACTGAACCATGTGACTCAGCTTTTTTTATTGTTCCATTCCTTACTTGTGTACTATTTCATCTACCATCGTATGACCAAACATATGCATGAGATTTTTGTATTAACGCTTCATGAAAGGGTCCATTATTGTAGTCCACCTTTATGAAAGAGTCCATTATTGTTGTCCGCCTCTAGATAATATAATCCTGTAAACCCTTTGTTCATCTGCAAGATTTGTATAGCTGTCAAACGACATGAAAGATTTTGCTTTTGTTTTCATGAGCATTTCAAGTTTTCTTAACCAGTTCAAACCAGTTGAATTTACACACTTCAATTGTGATGGCAACAGTATTTAAATTGAAAGCTTCCAAGTGTTAAAATGTAATACTTTTCCATGTAGATTAACTTCCAGTATCAATATTTTGTAATGGTATTTTCTGTAGACACATCTCCATGGAGGAGAGGGTTCTAGCGTTGCGCTACTGCCACCTGTCTGCGACTATTGGAACTCACATAAAATATCAAAGCTGTATAATTCAAAATGTCAATATTGATTTAAAGAACCAACCAACCAACAACGATTCTAAAAGTTTTGATGGAAAGATCATGTTGTGATCATGTTGTGGTGTTGAGACTTGCTGCTGCCTACTTAAAATGGTTAGGCATGCAACATTTTCATAGCTGTGATAGCTCTACTAGGTGAGTGAAACTGTCAATGAGAAAGAAGGGAAAATAATGGGAATGAGTTTTTCATCCCTCTATTATTACTATTATCAATATTGTCACGGTTTTGATATTTCAGCTTTAATTTGATTTGTATGAGTATTATATTTAACTGTATTTATCTGCTCTTTTTAGTAAGATGTGTACATTCAGATTTACACAAGTGTTATTGTCACTGACAGTATGCATAGTTTTGTTTAGGATTTTATAGTGTTTAAGGTATGTGTATTGAATATTACAATGTCTTCTGGAATGTGCAGATTTCAAGCTTGTGGGTGTGTGGATGAGGGTGTGCACATGCATGTGAGAGAGTTTGAATGAAAGGAAAAAAGCAGAAAGGGAAAAAAAAGCAAGAAATTGCTGTTATTAATTAATGTCATGCAGCTAACCAGCCATGCGCCCCCAACATTTCTTTTATAAAGCAGAACATGTGAATTCACACACGTGTCAAAATTACATTTGTATGAATTAAAACATTTGTATTGACCTTTTCAACATACTTGAATAATCATTATTTTATTTTGTACAGTGATGACATGTGTAGTGATGCCATATCGGCAGTGATATGTAGCTGATAAAATGTTCTTTTGTTTTTTTCTGAAGAATTAAGTATGGGGGTGAGACTTTCCTCAGTGAGAAAAACAAAAGTGAACACATAAATAAATGTGGAAGAAAAGAATTTAAACATGCATTATCAGTTTCCCATGTCTATCCAACAGTGATAACACTAGAGGAGGAATGAGTGAATGAAAGCTTGATCCTTTTGTTGAAAAATACTTTTGCCAGCATAATTTCCTTGATTAATTTAGAGCTGCAACCCCCAGAAAAGAAACTACATTAATCTAAAGTACATGTAAAGTCTCAGTACATGAAAAGAGGATGCTAACAGAAAAGAGAAACCACATATCAATTTGTTTTTATTGATTTCAAAGGCTGAGGTCACAATAATAGTGACTATCAAGTACAAAACTGAAGTTGAAGAAATAAAGTGTCACATCTAGTTTTCAAGAGTCAGTTGACTTGCTGATGCTTTGTTCAGTTAAATTCTCTCTTTACATTGCTCAACTTTAAACTATGGAGATGAGCCTTCACAGTTTACTCCATTATCTGACTCCTTTATTAACATACAGTCATGCAGTATGCAATATGTTGAGTAGTTAAAATCTGGTCCAGACACCTTTTGCCTTGTAAAATATGTTCTAATGGGTTGCACATGCATCATAACTCAATGCCATTGTATCTTTAAATAGAATTGTGCTATGCCATCATAACACAACCCTGTAAGCTGTAAAGTTTTGTTTTGGTGCAGATTATACAGAGAATAGGTTGGTCTGTTTTCCATCAGAGTGAAGACTAGAGATGCGTATTTCCCTATAAAGGAATTATTAATCATCGTCATCATCATCATCATCGTCATCATCATTATCATCGTCGTCGTCGTCGTCGTCGTCGTCATCATCATCGTCATCATCATCGTCCTCAGTGTTGACCTTCCCAGAGATGACATCTTCTATCCAGTCCTCCAACTCCTGGGCCGTGGGAAGGTCCTCTTCATCGTCCATCTCCAGCCACACACTGTCAGCCTGCACACAGAGAGGTCACATGACACCATATGGAGCGCTGATTGGACTGTCTGCGATCACTACGGAATCAACCGGCCAGATGTTGACCTTACATCCGTTACATTGACGACTCCGATCTGAGGCCTGAACAGGTCCACTTTGAAGGTCTTCTCCCAGTACGGAACCAGCTGAAGGGGATCACAGCATTACTCACGTTAGACCTGAACAAAACCGAGGATTTTCGTGTTACCCTGTAAAGCTTCACATTCACAACAGTATTATCTCTCACCAATGGGAAGTCGTCAGGGTCAATCCAGATGATGCTGAGGTCTGGGAGGTGTGTGTTGTCTCTGGCAACCTCCTTCAGGATATCCAAGAACTCATAGCCATCTGCGAGAACATACAACACCAGGATATGTATGTTGGCCCTGCAGTTGTCTACAGAAGCTTCAGGTAATGATGTGTCAAGCTGCGTCAGTATGTGTAGTGTTCTGTCAACTAAATCCCTCTCACCTGGGTCCTCCTCTTCTGCAAAAGCCACGATATGGATGCCTTCTATGTCATCCTCCTAAGAAAGAGAACGGCCACATTATGACATTACAAGCAAGGCAAGGTATACATATCAACCCTGGAAGGTAAAACATTCGTACTCACCCATGTCTCAAACATGTCCTCAGCACGAAGCTTTCTCAGGGTAGGTCTAGTATTGTGAAAAAAACATTACTACACTATAACATTTGAGATTTTCTTGTTTCTATTCTGCTCCTTGTGCATTCATGAGCGTCAATCTTTTTCTTTAAGTAATGTTTTAATTTTTTTTACCGTCTGTGTGCTGTTATGAATTCCACCAATTCCTCTTCTGAGTGGGGTTTGCCAGGTATTGTATCTGGCTCCTCCATGAAGGGCTCATAAAAGTCCACCTCATTCATCTTCAGAGTGAGCTCTTTGGCCACCTGAAATCCCAAAGAGTCAAATCTAATTGTTATGCAAGGTACTAGACGTTCTATTGTTCCACAAATAAATGTTACTCACAGATTTTTCAAACGTGGCAAAGAATTTAATGTAGGGCTGGAACTGCTCAGCTGCTTCTTGAAATGCAAGGAAATCTGGAAATGTGAGAAAGAAAATAATATCTCTACTGGTCTGAGATGTTAAATCGAAGATGTGAGATGGAAAATTGCTGCACTCTTAATAGCCTCAATACTTTTATACATCAGTTTGTTATTTAGACCTCTTAAAAGATGCCATTAACATATCAGGGAACAAAAATAGTTGAACTTTGACCTCCAGCTCACCCACGGTTGGTCAGAGGTTACTTGGAGCTCATCATCACAAATAGTTCTCACACTGTGGAAAAGAGGAGCACTGACAGCTGTGTGTGGCTGTTTAAAGTTTAAATTAATTTAGAATATACTTGTTTTGCAATAAAGGCTGCAACTTCTGTATGAGATTTACAGCACATTAGCACTAACATAACAAGTTATTCATTCATTAATTTAAATGTTTGACTTTATAATTGTTTTTATTACAGTATGTTGTTGTTGTTAATGTGTATACATTGTGTGCCATTTCATCCACACTGTCATGACACACTCACATTCACTGTCTTCGCTCTTAAAGTAGCCAATGAGGCGAATGTCTTCCTCCATCCTATCAAAGGCTCTCAGCTCCGCAGCATTACCAATCACCTCCACTGGCTCCTCCAACAGCTACAGTATAAGATGGACAAAGAAGAAGAGCTCACTGGTGGCGTTGAGAAGGTGGCTGGTTCTGCTACGGCCATGGCCAGTAGCAGAGAATCAACTCAAAGTGCATGAGTGCACGTACATCAAGCAGAAACTCCACCAGCGTGTCAGCAGAGAGCAGGCCGTCAAACTCGATCACTCGGTCTTCCTTGAACACATACACGCTGCCCAACTCCTCCAGGCCTGTGGTTAAATAGAACAACAGGTTTACATGTATTATAGTTACACACAGACACATATAAAATCACTTTAGGTTAATTACTTTATATATTACTCATAATGCCCCTTACTACTTTCACACTTACCCAGTTTCTTAGCCACCTTGGCATCTTTCTGGGAGTCTACCATTCCAAAACCAATGTCTTTCTCTTCCATAACCTGGGCTGTCAGCTGAAACAAATCACTGGGAGGTTACCCAAGGACAAATTATAGGAAATTGAAATACTGAAACATATATAAAGTGTTTCCTTTCTTGTATATAATATACAGTATACAGTAATACCTTTCTTGTTGTCAAGGACAGTTCTTTTGAGAATAAACTAATGAATGTATGTTTATTTGTACAAATGCATTACTTGCATATTTGTATGCAATGTTTAACGTTAAAGTGAGGTTAAGCAGAAACATTTTCATAAGATAACCCAGATAACATCACAATCCCTGGGCTATAGAGTCTACAGAGACAGTTATATAATCACCCAAAGCCTTGTTCTAAATATAATGACAGCACTATGCTAGTAGAGCGGAACAGAGACTGGAACTATGCTCCTTCTATGAGGGTCCAAAACAGAGGTGTTTGGTACGGTAATGAAAATGTTGACAAATAGAATAGAATAGATTGCCTGCTATGTAATAATGTAGTAAGTATATGTAGAAATTGAATCGCTTTTTTACTGTAATACAGTTTAATACAAGTACATTTAGTACATTAGTACTCCTAATACAGTACCTACCAATTTCATATGTAAGTAGCTGGAATGTATTGCAGCAAAGAACCGCACATACAGTAAATAAATGCTTTCAACACCAAAGATGATGTGCATGACCAATAGTGAATATACAGTATCATATTTATCTTTCAGGATGGGTACATGGTGATGTTTGAAACTAGCTAACGGGGTCCACCTGTGCTGTGCTGAATAACAGGGGCTATTATCAGGACTCAAGACATGGTCTCAGGTTACTTTAAACAGAAACACTGGCCTTGTGAAACCTGAAACAGGCCAGTCCATACTCTTGCAAGCACTGCACAATTCAGAGCATAATACCAAACATTATTTAAATATTATATCCAACTGATAATTAATTACTAATTACTCTAAATAAAATTCTGTTTATTTTGAAACTTGAGCATGCCTTATTCTTGGATAACTTACATTATACCTCGGATACATCGGAGAGTTTGTCCTATTTCTGCCATTGGTGAAGAAACATAGACATGACGATATGCATTGCTATGGCACAGTGACACAGTGCACAGTGAATAATATATAGTTTTAACTGAAAGCACTGCATTTTGCAGGCCACGCACAACTGCACACATGCACATACGGTAACCTTGAGTTTTCAAGGTCAGTGTATCACAGTAATGTATATGGTTTTATCTGGGGACACCAGTGGGCCTTCTGCCATGTAAAGTCAAGCTAGGGGTATGCTTATTAATGGATTTGTGTCTCTTGACTTGTCCTGTAGCTACCAGCCTTCATACCACACCCAGACTGTGGCACTTCCTGCTAAACTATTCTTCTTATCTAGCAGTTCTGTTATTTGAATAATATATTATTCTACCTTTATTGTCCATTTACATTTGCTGTTTTTTTTTTGGGGGGGGGGGTTACCTTGGAGGTAGAGTTTATAAAGTGTAGTAATCATTTCTGGTGTGAAATGTGGGCTTGTGATGCTCTTTTGGACTGTAAAAGAATAGCTACACAAACATTGTTTTTGTCCAACCTTCATTGCTTCTGTAAGACTTATTTACAAGCTATTCCCAATCATTTTCCATCCTTGTCCCCATATCTTACCTCCAGCACCAGTTCGGTCATCTGGTGTCGTTTTTGCAGCTCCTTGGTGTCTGGTACGGGTTCATGGTAGAGTAGACACACCATGCTATGCTTTTTCAGGGTCTTCTTGTAGTTCTTGTCATTGATGTCCACAACACGGTCTTTCCCATCATAGCGGGGGAACTCCAGGCCTTTCTCAGCTGGGGCTAAAAGCACCAGGTTTAGGCTGTAGAGAAGGAACAACCACAGGGAAGGCATGGTCCGTACTGTATACCTCACACTCCACGGGCTAACCTTTTAGACACAGTGTACTATCGTACAGGTGGGGAGGTCACGGTCAAGTCAAAGTTGGTCCTTGTTTAAATCGAGGTCTCCTCAAACCAGCCAGCCCCTATTCAGTACGCATTCAAACGCATGGAACCTGACAGCTCTGCCTCACGCTCCTTCAGACCATCCCTCCAGCCAGACAAAAGGAAAAGAGGAGCACCGTTAGCCCTGTGGAGGACCGAGTTCTGGGACACCATACATAGCAGCGTCCCCTCTCCCCCTTCTGCCCATGCAGGACAGATCCATTTTTAGGAGACCAGTTGTTTGGAGGCTAAAAATAACAATGTGAGGACATGAGACTCACGGTGGCTGTGGGTCCCCCTCGCAAAAGTCTGTGATGTCTTTCTTTGAGATTTAGTGATGCTGGGGAAGAGAGATAAGCCCCAGAGATTGGTTGGATTTAGTTATTTTGGGGTGTGTGTAAGCCTGCGGTTGTAACAAGTGGGATACAAGTGAAAAGTTTGGAGTTAAAGTGGAAATGTTAATGTATTTCAAGTGGAAGCTCTTGGGACAGTGTGCCAACAGGTTTACAGGGGAACTTGAATACCACGGTGCTAAGAAGAGTAGATGTATTTGATCTGTGTACAAATCTCTGTAAAAGTAAACCATGTGGTAATGATTGAGTTTACTTACATACTTAGCATTTTTAAAGGTATACTAAGTAATATAACACAATATTAAGCAGGCAGGAGATTTGGAAAGAGAATCTCAAACTCCACCCCTGCACTGCTGAATGGAGCACTGTTCTAGGACTCCAGCCCTCTCCGCTCGTCCCACTTCACGATAGTGTTTTCAAAGTATTTGCACTTACACATTCCTCAAATGAGCAGTGTTTGGCACAAATGTGCACAAATGTGCACAGGAGTGCTGGTTTCAGCAACAAGGGTAATTCCAAACACAAACCAAGGAGTGTGCATTTACTGTAATGCAAGGCATGGGTGGGAGTCGTGGGACACTATCAAACAGACATCTTTAATTTATGTCTTTCATTCCTTTTCATTGCTGCTGCTCTCTGTGTATTTGACAAATAAACATATACATATAAAACTGGACGTATTCACGTAACAAATTCATAAACCCATTACTTACTAGTATACACAGAACAGCTGCAGCTATTTATAAGCCTTGATACCGACTATTCACACACACTCCTTACTCTTCAGTGAGCTGGTAATGACAGCATGCCTCTCTCTCTCTCTCTCTCTCTCTCTCTCTCTCTCTCTCTCTCTCTCTCTCTCTCTCTCTCTCTCTCTCTCTCT
>JAODUG010000014.1:3493359-3516847 GCA_027564795.1 Aphredoderus sayanus
GTGAGAGAGAGTGAGAGAGAGAGAGAGAGAGAGAGAGTGAGAGAGAGAGAGAGAGAGAGAGAGAGAGAGAGAGAGAATATGAGCGAGTAAAATAGGCAAACAGAATTAGAACGAGGTAGAGCGGGTGGGAGAGGCGGGTGGAGGGGTGGTTGCTCAATGTTTGGGATTAGTATGACTCTCTCACCCATGCTCTCTCTCTCTCTCTCTATCCCTCTATCCCTCTCTCCCTCTCTCCTTCTATAAGCCCTGGGGATGGCACAGCTTTAGTTAAACTGCTCTATTAAACGGCGCCTGCTGAGAAAATCAAATTATAACTTCCTTTAATCAGCGAGTATCAGTGGCCCACACAAGAGCAGCCAGCTCTGACAGCAGAGAAAGGGTGAGAGCAAGAGAAAGAGAGCGAGAGAGAGGGTGGGGGGGAGGGGGGGGGGGTGAGAAGGAGACTGTGACTGGAGGAGACCTGAGGGAGGACGATATGAACCTGTCTCCCGTCTGCTGTGGTTCCCATGGCAACAAGATAGAGTGAGGGGGAATATGGGTTGTGGAATGTCTGCATCTATCGTTTCCTCTTGGTAAGCATCCACAGAGAGGGGGGAGGGGTTGGGAAGAGTTGTGGTGGGGTGGCAGTAGGAGAGGTGAAAACAAATGAGAATCAGAATGAAAACACACTCAATGAGTCAGTGTTTGAGGCTTCGTCCGATTGGGTGGCGGTGCTCTCAAGGTAGCGTGCGCTCAGCTCTCGTCAGACGTCTCCGGCTTTGCCAGGGAGCTGAGCTCGGCTTCACCAGCACCATAACAGCCTCGCGCAATCATAAATCCTGCTTGTTAGGAGGTGATCCAATCACTCTTGTACCTGATTAGTCATTAACAGTCCAGTTAGTGGAATAGTGGAACACAGGTGGGTGGGCAACGGAGTAGATCTCAGGGGCCTTCTCCGACTCGTTAATGATCCGTTAATTAACATTGTTTCAGTCCTCCGGTGTGTTTACACTCACTTGCCGTCGGGAAGAGGCACAAAACACTGCTGCAGGGGACTGTAAACAAGACAGGCTGGGAGTGTGTGTCTAGGTGTGTGTGTCACAAGGAGAATGAGGCTTCGTGAAGAACTGGAGAGAGATGATGTTGCAATGGCAATAATTGCACCCATATTTTTCTCACTTACCGTCAGCCATAGTTGAGCTCCAATAGCAGGGAATTTACGGCACACGACTAGTTATGACTAGTCAGGGAGGGCCAGGGCTCTAGACCAGACACAGTAGAATAGAAAACACTAGAATATAATAGAATATAATAGAAAAGACGAGGTAGTAGTGCCCAGTCCATCAGCCATTATTAAGGAGCCACAAGCCGGCGCTTGTCTCTGTTACTCATGGCAACACTACATACCGAGATAATAGGCTGAGTGATGATTGGCCAGTCTGCAGCTCGGGCAAGTGACCTCATCGCTACACAGCTGAGCTCACTGTCTCAGCATTTAGATAACCCAGGAAGGCCTGGCTGACTCCTCAACATCGCCACAGAACCTGTGAATGAACTGCCCTTCGCTCCCTACAAACCCAATCACTGGCCTGTGCTACTGTGGGCCAATGGGAGAACTTAGGACAACGCCCCTCCCTCGGACTTCCACTCCCACACCCCCCAACCCCCCCCCCCGACACACACACACACACACACACACACAACCACACATAGTGACAATATTTTGTATATCATATAATGACAAGCCTAAGGTGAAACTTTAATCATTCAAAACACAGTCTATTCTCAGATTCAGAATCGAACACTTATTTTCATTTCTATTCACTTCTATTCATGTTGGTTTTATGTGTTTTAATACAGTTATTTACATTTAGGTTACAGTTATTTCCAATATACTAGCTCTTGATTTGCATGGGGGTTATTTAGAAACACTGCTGTTCAGCCCCACACTCCACCTTATTTATGCCCCCAACCCCCCCCCCCCCATCTGTGGGTCTAGCATAAGAGTGTTTATCGAAGCTTTAAATAATGCAGATGGTAATATGATAAGCGAGCTGTCAATGTTGGTGTCCGGCTTAAACAAGCGCACCGACACACAAATGGATACACCGATCCAGACACACGGGCAGATGGACACACTCACACACACATGCACACACATGCACGGATCTACATGGCAGCAGCACATATACTGTGCAAAATACATCCGCAAACCATGCAAATGTTCATAATATGTTAACATTAAACATGTTCCAAATGCCTGTATGTCTCATGTAGGTCAAGCTTGGGGCTGTTTTGTGTTTCCAGTGTATTTTCAACTCATCATACTAGAGTCACAATTTTGAACAGTCAGGAACATCGACCTGAAGAGCTTTGCTGGAGTGCATGTCTAATGCAACCCAGTCTGGGAATACTGCCAGTCTACTGTTACTCCTCCAGTGGGCTTTAGCACGCACACACGCACACACACACGCACACACACACACACACACACACACACACACAAATACAAACACCCACGCATGTAGAAAGAGAGGGAGAAATTGAGAGAGAGAAGGAGAAAGAGAGAACTGTGCGGTCTGTCACTGATCTCTGCTAGCGTGCACAAACATGTCAGAGGTAACCAGGGTCTGGTTGTCAAAAGTCACAAATATGCATCTCTCATCTGCTGATTATGTGTTTACAACGTCAAAAAGGGGTCATAAAAAGGTGCAAAAGATCATCTCAGTGCAGCACTAGAGAGATAGTTAGAAATAAGGGAAGTTACCAATGCTCCGTTGTCTATTACACGCCACATCACTGCCCTGGCTGCATCCATGTGCATCACAAATGCATATGTGTATGTGCATATAAACTGATTTCCAACTATCTCATACACACGTACAGTTTAAATATAAGTAGATATCAGTTGAGAAGATAATGTTTTAATTAGAAATGCACATGTACACACACAAGCATGCACACACCCACACGCACACACACACACACACAACCCTCCCCATCTCCCTTATCAGAGAGAGTGACTGTCAAAAGCCTCAGAGGAAGAGTGAAACATTAAGAACACAGTGTGAGAGCAGTCCTTCTCAATATTTAATCAGGATACAGTTCAAATCTAACCCAAATGTATAATCACTACAACTGGGAATTGAATGAATTGGTGTTTAAGTGCTTGCAATGATTTAGCCTGCTTATGCATATGCGTGTTTAATGTAGTTTCATTCATAAAGTATGCATCAATCTCTAAGCTTCAGGTGTTATTAGCTGGGGTCTATTTTAGTCCAAGAGATCAACTTGTGAAATATGTCAATAGATACATTAGTAAAATACTGCATGTACCTGTGTCTGAGAGCTTTCACCTGCATGACATACAGGTGGACCACGTAATAGCATGCTTGTTAAATATTTACAATGGTTATTATCACAATCTGTTAAAACACTTTTTTTGTATATGTGTACATTTGAAATATGAATCTTCGCTATTGTTTAGCATCTAATACGGGACATTTGTGACTTCTCCTGTCCGACAGTAACATTCTTAGTGGCACACAGACCTGACCTAGAATTGCTACTTAGAATTCGGGCTAAACCAACACGCTGGAACGGGTGGGGGAGACGACAGGAAATCTTGACTGGACGTAATTGAGTAGGACCACTGGAAGCTCGGGTGAAGGGGGGGAGACACATTTCTATTTTATAATGTTACCGTGATAATGTTATGATTTGATATGTGCACGATATATGTCTTCGGCCATTTGGAAAAGGGGACATTAAACAACATTTCAGGTAAGTTTTTGGGAGAAAGTGTCGCTGCCACAGCTTGCCTCCTGGCAACGGTACACGCGGGTCCTCCTCCCGGGGACATCTCACTCCGGTATCCGTTCTTCTCTGCCTCTGTCCCCGAAGGCTGGCTACAAACCCATCGTGTCTGGCCTGGCAGACAGCGAGGTCGTTTCATAATAATTCCGATTTTTTTCGTGGTATAACTGGATTATTATTCAGAATGTTTTCGGAATGGTGTAGCACCCTCGGAGAATTATTGGTTTTTACCCTATTATACCGGAGGACTGCCCGAGCTTCGTGAAAATGAAAAAAGGATACAATGCAGCATGCATGTTCTACATTCTTCAAGATTACCTGGCCATTGGTATTGTATTTATCTTACTAGAATCGTATTTAATATGATTTACGCGCAGCAGATTATAGGCCTCGGCTGCTGATTGTGTCGGCCAGCCTATCATCTACCGAGCGATTCGGTGGCGATTTAATTGTTACATTGTTACTGGTGCCAGCATAACTTGATTTTCACATTATCTGTGGGAGGGGCGATTTTTATTACACAAAGCATAAAATGTATTTTGTTAAATTATATTTGTCTGCTTGCACTGGGCTAACGTCGTTGTTCTTGGTCTCAGCCGCCGCGAGTGCCTCCCTCTCGGGGAAGACTTTGTTTGCGCTGGCCGAGGCTCCATGAATGCAAGTGCTCAAGTCCTCCCTTCCCCCCAGCTCTGGCGAAACAGGAACAACTTCTTTTAGGAAAAAAAGTTCCTGGAGTTTGAAGCGCCATGGAATACTTTGTCCGCCAAGCGTTGTCCAGTGAGGCGCTGAGATTTAAGGGGGGATTTATTCTCTAGTTGTTGTTTATCTGCAGAGGATAGATTTTAAATAGGTATGGACATATTTTTGTTATTTCTTCTGTAGGTCCGTGTACAATTTAAGTGTTGTGTTTAGTTTCCTTAACAAAGACTGATAAAGCTTGGACATATCAAGCTGAGGTTTTGTCACCTAAGTTTAATTAATGTTAAGTGTTGAAAATAAGTAATCCAAAGCATTTGACGTTAACATGTTGTTATACAGACATCTTGCCTTTAGTTCTCATAGTCTTGTTAATTATTTGTATTTCTTGACCACATGTCTAACAAGACTAAGATAAACTATAATGATTGTGTAATCTGTTATCGTTCCTAACACTAGGCGCTGTCTTTTCCTCTTTCATTTTCAGGTACAAGTACAGTAGGAGCAATATTAGCTTGTGTCAGCCAGGGGACCTATGCAATTTTGTATATTGAGCATTTAATGTAACATTCACACAGATAGGTTATCACACATTTCTCTTTTCAACCATTACAGTCCATATATCTCTTTGAAATGTGCATTGTTATGGTCTGAAACTTCAGACATTTCACATTCGTGCCTGCAGATATTTGGAAGAATGACTGTGAGGTTCAAGGGAAGAAGAAAGCCCTTGGTATTATATCATGGCCTGTCTCATGTTCCCTGATGTGTACACATGTTTATCTGTGGTAGAAATCAGAGTCTGGTTAAAGAATGTTACTGTAACCCCTATGGATCTAAACTTTGCACCAGGGTAAATAGACTTGTTGTGTGTTTGCCACATGCGGTCTTCTTCAACATGAGCCAGTAAGTGCTTTTCCGTGCGGTGCCCTTGTTTGTGTCACTGGTTGAACAAAGATCTCTTCCTCTCTTCCAGGTGTGAATGACTTGTGGCTGTAGGGTGTCGTGAGTTGGGCAGGTTCTGTGCACACAGCCTCCGCGGCTGACTGGGAGGAGTCAAGTGGAAAGCAGACATCAGTGCCCAGGGGACCCGAGGCCTGGTTCCCCATATGAGGCCCTGCTGAAAGGGCAGGGGGGCTTCTGAGGTAACCCAGCCTTTTCTGTCTCTCTCCGGCAGCACCTTTCTCTTTCTCTTTTTCCTCTCATCCCTTTTGCAAATTCATTCTCTTACTTGCCCTCAAGCGTCACCTCAAATATGCCAAGAGGCATAGGAAGAATCTAAAGTAATTATGATTGTGCATTAACTTTGTCACCATTCTAAGCACACAGGGTAAAGTAGAAATGATAAGAATGACACATGTATGCTTACCAGTACTTCCTAGCCTTCTGGCTGGGTGCTTTGTTATCTGAGCTGTTCATTCCCTGTATTTGTGTTACTCTGTCACTGTTACGGTCTACTTTTTTATTTAACAGGTGCTGTGTTTTGTTTTTGTATTAAATCTAAAGCTAATGCCTGCTATCTTATTCAGTGTGGTGGCAAGTGCATCCTTTCTCGCTTGAAAGACTAACCGGTGCCATAACCTGATAATGTTAACACCGTTCAATGTTAAGGCAGCAAATGTAGTGGTAGTGTTGAATATCTTTCTCTGTATCCTTGACATTTATCTTTGTGGTGCCCATGTTGATATCTGCAGTCTTACAAGAGAGAGAGCTTGCATTGTATTCACTGTGCCCTGTAATACAACCACTATTGATGCTTATGGGAGCAGTTTGTAAAACGGACCCATGGCAGTGTTGCTTTGGACTACCAGTGCTATGTTTGGGCTGATCCGCTGATTGGTACACACTGCAGACACAGCACGGTCAGGGTGTTCTGCCTGAGAATGCTATCCACACTGTTTATTTATTTGTTATCTAATCCAGGGAGTTTTGACCAAAAACCACGGTGAGGTGAAGGATGGAGATATTGACGTAACGGATTTATTTTCTGTGCAGTGGCTATTATGGTTCCTCACATTAGCTTGCTTCAGAGGTTTTCCAATTAAAAATCACAGGGCTAGTGTTGTGTGTGACATGGTGGGATGAGTTAGAGGGGTCTGTGTGTGTCAGCCTGGGTGGTAGGTGACATGGGGCTCCCCTCCCAGATTACACACGTGTGTGCGTGTCTTTTCAATGACCAAAACATGCTTTATCCATAGGCCAAATCTGTGTCTGGATCTCCTGTTGGAAACTGATAATGGCCCTAAACTTATAATGATATTTAACTAAGGAATGCTACACATTTCCACTTATTGCCTTGTTCTTAATCAGATCAGATTAAGCAATACAGCGTTAAATGCTGGAGGACTTTCCCTTTGCGTAATTATGAAAATGTGAGAATTCAAAACGGTTCACTAATAAGTTGTCCAAATGTACCTGCGTGTGTTGTGTGGAAGTAGTATGATCTTTATTTGTCACAGATTGGCTTGTTGTTTTTGGGACAGCTTATTTATTTTTCGTTCACATACGTTCCCTTAAATGTACGGCTTTCTAAAATTTGTTGAACCATTGACAATTCAAGCCCAACCGGGAGTTCCTTTTATTTGCAAGAGTGCATGTGAGTGGATGTTTGGATATGAGACTCACGAGCAATGGGGAGTTTTTGAGTCGACACATAATCATGGTATGCATGATGCAATAAATCGCGGCAATAGGAGCTTGAACGTAGAAAGAAATCTTTCTGACAAATGTATTTGACAAAGTAATGTTTGCGTGTTCGGCATCTTGTCATTTACATGAAAGGACTATTAATGGTGCCTCCCTTGTCAGTGTCATGATGCACAATCTTACCTGAAGAGGGAACATGTTGTTTGTTGGTAGGAGAATGCCGGTCCAATGGTTTTATTTCTTTCCCTTCTTGCTCTTTAGGGCTGCCTGTCTTGTTGTGGGAGGTTTTGTATGTGAGCATGTGGGTGGGTTTGTGTACATGCAGGATCCTCGGGGATGTGTCTGGTTGAGTTAGAATGTACCTGTCACTCGCTTTCATGCAGCTCTGCTGTGATTGACAGTTGCGGCTGAGTTGGACTGCTCCTGCCGGCCTAAGGTGGGTCCTCTCCAACAGAACTGTTCTCCGTGGAACCCAGGGGCCGCAGTGACCCCCAGTCACCTGAGGCACTGCTCACAACCCCACTGCCAGGCTCATGTCATTCCCAGTTAGCATATCGACTCTGCACTAGTGTTGCGCCACTTTTTGTGGCAACAATACAAGCTCAGGCTATCTTTGTTTAAACTGTAAAACGATTATTTCTCAGAATTGGACTTGTTGCGCACTGCGGTAGCAGAAGTATAAACAAACAGATTAGCAGCAAAAAGAGAAGTATGAAAAAATTAAACCATTTAGATCCAAATATAATGTATAAAACAAAGTATAGGCCATAGACACTCTACACATATAATGCATAGAAGAACTGTGTACAGGATACTGATCAGATTGCAAGCCCGACACCTTCCATAACTGATTTATCGAAGGTGTCTTTATTTGTAGAAGGACCAGTAACATTACGTTTTCCAAATTCTTTAATTAAATATGAATGAATAAAGTTGGATTAAGTGACAAGTGTCATGTAACCCCACTGAGGTTCTTGGCAACTATACACCACATGGGCTATTTGTAGCCAAATGGTTTATATAAAGATTTAGGCAGAGACATAAACATGTTAATTCATAATAAGCACACATTGCTTGCCAGTCAACTCACAAAGCTTTGTTTCCATTCATGATAGCTGCATGAATGTTGTACCCCGATAGCTCTCGGTGTATAAGGTTTTCAGGCAAGTGATCATTCACTGGCTGTGGAGTATGACAGTGAAAATGACACAGATGTGTTAACAAGGCTGCAGGCATCTTAAGGCTATTGAGTCTTTTCATTGGGGTCAATAAGCGATGTTATGCAGGTTATGGTGCTTAGTAGAATTCTTTGGTAGCCATTCTTTTGGAGACAACGTCAAGTGTACAGAGAATATATCTTGTACGCCACCGTGAAGAATAGCTTATTTTTATTAGCTATTAGTTACCTTGTAGTGGTGGAAACACAAAATATCAAAGCGGCTTGGATGAGTCCAAAACTACATGTTGGACATTTTGTGTGAGATTCCCTCTGAGGTTTCAATGACAGGTCATTATATTGTAACCAGTCTTAGAATGATGACATTGCCTCACACAGTCTTGTTGGCCTGTCACTGAATGTTTGGAGAGTGGTTACCAATGGTGAGATTATAATGATCTTACCTGACATGACAAGATAAAACACAGAACAAAGAAAACGTCTAATTTCCGTGCCCTGATAGTGTTCTAACAGCATTTCTTAAAAGAGGTAAAGAGGATATGTGTTAATTTTACTCCTCCAGTATGGCAACATGTTGGTAACTAGCTCTATTTTGTAAGCACTTTATGTGATATTTCATTCTCCTGTTAACTTCACTACAAATAAATTGCATCAACAGTGCTCCCACTCTTTTATATATATTTATATATACACACACTCACACACACAATTACTTTTGTATGTGATTTGTCTTGGAATGTTTGGGATTGTGAGGGTATTTTAAAGTGCAAGGTCATTTTTATTTATTTTGACATATTTACAAAAATATGTACAGTATTTAAAAGAAAATAGTCATTTCCTTTTGTTATCCTGGATGAAATGCATTTAATAGCTTCAGCTTTTAAGAGAAGATTTTTAAGTGTTATGTTAGACAAAAAATATCTGTTTGCCATTGTACCATATTCCTGAAAACAGGGAGGAGAATGTGCACTGCTTCCGAAGAGTGTCAGGGAGTGAAACAAACAACAACAAGAAGCCCTCACTCACACAAACAGGGGCAACATGTAGTTCAGTGAGACTCACTCGTTCAGCAGTGCTAGGCCATTAAGTGGCCAGACTGTTTGTACGTATGTTTCCACCCGTATATGCCTGTGTGAGTGCGCCTCTCCTCGTGGCTGTATATTTAATTGGGCAGTTCTGTGCCAGTGTGTTTAAAATTCCATGGGAATGACACACCAGTGTAAACCGGGGTAATTCAGGGACAGGCTGTGGCTCATGTTCTCTCCGGAGCGCTAATTTTGGTCCACGATAAAGGAGAGGAGAGGGTTCGCGTGAGAGAGAGTGTGTGTGTGTGTGTGTGTGTGTGTGTGTGTGTGTCTGTGTGCATGCATGCATGCGTGTGTGTGATTTGGTGTATGTGCACCGGAACAATCGTGCGAGTGTGTTTTTGGGAAGATTGTTTTTAGACTCATCTGTCAGTGTACCTGGTAATTAGAGATGCCTCTGCCTTGTGGAGTGGCCTTCGCCACGCTCCTCTGTGGCAGCTGGCCCAGGTTAACACATTTATTTGTTCCCTGCTGTAAATGAAATAACTACCTAAAATTGAGAAATGTATTTTCTGCTTGTATATACTATTCCTTCTAGCGCAAGCCAAATTCACTGCTCTCGCGTATTACAGTATGTTTAAGAATTGTGAATTTAATGGCCAACGGCTCAAAGGGGTTGTGCGGCATCGCTCCTATTGACTGCGGCTTTAAACGCTGACATTTGCTGTTTTCTTTTAAATTGGACTGTGTCATGGTTTTTCAGATGTGCTAAATGCTCAAACCTGAGGTGTTGCATCATCTGTTTACTTGTGGCAAGTGACTGAAATGTTGAAGAAGCCTCTCGACCTGAGAATGGCCTGACCATCCTTTCCACTTTGCCTCTCCGCTGTAAGGGCCTATGACGGGGCCCAGCCATTGAGGATTTCCCACAATGCTTTTGGACACGGGGAGACGTCCTCACAGCTTGAGCGAGGGAGGAATGCGGCCAGAGTGTGGGAGCGCTTGCAGGGATGGAAAAGGGGGAGTCATGGATGAGGGGGCACAGTCGAGGGAGGAGGGGAAGGGAGTGGGGGTCTGTGCAGAGAGGAGCCCGCTTTCGAGTCTTTACAGGCTGCTGGCTGTTGACCTGAAAATAGGCTACTGTTGGAAAACCATAGAATGTGATGTGTTGTACGAGCTGTCGTGTGTGTGTGTGCGCGCATGTGTGTGTGTGTGTGTGTGTGTGTGTGTGCACGTGCGTGCGCCCGGCAGGGATATAAAGCCTCTCTGCTGAGCATCTTGCTACCAAAAAGACTAGACAAGCGAATCTGTGTACGTGAGACACGCCCACTTGAGGCAGCACAGATTGAGCCCAGACAGAGGGAGGTGGAAGTTCTGGGTGAAGTGTGAGTGTGTGTGTGTGAGAGACAGATCAGAGCAGCCCAGAGTGCTGAGTGCCAGTCTTGCTGCCAAGGGCTGGCCTCCATGCATGGCACCATGCCCAGGCTACGCCAGCAGATGTGTCACTAGTGACTCAGCTGTGTGAGCGTGCACCCGAGACACCCGCCCACCCGTACTGTGTGTGTGTGTGTGTCTCCTGCTCTCTCTTACGGGTGTATTGCTATCGCACGCATTTCCCCATTCCCTGCCTCCCTTGCCACTTCCATCATGGTGATGGACGCGGCTGTGTCACCGCCACATGATGGGACAAAACGCGACATCACACACATGTCGCCTCCTCTGGGATGGAAGGGTGTCGTCTGCCACGCGGAGAACGAGCGGTGAGGGTGGCTGGTGGGGTGGTCGACAGGCCGAAAGCTCAAGAGATGTACCGGGGTGATTTAAACACTTTTCTTCCGGAATTTATTGAAGGCCGGGGCTCCTGCTAAACCTGTTGGCGAGAGCCTGAAGAGGAAACGGTGTACGCTGGGAGCAGTGAGCGTTTGGAGAATGCGCTGCGGTTTTGAAAGTCTCACTGTAAATATTTGCCGTGGCTCGCGTGAGGAGAAACAAGAGACTAGTCATGCTGGGGCCGTCGGGGCTCTTGTGTGAGTGCGCTTGTTCTCGCCACAGCCCACGTCCACGTGGAACCCTCCTGTTTGGCGTCACAGCGCTATCTTTAGCCACGCGGTGTGTGTTTGTCATGCGGGCCAGGGCGCGGCGCGACTCAGGAACGCGTCTCAGTGGCCGCAACAGGTGAGCATGCAGGTGTGCTTCTTAGCCACCGCCCACTGGGCGGTCAGGTGTGGGGAAATGCATCGCGGTGGGAGGACAGTATAGGACTCCGTTGTTTTAATGAGGCGGCCATGTTTGTTGGAAGTAAGTAGGACCGATGCTTCATTTTGTTATCGCTCTGCTCTCATGCAGGGCTCCACACGTGGTAGGACTGAGACTGGTATGTGGGAGGAACTGGTTATAGCAAGCTAACCTGTTCCCTGCTTGGATGTTTAAGACACAAGCATCTCCGTTTCACTTAACCCCACATCGCCCATGCCTCCATAATGGGTTATTTTCAGAGATGCGCTACTGGGCGAAAATGTCAATATACTAGTCGGGTTTTAGTCAACACAGATTTGATAAGTTGAAGGAACTGTAGTCTGTCTAAATCTCTAAGCAAACGCTCTATATAGGCAAATGTAATCTTTGGATTTTACTAGACTATAATTTAGTATTAGTCTATTATTTAGTAATGAAATTACATTATAATGTGGTCAGTTTAGAAGCCTAAGTTTAAAGGGTAAATAATGAATTAGTTAATTTTGATTTGGTACATCATGTAATTTGTGTGCTTATGCGAAGAGAGAGTCCTCCTTTAGAGCACTGGCATGTTGTGTAGACGGCGTGGTGCCTTTTTGCCAGCTGTGTGTGAGTATTGTGAAAGCTGCAGAGGGGTGGACAATAGCGTTTCGGATATTGCCCTAAACAAATAGCGGGTTAAAGAATTTTCTTGAGATGGAGGCCGAACAGACGGAGAGCGAGTGAGCGGGAGAGAGAAAGAGAGAGCGGGAGCAATACTCTGTTGTGCCTGTGCTGCAAAATGGGATTTGCATAAATAAGCCTGAAACATCAGCAGGCCTTTTACAGCCAACAGCAGGGCTGATGGGAAGGAAGAAAGGTGTGTGTGTGTGTGTGTGTGTGTGTGTGTGTTTGCGTTTGCTTCCCTGTGTGTTTGGGTTCTTTTAATACATTACAGTTGCTGTATATTGGCTACAAGGTCAGAGTTCCATACTTCCTGACTCCTTAATAACAAAACGGCACCAAAAAACCCTTGACGCTCCACTGGTTTACCATTACCCATCTCCTCGTAAGACCCCCTTTGGAAGGCATTTGGGTGACGTAGCTGGGAAGGGTCTCTTCTCTTCAACAAGCTCCGCTCACAGTACCACGGCTGTTACGTAAGCTGAAGATGAAATGCTCAGCTCTACTGCCACCCGTGTTGGAAAACCCAAACCTAATTGAATTGAACTATTTTCTGCCCTCTTTTCATGTGGAAACCTGTATTTATATCACAGGCAAAATACTCATTTTTAGGGCCTCATTATACTGTTTTCCCATTACCTTGCGTGCACTGCAGCTCCTGCCGTGTGTGATGATAGACAGCTCAGCTGCTTTAATGGAGGTAGAGAGAGAGTGGAATCTTTGTGATTACCTCTGTGTTGCGTTGGGCGGTGTGTATCTGCTCGGCTCCTATCTGTTGGCGTGCGTTTGTGGATACACGTTCCCCGCGACAGCCGTGTCAGCAAGCCTCCTAATTAGTGTCTCGTTAGTGTGTGTGATTGGAGGCAGCAGGTGATTGACAGGTCCCGCCGTTTGTGTGTTTGTGCGGGCACGTGCTCATATTTCATGCGTTTGTGTATGATTGGGGCTCCAAGTTGGCGTGACACCCCTCGGGGGCATGCAGGCTAGTTAGGGCTAAATGAGGTTGGAAACCGGCACACTGATACTGAAAAATGAGAGCTCCTTCAGCTTACTTTGTGGACTTTGCATGGGACTTTATTTGCACAGTGCCAAATTCTTATTTCACTAACATTTTTTGTAATCAGCCTTTTGTCCAGGTTCTCCACTGCTATTTTTACTTGTCTGTGGCAGGAAAGAGTATAAGTGCCCCACACGAGCAGCTACATTTATCGACTTGCTGACATTATAAGTCCTTATTTTTTCTGGGACTTTAGCTTATTTTCTGTTGTGCACATCCTAGTCATTTAATTTCTTCTTCACCTGGCCTCATTTGGCCCTGAGATGACTGCTGTCTGCCAATGTATTCCACTGACACACTGTATGGTTGTGATGCTGCAGGCACACTTAGCATCTAGGAGCAAGGTCAGTCAGTGTAGTTACCTCACGCCACCATACAGTTGAATTGAAATAATGTGGCTTTAATTAAGCAAAGGATAATACAATTTGAACATTTTAAATAATATATATGCACACGCACGCCTACACACACACACACACACACCCACCCACCCTCTGCCCCCTATGGTGAGGTAGTCACGAATAGCTTCTCCTGCAGGCCAGTGATTAGATGAGGTGCTTTGGCTTCTGTCAGTGCATCTGCCTGTGCTACTGCCACTGGAGCATTTAGTGTGTTTGTCTGGTTCCCAGCAACCCAGGCTCCCACCTCCCCCACCCCATCTGCCCCAGGGGAGCTCTGGAGCCAGTTACAGTGTTGGAGTGTTTTGGAGTCGCTCCTAAATATTTTCAGGATGACAATATAATCTGACTGACTGCGGTGCTCTCTCGAAGCGGGATTCTCATGCAATTACCAGAGGGGCGCATGCACGCAAACACACAAAGGTCTCTTCCCTTCCATAAAAGCCCCTCTTCCATTTCCACTCGTACAAGCTATAGCGGTGATATTTAGTGCCTGCTGTGTGTGGACACCGTAGCAGGGTTTGTAATGCCCGCCCAGCCTTCTCGTGCGCTTTGCCTTTTTTCTAGTTTTGTTAACTGTGATCTTTTCCTCCATCTCTCTTCTCTCCTGACAGTGTGCCCAAGGGCTTTGAAAGCCCCCTGGGGAAGCTTCACAAATACACACCAGAAAGAAAGGGAAAAGGACTTGCCTATTGCCTCTTGTTTTCCACACAAACACACACACCACCCCCCACCCCCCACCCCCAAACACACACACACACACACACACACACACAGGCAGCGCACACACCCACACAGGCGAGGACATAGGGAGAATGTTGGAGGTCCAAGAGGAGAGGCCAGCGGGGGCAGGAACAGCAGCGACACACTTCAACAAGAAGGAGCGAGGAAAGAAAGAGCGCGAGGAGGCCAAGGACGGACGGGGGAACCTCGGGAACATCGGGAATCCTGTTCCCGGCGCAGGCAGGAACGTGCGGGCCAAGGCTCCCCTGTCGCACGCAGGGAGTCCCCACCAGCTCATCACCCCGCCCTGCTCTGTGGTCCTGGGAGCACCATCAATGCACTCCAATAGGCTGAAGAATTCCCCGTCCGCCAACACACAGAGGTGAGCGCGCGCACGCACACACACACACACACACACACACACACACACACACACAGACAACCACCCGCCCACCCACCCTACTATCACAGCAAATTACATTTTATGTGGTGGTTTGGGGGAGGGATTCTAATATTATGTGTGATTGTACAGACACACACACACACACACACCCAGCACAAGTGCGGGAGGAAACGTAACATTACAATATGTTCAGTTGTTTTTGTTTTAAAGCAACTGAACATATTGTAATGTTAAACTGTATTATTATTAACACTATTGCACAAGTGCACATGTAGGCTATAGACCAGTGAGCCTGCAAGGGTGGTGGTCAAATGCAGTTTTTTGTGTGGGGTGTGTGTGGTCGTAGTGAAATGTAATCTTGACACTGGGGGGGGAGTGGGCAATAAGCCAGGCCTGACGTCCCAGTGCCAATGTTAAGTCGGTGCGTGTCACGCTCCTACCTGGAAGGTTTGGATCTGTGGAGTGCCGTCTCGGGGTCAAGCAGTTCACCGTTTGGATGTTCTCCCTGCTGACTCATGGATCTGAGGCCTCTGGAAATGGCTGGCCAAAGTCATGGCTGTTTTCCTTCCAGCACTGTCATGTGTGTATGTGTGTACTTGTGTGTGGAGTTCTAAAGCTGCGGCTGTGCTTTTTGTTGGCATTTGTCTGATTCTTGTACATTCGTAAGGAAGTGCGTGTGTGCGTGCATGTTTGTGTGTGTTAGTGGGCAAGTGAGAAAAGGATTAGGGTGTGGTATGGGGACTTCCCTGCCAGTTCTGTGTGTGTGTGCGTGCGCGTGCCTGCCTAGCCGAGCTGCTCCCATTCCCACTACGTCTTCAGTGTCTTGCTTAAGGTTAATCTCTTCAAGTGGAATTCCCCTTAACTTCATGCAGTCCTCTGTCCTGCTGTTGAGAGGTCCATACAAACTGCTTGTAGTCTGTTTTAGGTCAGCATTCTGGTCTTCAGTCTAGAAGGGTCACACCTCCCATATTCATTCCTCTCTCTGTAAGGCTGTCTGTCTCCATGCTCACTCTTCAATGTGCCCCCCCCCCACCACCACCAGCAACCAGGCTAAATGTTGTAACAGATGTAAAAAGGCCTTGCCTTTACATCTGAATGTACCCATTGGTCCCCAGATTTTGGTTTCAGAATTGATAAGCATGAGACTAATGCACTGAACATAACACCAACTACATAGCATTTCTTTACCCAGTAGAATTATTTGTATTAAGTGTTTGATGATGCTCTCCTCTGATGTCAAAGTAAACAATGATTGTTTTTCTCTCAATACGTGATTTAATTTGATTGATGTTTAAAGGTAAGTGATTGTAAGCTAATGCAGTTTTTGTCAGATTCACCAATCTCCTCACAGTCCGCTAACATACCATTCTCTGTGCATGCAGAAAAAAAGAATCTGGTGTTTCTACACAGCCCTGGCTCTGTAAATAGGAACATAAACAAAGTGGTGCACATCGCACACGACAACAATACCCTAGCCTTCGCAATGCATTTCCAATGTGTGAGGTGGAGCTACTGAGTGGCATTGAAGGGAGAGGTGTTAATGTTTTGATGTTGAATTTAGCAAGCGCTCTTGAGAATGACTCGCTGTACCTTTTTTAACCGTGCCTCTGTTCTTCACCTGTCTCTTGTTGCTCAGCCCTAAACCCAAGACGGACGTCATGGTGCGCTCCCCTCCCGTCATGTCCCCCTCCAACGCCACACAGCTGGACTCTAAACTGCCCAACCAAGGAAAGCCTGTGAGCGCAGGCAGCCAGTCGCAGCCTTCCCCCTGTGACTCCAAGCCACTGGGGGCCAAAGGAGCCCAGGGCGTGGCAGGGGGGATGGGTCTGAAGAACGGCCAGGGGTTGACCTCTGGCTCGGGCTCCAAGGTCAAAGTCAAGAGGGAGAGGAGCACCTCAGTTGAGTCGTACGAACAGCCAGAGACAGGGACACCCTCTAGCGAAGAGAAAGGTAAGAGGGGTCTCGCCCCAGACCGCAGCAAATTGCATTTTGGGTTTATTTTATGCTGTTACTTACTAATGTGAAAAGGCAGTGGGGAAAATGTGACAGTAGTGTAGGTGTTGTTCTGGAAAATGTAATTTTTAGAAATGTTCATTTCACTTCTAATGCTGGGATGTTCTTTTTAAAATAATCAGGGACAGGATGTATGGAATCCTACAGATTTAAGACATGTTTGTGTGTGTGAGCATATGTAGCATTACACCGGAGCTGCTTGTTTCGACATACGAAGTGTGTCACCCAGTATCTGATGACTGCATGTGTACCTGTGTGTACCTCCAGACAATAGCAGGGTGAAGAGGATGTGTGTGGCGGAGAGGAGGCAGCCCTACAGTGGAGCTGACTGGTGCTCCGGAGGGGAGAGTGATGAAGATGAGAAGGGATTCTTCAGTAAGTGATTTGGCGTGTGGGCATCCATGCCCACACCTATAGGTGTTACGAAATCTCTTCCGCAGGATTGGCCTCCCAGTAAGGCTGCCGTTTCTAAACCCTCTGTCTTCCTGCAGACTGTAACTCCAGTGATGTGAAGCCCCAGGACTCCATCTCTCATCCTACCTCCAATGCGGGGCTTAGTCGCTCCTCCACTCCATCCCATAATGTACTGGGAGGCCAGGGCCCCGCCACAGAAGCTGCCAGCAGCCAGAAGGCAGGCTCCAAAGTTGTTTATGTCTTCACGACGGAGATGGCCAACAAGTAAGGATGCTTTCTCTTTAAACGGTAGTGTGTTGAGTAGATGGCTAGCAAAGGATGGAGTGCATGTCACTAACAGTAAAGATAATGGGAAATGAGAAGCAACATTGGTTGGCTGTGTATAAATTAAATAAAATTGGTTAGAAAAACACAACTGAAAGCCTGCAACAACATTAGCATAGATGACTTGGGGAAAGCAAATGTAAGCTCTGGTTATGAAGTCCACATATGACATTTTGGTGTGCTTTGACACAGCAGAAACCTACAAAAATCCTTAATTTTCACAAAGGTGAACCTTGGTTGGAATTTAACAAGTAGGCTTGTTGTTGCAGATATATTTCCAGCGTCACTTGAGACAGGTTCATCTCAGTGTACTTGGCTTTTTAAGAACTGTATTTAGAGAAATTATACCATCAACACAAAGCATACACACACTTCATCTGATTACACGCAAACACACACAAAACACCACACAGCTTTTATGGGATCTAAAAGTTGCCTTAAGTGTGTTTCTGTGTACCTATCACGGTGGTTGTTGTTTGTTTGTTGGTTTAGATGCTGGGTGTGTGGCAGCAAGACTCTTTCTAACCCACCCCTCATCTCCCCACTTCCATTGTGTGTTTGTGCACATGCATGTTTCTCAGTGCTAATGTACAGTTGGCTCAGATTAACAGGAGATCAAAGCTGATAGGTTTGGGGATGGGGGGTGGAAGGTGTGTGTGTGTACCGTGCACTTGTGTATATATCTGAAAAATAGTTTGTTTTGTCTGTTGAGATTGGCTTTTCCTTCATGGTCTCTTCTTGCATTCATTCATTGATTCATTCCTCTCTCTCTCTCTCTCTCTCTCTCTCTCTCTCTCTCTCTCTCTCTCTTTCCCTCTCTCACACACGCATACACTCTCACACAGAGTAATGACTGATGTCTCGTTCACAGGGCAGCTGATGCAGTCCTAACTGGCCACACAGAAAACATCATCACCTTCCACATGAAAAACATCTCCAACGGCAAGGACAAAGCCCACCTCCTCCTGGTAAACACACACACACACAGACACACACGACGTACACACACAGGGCATGCAGTCTTTTTGTGTGCGACACAAACACACCCCGTCTTGAGAGGAAGCAGCCAACTGATCCTGTCCCTCTCTCTGTTAAAGAACAATGCGGCCGGGGCTCTCAGAAATGACTCCAAGGCCTCCCTGCAGCCCCCGTCCCACCCCCAGGATCAGAACCACCAGCCTGGATCCAAGCCGTCCTTACCTGGCATGGCTGAGCCAACCCCGGCCCAGCCCTCCAACCAGGGGCCCCAGTCGGGTGTGCATCCCCAAGACGGGTCTTCCTCGGCAGGCATGGAGCCTAAAAGCCTCCCTGGCAGCAGCCCCAGTAACGCTCCGGTCCCCGGCGACCAGCCCCCCGTCCCCCAGCCGGAGTCGGGCCTCAACCCGCCGCAGGCAGGCGAGGGCGGGCAGGGCGGGGGTGGCGGCGGGCCGGGCCTCACGCCCCAGCAGCAGCAGCAGCAGCAGCTGCAGCAGGAGCTGCTGAACATGGAGGCCAACACCGAGGGCCTGTCCCAGGAGCAGCTGGAGCACCGCCAGCGCTCCCTCCAGACGCTGAGGGACATCCAGCGAATGCTGTTCCCCGACGACCGGGACGGCCCTCCCCCCGGGCCCCCGCCGCCGCACGGAGGGCCCCACGACGGAGGCCCCGACGGCGGCCCCCGGAGGCCCGAGCAGGGCCCCCTGCAGGCCCTGATGGTTCAGTCTCAGAGCCTGGGCGCGCCGGGCGGTCCGGGCGGCCCCCGGCCGCAGGGACCCCCGTTTGGCCCCCCGCACGGCCCCAGAGACATGCCCCCCTTCCCGCAGGACGAAATGGGCCCACACATGGGGGGTCCCGGGGGCTGCGTGGACGGGGACCAGATGACCCCGGAGCAGGTGGCGTGGCTGAAGCTGCAGCAGGAGTTCTACGAGGAGAAGAAGCGGAAACAGGAAATGCAACACCGTCCACTCCCTCCCGACATGATGATGCACCCCCATGGCCCCCGCGGCATGATGCGCGGGCCCCCGCCCCCCTACCAGATGGGGCCGGGAGAGATGTGGGGGGGCCCGGGGGGGCCTCCAGAGCACTACCAGGAGCGCATGGCCATGGGCCCCGGGCCCCGCGGCATGGCCCCCCACATGCAGAGGATGCCGGGCTTCTCCGGCATGATGAACCCCGAGATGGAGGGGCCCCCCAGGCCTGGCATGGGCTGGCCTGACGACATGCCCCCCAGAATGGGGGACGCCCGTGGCTTCCCGGGAGGCCCCGGGGGTATGTTCGCAGGGCCGGGGGGCCGAGGCGAGCGCTTCCCAAACCCCCAGGCGGTGCAGGAGGCCATGTTCCACCAGGGGATGGGCGGAGACAAGGGCATCCCCCCGGGGATGATGATGGACATGCAGAGGATGATGGGGCACCAAAGAGGCGGTATGGAACCCGGTAACGGCATGGGCATGTTTCCCAGGATGCCCGGCGACGGTCCTATGAGCCCCTCTGCCAGGTTGCAGGGGATGGGCGGCAGAGAGATGGGGCCCGAGTTTGGCATGGGCCCCGGGCCGGGCCCCCACATGCACCCTTCCAAGCTGCGGGAGCCTCCCATGAACATGAGCCCAGATGAGATCATGAGGATGAGAGCCGGCGGAGGCCCCCCAATGGAGAGCATGGGCCCCCAGGGCAGGCCAATGCAGGGGCCTCCCTTCCCAGAGCAAGGCCAGCCAGGGGACTTTCCTATGGGGCCCGGGCGGCCCTTCCCCGGGGGCCCGGGAGGCATGCGGGGCCCGCACGGAGAGCAGCCTTTCGGCCCGGAGCACCGGTCCACCCCTACCGGCGGGAACGGCCGCCTGAACCACCTCCCCCCTGCCGCGGGCCCCGCGCAGGGGCAGAGGGGCCGCAAACCGGCAGACCTGAACGTCCAGGCAGGAGGCAGCTCTCCCAGCGTCAACCCGCTCAAGTCCCCTCCTCTGAGGCAGGTGCAGTCCCCGATGATGGGCTCCCCGTCTGGTAACCTCAAGTCCCCCCAGACGCCTTCCCAGCTGGCTGGCATGCTCACCGGGCCCACTGGCCCCAACAACCCCCCTGCTCCACAGTCTTCTGCGCCGATGAAGTCCCCCCACTCCATGATGGGGTCTGCAGGTGCGTCTCCGGTTCACATGAGGTCCCCCTCTCTTCCAAATCCCTCTCCTGGATGGGCCTCTTCTCCAAAGCCACCCATGCAGAGTCCTGGAGTGCCCCAGCAAGGTGGCAAGCCGCCCCTGAGTATCACTTCCCCAAACATGATGGGCAATATGGATCAAGGTATGATGCAATTCCTCCACCTTTCTGTATTATTATTATTATTATTATTATTATTATTATTATTATTATTATTATAATAATTTAAGAAGAAAATATAATTGGAACATTTTTTTTCATGTTTTCTCTGCATGCTTTAGTGAAACACCATTCATTTATTTAAACCTAACTACTAATCTATAATGTCTTTTACCCCATTACCCATGATCAAACTTGACATTCCCAGTGAGATTAATGTTGTTGCCTGACTAATTTTCAAACTTTATTCCCAGGGATACTGGTAGCCATCTTTACCATTGCTCTATGCAAAGGTGCACAATGCATTGTGGGAAATGTTATCCCTCGCTCATTTTGAGCTTGCGTGTGGAAATGCTCATTTTGGAGGGCCATCTGGATGGCTGAAAGGGCACCGTGGCTCAATTCAAAGTGAAAATGGGACAGACTACAACATAGAGAAGTAGAGCAGGGCCAGGGCTGGGGGGGCAGTTATGAGATGCAAGCATCGGCTAGCCATTTGTGGTGTATGGTGCATCAGTGACTTTGTAAATGACCTCCTACACATTGTGACTATAACCATTTCTAAACGCAACACCGTTTTGCTGAAGCAATGCCAAACCTGAATATTCATAGACATGAATTAAATTACAAATGAGTGCATATCAATCATTTGTGGCAGTACGCTCCTCTAGGTGAAGCAAGCAGGGTTGGGTGGGAGGTGCAGGGTGGATAATAAACTCCTAATAGTCCTGTGATACCCCCTTGTGGCCATACACCTCAAATAACTGTAATCTCCGAGGTGTTCATTTAATAGTACTGAAGCTGTTTTCCCAATGGAACCTTCCCGCCGACCCCCATAATGTTTGTTCCATGTCTGCCACTTCCTCCCCCAGGTGGAAATGGCCCTCCCTCAGCCCCTCCTTCATCAGGGGCTCCATCCGGCTCCATGTCTCTCCCAGGCAGCGTCCAGGCCGGCAGCCCCTACACCAGCCTCCCCCCTGAGCCCCCAACGCTGTCCCAGAACCCCCTGTCCATCATGATGTCTCGCATGTCCAAGTTCGCCATGCCCAGCTCCACCCCCCTCTACCACGACGCCATAAAGACCGTGGCCAGCTCCGACGACGACTCGCCCCCCGCGCGCTCCCCCAACCTGCCTTCCATGAACAACAACGGTAAGCGCCATTGGCTCAGCTACTTCCTGTTGACGCATCCATAAGTTAGATAGTGTATGTGATATAAACTAACTTGTGCGCCTGTTGTATGCAAACACGTGCAACAGTACACCAGAAATAGCAATAGGAATACATGCTGATTGGATGTAAGGGCGGGGTCTCAGGCTCTCTCCGCCACCTGACGGCAGTCTTGACGTGTGCAAGAGACGCGAGATGCATTATTCCTCCCCTGTGTGTGTGTTGCAGGTATGGGAATGAACCACCACCAGGGCAATCCACGTATGATGGGACCTGGAAACTCTGGTCCCATGCCCGCCCTCAGCCCTCTGGGCATGAACCCCATGGGCTCCCAGCCCCTCTCCCACGGCATGCCGCAGATGCCCTCTCCCGGTGCCCCCAACATGGGTCCAGGCATGATGCCCCACGGCATGATGATACCACCCAACCCCCAAGACCCCGGCATGGCCAACCCACAGATGATGCCCCAGGGGCGCATGGGCTACCCACACAGAGGCCAGGGCTACCCGCTCACCCAGTCCCCGTCACAACAAGGCCCCTTCTCCCCCCACAATGGCCCCGGCCCCCAGGGTTTCCCCGGCCACCCCATGGGCTTCCAGGGAGAGGGAGGCCCCATGGGGGGCCGGATGGGGAGCATGCCTCACGGAGGAGGGGGTGACGGGGGCATGTGCAAGCCCAACACCCCCGGGGGGCCGGAGTTCAACAACATGCAGGGTGGCTTCAGCGACGCAGACCTCCACGAGGTGATGCGGCCCGGGGCGTCGGGGATCCCCGAGTTCGACCTGTCCAGGATCATCCCGTCGGAGAAGCCCAGCCAGACTCTGTCCTACTTCCCCCGGGGTGGAGGAGACAACCCTGGCGGGAAACCGCCGCACCCCTCTGGCTTCCCCATGCAGGGGATGATGGGCGACGGGCCTCCCAGGATGGGCATGCCCATGCAGGGGATGGGGGGGATGCCGGGAGGGCCCGGCGGGGGGATGGGTCCACAAGACATGCCCATGGGAAACCCGGGCCACAACTCTATGCGGCCCCCGGGATTCATGGGCCAGGGCATGATGGGTCCCCAGCACCGTATGATGTCGGCGGGGGGGCCAGGAGGGATGATGCAGGGGAGGCAAATGGCCCACCCGGGCCCCGGAGGCTCGCCTAACATGATGATGTCACTGCAAGGCATGGGAGGCCCCCCGCAGCAGACAATGATGATGGGGGGACAGATGAGGCCACGAAGCATGGACATGGACATGGGCTTCAGTCCGGGCCCCGGGATGTTCTAATCCAACACAAACCCTGTATGTAGAATGTTCTCGCGGGACGTTGCGAGTGTGGGGTAAATAAAATGGACTCGAATAACAAGTACAAGATGATAGAGACAGACAGAGAGAGAGACCCATAAATGAAAGATTTGGAGAAAACCAGTGACCCAGTAAGGGGAACTATTCCAAATGGGACTTGGACTGGCCAAGAGTGG
>JAODUG010000014.1:3531801-3543669 GCA_027564795.1 Aphredoderus sayanus
GGGTGCTGATGTGTCTGCCATACATCCCTGAAAACAAACTATGAATGGAAGCATGTCATTGTTCGTGGCCTCCGGTGAGTTGTCCCACCAAAAAAGCTTTACTGCTCCCTCAGTTGCATCCCCTAAGTTGTATGTATGCATTTCACTAAGTTGAAATGATTGACAGTTTTACAACTAACAGTGGTTGATTAGCAGTGACTGGCAATCCTGTATGTTTTCAAGGAATACAGTATATACACTTTTCCTTGCTATACCACTTTAGCAGCGGCTATGTTTTATGACTTCCTGTTCATCTGGACCATTGTTTTAAGTGGCTTCACCCTATTTCATAAAACAACACAAATAAATAATAAATTATTTTTATCACCCACCACAGAAGCGTGAGAAATGCTTGGAGCAGGCCTGCCGGAGCATGGCTGGCCGTGTGTGGGGGGACGCCCCGCCACAGATTGCATTATGGTGGGCCGTGTGTCCCTCTGATAGAGAGACAGACAGGGTGTCACCCTCACCTCACATCCACCCTCTGGCCTATAGCAGACTGATCTACCCCGTCCCTCCCTCCCTCACTTCCCCCAGCACATTTAGCATTTCTCATCAACCTTAGTCACCCATAATGCATCTTTATCAAAAGTCCATTCATTGCTTTCATCCTCCTTTTGTTTTGGGCTTTCTCACAAGGCCATGAGTGCATTAGCCACCCCACTGGCTGCAGCCCAGAGCCCAGGGGCGTTGGTTTTCAAATGCATGCTTTTCTCTCATCCCGACCTCTCGCGTTCAGTCGGATGCAGAGCGCGCCATCCCTTGTGTGTGAGAACTGGCCTCCCGTGGTGGTGCCCTGCACTGCACTGAGAGGAAGTGGCCCTTCCACTTCCTACTTGTGCTGGTGGGAACAATCCACCTCTGCTCTCTCAAACGCAGGACTCTCTCTCTCTCTCTCTCTCTCTTTTTCCCACTCTCACTTGGTGTCGGTCCCTCTCACAGGTTCAGGCTATTTAGTGGCTGTGATCAGGTGAGAGGCTTTGAAACACCTCTTGCAGGGCAGCAGCATACCTGTGACTAAATCAGCCATTCCTGTTGTCCTTATAATATCATCTTGACCCACCAGATGGCACCATCTGATTGTTTATGATTGTCATTACTGTGTGTATTTAAATATTTATAAATTATTTCTTTAGGTATTTGTTTGTTTTTTCACGCCTTTTAATCCTCCTGTTGTCCTCGGGTTTCAAACTCACACCTTGTTGTGCCAGCAGTGCACATCATATGTCTGTGTAAGCTGTAGAATTAGGTTTTAGCGCCTTCTATCTGCCACAAAGAGCAAGTGCTTTGGGTCCGGAGGACATCATGAGGGTTAAAATCCTCAGTAGAGTGTAAATTTAGATTAGATTAGTAGATTAGATTAGATTAGATTAAAATGGAATTGACAGAGCATAGAATGCTGGGACAATTAAATGCAATTTATCATATGACAAATTAGCATAACAGAAGCTCTGTTGTGAAACTTTGTATCATCTAACAAAGTTGTTTCAGTAGAAGGAGTAGTGCAATGCATGGCAGTTGTTTGATTTACAAAATGTGTAAATATGGTTATGACAATATACATATTTTCTTTTAGATATTATATACAGAAAATATGTGAAAGTCAAATGAACAGGAGTTACGTGTTAAGTGTAGAGGTGTGATTTTGGTCTCCTATCTTGAAGACGGATATCCTCTGGTACCACAGCATTAATCATTGTCTTTAAAAAACATGTTAAACCATCCAACCATGTGTGAACTCCCTAGTAATTGCGTCCAACTGTATACCCAATGTGTGTGTTTTTCTAACAGGACAAGGGAGGGGAAGCCTTTTGCACAAATGCAGGTAGGGAAGCTAAACAGTCCAACTGTCTCACCATTTAAACTAGACTTTAATAATCTCCCTACAATCTACAAACAAACTGGATGTACTCTACAGTTTAACTGTGTTAGTGTATTACAATAGCCGGCAGAAATATTTACCAAGGGACAAACTTACATTTTTGTCACTACCTATGCTTCTTACTGACTCATATCTTGTTCTTGGCTCTAAAACATGTGTGTTTGTGTGTGTGTGTGTTTTCCTGTGATAATGTGTCTAACACATTTCATTAAACCCTTCCCAGGCCTGTAAATGACCTTCTCTAGAGGCTATCATCATGCAGAGCTTGTGACAGACATGGGCTGGTCCAAACTCAACAAAGCTGACCTCAAAAACACAATGGTAGATCCCAGGTCCAGCTGAGCGACAAGAACCCACTCCTTTAAAACACAATGGTATGGCCGAGGACCAGATGTAACACACTGGGTCGCAAACTTTGGGCACGTGTGTGCACACAAGGGTGTGTGTGTGTGTGTGTGTGTGTGTGTATACAGTAAAGTATACTGTATAAGCCTATATGATTATTTATGATCTGGTCTGTTTCAATGAACCCATTCACGCATCCTGACTGAAACTCTGAGAACATAATTCTCTTTGGCTAATATCAAAGCCTATTTAGACGTTCGTCTTTCGCTGCCTTTGATCTATCACACAATCATTAGAAAGAAATTCTTTGGCCTTAAAAAAAATATTATAAACCTCTTTAAGATGAAACAGAAAATTGCTTGCACACTGACTTTGACTTGACATATCAACTCAGATTTGAAACAAAGGATTTAAACTGTTGACTCATGAGAAAATAAACTGAAGGCTTTGTGTCAACAGTTTAGTGTGGCTGGCAAGGTCAAAATCTTATCTATGGGCCAGGTCACTAACACACAAAGAAAGTTACAGAACTCAACTTCACATCTACAGACACATAAACGTATGGACAATAGTGCTCACTGACAAACTATTTATACGCTTTTCATGTTAAGCCTGATGCTACGGTGGTCTTAGTTTTGTGCTATGTCATGGAACTTCAGTCCTGCCCTTGGGTCATATTCTTTTTATGAAGGGCATCTGTAATGCCATCGCTTTGAGCATGCTGTGAATGAGCCTTTTCTAGTGCCGAGACACTGTTTTAGAAATCAACAAGGCAGTTAGAAAACGTGCTATAATAAATTGGAGAATTTAGCTAAATCAGTTTGTTCTTTGCTGTTACCTTTCAAGTCATTTCTTCAAATATATTGTTGTAATAATGCATTTGTGCATACAAGTATCATATTCAAATATACCTAAATGCTTGAAGTATCAATATACGCTCCATGATATTAACATTCCACGACAAGTCAAATACACATAGTCCTTTAAAATGTGTTCATTTTAGATATATACAGTATGTTGGAGCTGGTTGATCTGCAGTAATGTCTGCATACTGTACAGTACAGAGGATCAGAGGACACATAGTAGGCTAATGCAGGCTTCAGTGGCGGGTGAAAAATCACTCTGACTTACTCTTCTTTTGTACTGCGGCCAGAAATGAATATAAGCATATATTTTGTGCAAGCAATGTGAATTGAACACTTTGGTATCAGTTGGACAGGTCTTAATATTAACAAGAAAAAAGATAAATTGTGAAAGCATTGCTATAAATAAGATTATTCATCAAGCCTTAAGTATGTAATACATAGATGTAACTTTTTCCGAAATAAGTATTTTTTATGCTGACCACATAATTCCAGTAGTACAATATAAACACTTTATGAAGGCCAAATTACACCAACCACCTGCGTTGCATTCATAAAGGTGCTCTGCATATTGAAATGCTTAGGTCAAAAAAGCCGTAAAGTGTATAAATTCATTATTAAATCAGATTGTGAAGGTTGTAGTCAGAGTACCATTTTAGCCACTCTCTCGCCTTCCCTCTCACTGTCTTTGAAAGGCTACACAAGCAGGATGCGCGTGGCACCATTGCGCCATAGGCAGATCAGAGCACGATATGTTTGTTAGCGCGTTAGTGTTCTGATTAACGGCCGGCCCGTACCCTGCTCTGGGCTTCTAATCTGGCCTCACGCCTCACTGCACGTGCTCAATGGAATCCGCACCCTCCGTCATGACATCATGTCTTTGTGTGAAATACCAGCGCCATTCACAGGCCCACTGTAGGGCTTAGCATGCAAGCGTCCACTATAGCAACAGTCCCCCAGCACCCTGGTTCCCTAGCTCTGAGGCTCCCAAGAGAACCCTGAACTGGACTGAACATGGCTTCCATCCTCCAGCACAACCAACAGAGGCCTTGTGGTCTCTGAGGTGCAGAGGAGATGAGAGTGACGTTTGTTTGTTGTTTATTTTGTGGGGGGTGTTTACAATGTTCCCATGAGGAGCTATCTCTGGATATCTGGAGACCAGTTACAGCAAACAAACCAGCTAACAGCTATATCATCCAGAGCAAATACGATATGTATATGTAGCACATTACTGTATGCTACATGGGAACAAAGTGCTTAGCCCTGGTTCCAATATTGTACTGTTTATTACAGTTTATCAGAATTTGTGGAGTGCTGTCCAGTTTGGAGGCAAACCCGATACTATCCAACTGATCAGTGAACAAAAATAAATGGGTGTGATTTCCAGACTGGCCCTGTGATGTCACATACTGTAGGATGGTGTATATCATTGGTCGGGATGGTTGGCCATAGTAAATGAAGATACATGCATTTGGGGAACGATGACATCTACTGATTTTCTGGCATCAGTAAAATTAAAAAATATATTACCTTGTGTAAAGAGCTAAGAGCTATTATTAATTTTTTACACACTGCAAGGGAATTATTGTTCTAGAGTATGTCCCATTAAGACACCTGCTGTGTCTGGAAAACCTGGAACAATATTGACATTTCGATTGTACAAATGGAAATTATTTGTATAAATACAACTGTAAATGAGTTGTATGATACAAAGTTGTCTACTGGCTGCAATTATTGTTTTGTTTCCACTGATGCATAAACCCTTTCCTCTGGAAGGAAGTTTCTCAACAGTTTATATAATGTACAAACAAAATCTTTCATAAAATAAACTTTCCCCTGTCTGAGATTGGTTTATGTCTGAAGTACGAAGGTTAGGCTTACAATTAAATATACATGTGACATTTCTGTATAACTTCTTAATAATGTCTTTAAGCATATATTAAAGTCATTTTCCCACCTTACCTGTATTCCATTAATTAGCATGCAACATTGCAAATGGAGAAATTAGTGCAGAATTAAAGGTATGGCACATTTAATTTTGTTAAACATTCATTCAGCTACAGTATAATGACATGTCAGCCCTCCACCCCAGATTGAACCAATCAGATGCAAGGAAACATTCCTTTCTTATCCCTATACCAATAATAATTATGCAGAGAACTGTGGAGACGTTATAAGATTTATATAAGAGTTATAAGAAACAACGTCTCCTCCACCTGCTGTCAGTTACTTTAGGCAGCAGGTGGAGACAGGAGATGCAGATGGGGTGAGCAGTTATTTTTGGGTGGGGGAGGAGGGAGGAGGGCTGTAGGGGGGCTTTTAATCCAGTTGACCAGAGTGAGCAGGATCTATGCAACACATACAACACACGTTGCTCTGCCATTTTTGTAGTTCCTGCTTAATGCTCACTAGAGCACAAAACAAATGCAAAGTATTTGTTGGCTACAACCTTTTGTAGAGAAATAAGAATAAAAAAGAAATGTAAAAGTTATTAATTGTATTTCTTTCTAAATTAAGTGTGTGTCTGTGTGTGTGTGTGTGTGTGTGTGTGTGTGTGTGTGTGTGTGTGTGTGTGAGTGTGTGTGTGTAGGTGTGTGTGTGTGTGTATACAGTACGGTATACTGTATAAGCCTATATGATTATTTATGATCTGATCTGTATGTACACCCACACTGTAAGGTTGCTCAACCAGTATAACAATATGGATTATAAGATTTGGGCCACTAAATTATTCTTCCATTAGCCTGGCTAGCTTGCCTAATGGAGCCACCTCCCTGTTTTTCTTCACTCAGTAGACTAACTTAAATTCTTCACATGCCCGCTATGGTGACACACATGATGATACACACGTCGTCATTGCTGTAGAAGTACAGTACACAAAGCAATTGTAATCACCGAATAGAACCTTTTCAACAATGTAAAGTACTGTTTGTTAAAGTTTGGTGCAAATGTTAAATAGTGGCTTCCAAAGTGGGGATTTTATTTTATTTTTAATATTTGTGTGTTGTTTTTATTTTTTATTTTAAATATACATATTTCAATTAATTATTTATTATTTATTTATTTGTTATTTTTGTTTTGATATTTTTTGAATGTACTGCCTACTGTATGTTATGGTCTGTTCATTATTTAACTATTTTTACATTGTACCTGTTATTTTAGTATCTGGTAAGGGACTGCAGATGGAAACTACTCATCTTTGACTAACTGACAAAATATTCACATACAGTAGTGTTTTTATGTGCACTACTCCTATGTAATAAAACTATTATAAAAACTACTACTATAAAAAAAATATTATAAAAAAATTATAGTACTTTTTCGTCACACGTCTTTGTGTGAAAAGTATGAAAGCCTCTTGTGTAACAAGGAAGAGATATAAAATAGTTCAGCTACTATTGTAGATTTTCTTTTTTATATTTTGTTGTAGGCTGTTTGTCTACATTTCAAAGTAGTAATAGTAGTCGTAGCAGTAGTAGTAATAATAGTTTGTACCCCTTGCCCTGGCTGTACAGCATCCATGTTGGTGTGGGAGCCTCAGGCCCGCTCCCATACATCTCTTCTCTGGCTCTGTTGATCCTATTGTCTCCTGCGTCACCGCACGTCGCCCGGCAAATAAAGGCCGTCTGGCTCCAAGCTTAAATATTGCTGCAAACTAAAAACCAACCATCAGAGCCGATTCATTCACATCTGCTCAGTGGGGCGACAAGGACAGGGCTTTAGGTGGGAAAGAGGGCAGAAAAAAGTTCACTTCTCCCCGCTGGGTGCCAAGAGAACGGAACAGGACTCAACTTTGCCGGAGCCGCAGCTGTGGCAAGTTGCCCATTTGATATAATAAACCTATTTCATATAGAACGTCATTCCATTGATAATAGATCTTCATATGTTTCTAACTGATCTGTATTTAGCGATTTGTGTTTTTTATTTGGGGAGCGATTGCTAGCTCACTTTGGTCGCAAGTGAACACTTTGGCGTGACAGATCAAGAAGGTGTTTTGGCTGGCTCTTCTGCCAACAATCAAATAGCTTATGGACTGACTGAAAACATTTAGTTAGTAAAACAGCTTTCTTGCTTCTTTCTAAATGTTTCGGCAAATATTTGTCAGATTATGTTGAGTACGTGTTTCCATCCACGTGTAATGGAAGGGAAGCGGGCTGGCTTTTAACATGGCCCTTTTGAAGGTTTTGATAGCAGCACGAAGAGTAAAGATTGAGTCTTTTGTTTCATTTCATTTGACTGTTACTTGACGTGATTCTTTTTAATCCCCTCCCTCTGCCTGCCCTGTCCACCCCACCCTCCCTGGCTATGCCTCACTACCCCACCCCTCATCCTCCAGAGCTACGGACCGATCATGGGTGACTGGAGCTTTCTGGGCAATATTTTAGAGGAAGTGAACGAGCACTCTACGGTGATCGGCCGCGTGTGGCTCACGGTGCTCTTCATCTTCCGCATCCTCATCCTCGGCACGGCGGCGGAGTTCGTGTGGGGCGACGAGCAGTCCGACTACGTGTGCAACACGCAGCAGCCCGGCTGCGAGAACGTGTGCTACGACGAGGCCTTCCCCATCTCCCACATCCGCCTGTGGGTGCTGCAGATCATCTTCGTGTCCACGCCGTCGCTGGTGTACGTGGGCCACGCCGTGCACCACGTGCACATGGAGGAGAAGCGCAAGGAGCGCGAAGAGGCGGAGCTCAGCCGCCAGCAGGAGCTGAGCGAGGAGCGGCTGCCGCTGGCCCCCGACCAGGGCAGCGTCCGCACCACCAAGGAGACCAGCACCAAGGGCAGCAAGAAGTTCCGGCTGGAGGGCACCCTGCTCAGGACCTACATCTGCCACATCATCTTCAAGACGCTCTTCGAGGTGGGCTTCGTCGTGGGCCAGTACTTCCTGTACGGCTTCCGCATCCTGCCGCTGTACAAGTGCAGCCGCTGGCCCTGCCCCAACACGGTGGACTGCTTCGTGTCGCGCCCCACCGAGAAGACGGTCTTCATCATCTTCATGCTGGCCGTGGCCTGCGTGTCCCTCTTCCTCAACTTCGTGGAGATCAGCCACCTGGGCCTGAAGAAGATCCGCTTCGTCTTCCGCACGCCGACGCCTGGCCTGGCCCAGGGCGAGGGCTCAGTGCCCCCGCAGCCTCAGAAGTGCCTGCCCCCCCTCGCCGCCCACACCCTGCAGAGGTCCCGGGGCTACAAGCTGCTGGAGGAGGAGAAGAGTCCCCCCGCGACCCACCTCTACCCGCTGGCCGAGGTGGGCATGGAGGCGGGCAGACTGGAATCCAAGGCGGCGGCGGCGGCGGCGGAGGAGGAGGCGGTCCCCATGGCGGAGATCTCCAAGGCGTACGATGAGACGCTGCCTTCCTACGCTCAGACCACCGAGACGGCGGGGGAGACGCTACAGGAGGGAGGGGGGGCCGCGGAGGAGGAGCTGGACGCGGAGGTGGATGAGGCCATGGGCGTAGAAGCGGGGCTGGACGCCACGGATACGCTAGAAGACACGAGACCACTGAGCCGACTGAGCAAAGCCAGCAGCCGGGTCAGGTCAGACGACTTGACCGTATGAACCTGTGAGAGAGCATGTGCACGCGCACACACACACACACACACACACGCACGCACTTAACTCAAGCTAGCGCACACACTCTTGAACAGGCAGGTGAACAACCAAGGGAGAGATATGTAACTCAACAGGGATAGATTCAAATAGTTACTTCTTATTACACGACATGGGTAAAAATGCTAGTGAGCAACAAAAGATCTGTGCATGTTTGTGTGAATAGTGATTATATGATTAAGCAGTTAAAGACAGGAATAATAGATGTTTTTATTAACTGTGTTCTTACATAACGCAAGAAATGTGAACACGCCGAGAGGGTGAATGTTTTTACTCCATGTTCAATTTTAAGAAACACTCTTTTCTATTGAAGGTTTTAAATATATACAATGAAAGATTATACATTTTTACAGGTACTTGGGGCTCAAAATCGTATGGGAAAGAGCGTTATAATACTGTTGTGTGTCTGCAGTCAGTAATCTTGCTGTAGTTAGGCAATGATTTACATTTGACACTGCATTGTGCCACATGTGGCTGCACAGGGAAGGAGCTCTCGCACAGACAAATCACACAACATATTGCCGAGCAGATAGCATGCAGCTCTTTGACATGAAGAAAAGTATACATTTTGCACATCCAGTGGATCATCCTCTGTGCAAGGCTTCAAGCCATGGGATCACCTCATATGCCTCAATTTTAACAGGATTAATTGAAAGATTATCTTATGTTTATATACAGGGTAGTACAGCCAAGGCTGAGTAGCAAGGAAAAAACGAAAAAGACCACATGTTGAATGTCTCTTTCCTAATGTGATCCATTCTCAATATTTTAGCTCCGTTAGGTTTTGTAGCAGAACTGTTTACTGTGTTTGAAGAGCGCAGGGCTCGTTTTGCCCTATCAGAGAATGAAGCATAGTAGCGACCTCATTCCAAATCCTCCCTTTTTGAGCTGTACAACACAGGCCGATAAAGATCATGCACCATCAGCACAAAGTATTGTTGGAGTGTACACTATAAAAGAAACCGCTCTCATCAATGAAAATAAGCATCCTTGACATAGTTTTGACATAAATCTTTCTACCTGATTTTATAGGACTCTAATGGCCCACGCCCCACCCACATAAAATACTACTACATATTTCCAAATTCTGATAAATCAAAACCTTCTGTACATAAAGACCTATCTCATGTCTGATGTACATAATTTGCTGAACAGCTGATTTTGTTATTTTTTAATAGATAGAAATAAGTACACATTATGAACCATCTAATTTAATTATGGATTAATTCAGCTTCCACAAAATCATACATATGCTTTATGCATATACATAAATGTATACTGTATACATCTATCACCCATTTATTTTCAGTAGAGCTATAAGCTTAATGTTTTTTTGCAGCACCTCAATAAAAACTCCTTGATTCAATGGTGTACAAAAGTGAGTAAGCCTTAAATTACACCAGTTTTATACATTTATGTATACAACTCAATTTAAAAAAAAATAATATTCTCCATTGTATGATTTCCTGTTTCTTATCTGTAAATGTACATTTTCAAATGTTGTAAGATTGTGCCTATATTGCTCCGGGAACTATGTTAACATTATGTTTTGTTATTATTTTTTATATTCTTCATATTAACATACTTTATTAACATACTATAAATAATTTCTGTATGCACACCCCACCAACATACACACACACAAAACATGTTATGCAATGAAAATAAACTTTATATTGACTTTATGATAGCAATGAAGTAATATTCATTGTTATCTGCATTGGTGCAGAAAGTTTATGCAAACACCATGCAGGTTTATACCATTGCTGGCTTACATTGATACATGTGCAAATGCATCCACATGCTGTATTCTGATGCAATCAGTTGGTTCTGGGGGTATGATCAGATGGCTCCCGACAATATATGTCAGAGTAGGCAGCTTTGACCCCTTTGTGACCCCCATCCCCCTTTTCCTCCTGTAATCCAATGCTGTAATACAATATGTAATGGATTCAATGATAAAAGCATTACTGTGGCCCTAATGTATGGTACTTGGATTGTACTGGTACTGTAACTGTTTTGTATTTTATGAAAGTTGCATTGCTTGTTTGTACAAAATTTGATTAAGCTTCAAAATGAAAAAAAAGAAGTATTTATACTAACTCGTAGTCCTCTTTGCTAGATGTGTGGCAATATCTTCTTCTGGAATGTGAATCAACGCAATAAAAGGTCACACGTGGTCAAGAAGTGTTGCGTCTGTATTGCCTCATGCATACATGCACTTGTGTGTATCCTTCAACCACACACGCATTTACCTTGATATTGTCTAACATACAAAGTTAATAACAAACAGATTTTACCCATGTGCTTCAGTGGGGTCAATTTTCTTTAAAAAAAGGTTGTATCACTTTGGCTGTTAATGCATATGGCATGACTTTTGGCAAAGGTGTGGATTTTTTGAATTTTGAAATTTCAATCACATGTCCAATAAGACATCATAAATGTTGTAAAATGCAGTAAAACCCCCACTTGAGACTCATATTCCGAATATGCTGTATATGTGCGCCTAAACCCAAATATTGGAATTGGAAAAATTCGGAAAAAGGCCTATTTCAGAATATCCATACAGAATATGCCGTTTAAATGACCCCTATCAAATTCTGAGTATTGGAATAAAAGTATAATGTGCATGTAAACGTAGCAACTGTATTTCTAATACGGGCGGAGCTTCTGAGTATTCTTCTGGTATTGAAGGGAGAGGTGTTTTTGTTTTGATTTAAATTTTAATTTAGCAAGTGTTCTGGAGAAGCTTTGAAGACGTGTGTGTGTGTGTGTGAGTGTGTGTGTGTGTGCGTGTGTGTGTGTTAAAGGGTTACAATTCAGAAAATTTGTGAATATTTGGTAATTAGGATCAGGACTGATGTTGGATAAAATACTGAAAAAAATGATAAATGCAACACTTTTGTTTTTGCCCCAATTTATCATGAGCTGAACTCAAAGATTTAAGACTTTCTCCATGTACACAAATGGCCCATTTCTCTGAAATATTGTTCAGAAATCGGTCTAAACCAGAGATAATCCATCCACCTCACAGGTGTGGCACATCAAGATGCTGATCAGACAGCATAAGAATTTACTTTCTCTATGCATTTATGTACATGGAGAAAGTCATATATTTAGGTTCAGTTCAT
>JAODUG010000014.1:3549622-3560757 GCA_027564795.1 Aphredoderus sayanus
CCCCCCCCCCCCCCCCCCCCCCCCCCCCCCCCCCCCCCCCCCCCCCCCCCCCCCCCCCCCCCCCCCCCCCCAGGAGGTCAAGTCAAAAGATTTGTGTTACAGTACCTGGAAGTCCTGGCTAGTACCCACTGCTCTCAGGTCAAGACTTAATACTCCTAACGCAATCTATACAACTTGCAAGCCTGTAGTATACATTAAAATGTGAACTTTATATTCAGGGTTTTAGGCAATAAAAACGTTTCTTTTAAGATGCTTATTTTTATGGTTTAATGGTCTGATGGAAAGTGCTGATGACCATTGCTGTTATGGTTACAGTTACATTGTTATGGTTCCTCATTTAAAGCTTTTCATGTGGTTTCTAAGAATATATTTGTGCAGATTAATACATAAAATTCTACCAAGTAATATATATAGCTATTGTGTGAAGTTAACTATTATTGAAATAATATAATATCTACTTTATACTATTTAGACTTGATTGTCTTCAGATATTTCATGAGTTTCACTAGACTCCTTATGTTTATTTTAGTGTGCTCACCTCAGTGTATCCCTTATATCTATTAGTTGTCATTATATACATCTTGTTAACAAGCTTGCATCTAATCCACTCCCAACCACCTCTTTCCATTTAGTAAATGGAATGTTTAGCTGTTCAATAGCTTCATCTGAACAATCTAAATCTTGGTTTCAAAGGTGTTATCGTCCCACCTATGGTCCGATGATTTTATCACAAACTAAAATGTGAAGCAATCTGTTTTTCAAAAGTTGAACACTACCCTTGGGTCCATTGATGCAATTATTTTTAAAGGAAATATGAATGGGAGCTGTGGTTACACTGACATCAGATGGCTCTTCTGTAGCATGAGCAGACCCAATAAAACCAGTATTGTTTTAATTCCTCCTATCAAAGGCTATTTCTTCATTCTCCTGTTTCCTTTTTGTTGTGTTTTCTCCTGGCATTCTTTGTCCAGTGTGTGTTTGGCGTGACGCAGCCCTCTGGTGTTGCCATGGAGAAGCCCTGGAGGCTGTGGGGGGCATTGGAGCGCTGCGTCCTGGCTTTCGCCTCGTGGTCCTGGGGAGCCTGTCGCATCTCTCTCCTGGGCCTCATCCTCACCTTCCACCTGTACGGCGGCTTCTTTCTCCTGGCTCTCATCCTCGCCTCGGTGGCTGGGATCCTCTACAGGTTCCAGGATGTGCTCCTCTACTTCCCCGACCAGCCCTCCTCCTCGCGCCTCTACGTTCCCATGCCGACCGGGATCCCGCACGAGAACGTGCACATCCGCACCAAGGACGGCGTCAAGCTCAACCTCATCCTGCTCCGCTACACCGGGGGTGACGCGACCCCCGGGGTCACCTCCGGCAGTCAGTCCAGCGCCACCTCCGCCCCGCCCACCATCCTTTATTTCCACGGCAACGCCGGGAACATAGGCCACCGGGTTCCCAATGCGCTGCTGATGCTGGTCAACCTGAAGGCCAACGTGGTGCTTGTGGACTACCGCGGCTATGGGAAGAGTGAGGGAGAGCCCAGTGAGAACGGACTGTACTTGGACGCTGAGGCCACCCTGGACTACGTGATGACACGGCCTGACCTGGACAAGACCAAGGTGGTGCTATTTGGTCGCTCTCTAGGTGGCGCTGTGGCTGTGCGGCTGGCGTCAGCCAATCCTCACCGCGTGGCGGCCATTATTGTGGAGAACACCTTCCTTAGCATCCCCCACATGGCAGCCACGCTCTTCTCCTTCCTGCCCATGCGCCTGCTGCCCCTGTGGTGCTACAGGAACCAGTTCCTGTCCTATCGGCAGGTGGCGCTGTGCCGCATGCCGTCGCTGTTTGTGTCTGGTCTGTCGGATCAACTCATCCCTCCCGTTATGATGAAGCAGCTGTATGAACTCTCCCCTGCGCGGACTAAGCGGCTGGCCATTTTCCCCGAGGGCACGCACAACGATACCTGGCAGTGTCAGGGCTACTTTGCTGCCCTGGAGCAATTCATTAAAGACCTGCTGAAGAGCCACGCCCGTGAGGAGAGTGCCCAATCCTCTGCCAGCGTTACAATCATCTAAAGTGAAGCCAGAGAACTGAGTCATTGGAGTTTGTGAAGGAGGAGGAATGTACGTTTTTGGTTTTTCACAATCTACATTTCTGTAACAAACAAACAAACAAACAAACAAAAGGACTGGTTTTAATGGAGTCTTTATAAGTTTTTAACACTGGGGAGAGGGTTACATTGCTTTCATGTTTATATGTTTGGGGGGGGGGGGGGGGGCATCTGACAGGTATGAATTAATGTATTTAACCCTCCCGCTGTCCTGAGGCATTTCAGCAGACTACCAGCAGATGGAGCCAACCGCGGAATCTCATATGCCCGTGTTGTGGTTAGCGTCCGCTACTGGTGAGTGTACCGGGTCATTTTGACCCATAGGACAGCGGGAGGGTTAAAACCTTTTTATGAATGATGCAGAAACATACCACAAAACACACCTCTGAATGAACACAAATGATAAATATTGGAGGACTTGCAGTATTTCATTAACAACATGTCACTAAATGTATTCAAGTTATTATCTCTTGAATTGAAATTCAAATAGGCCTACCACAATTTGAACATTTTCTTTGTGTGTATGCCATGTATTGTTCAGCTTTATGGATTCAGGATAATTGCTCATTTTTTATCTTTAGCTGAAGGTAACCATTTTAGTTGAATACAGTGATATTCAGAACACAGTTGTCACAAAGTGGTGTTCTGTTTTTGCCCCTTTCTTGGGTTATACCAAATTGCAATGTAGAAAAAAGTGGTTAAATATTGAAATAATTACATGCGCTTTTTTATTTTTTTTATGGGTGAATATAGTGCATTTTATGTCCATGGCACTTCACTTCACAAATCCAAGTATAAACGTTCTGCTTGTATGAACTTCAAGATACTCCCCCAAACATTTGATGATACAACACAGCATCTAGTGTTGACTCTTTCCATGGCATTGCTAATATGCAGCTTTGCCCCACAACATTTGGCATGCTGCATTTGCACTGTGTTGTAGCTTGGTATTAAAACCTGTCTGAATTAAATGAATTAAAGTCTGTTTACTGGGAGGATAGTTTATCTGCTATCAGTGGTGTTGTAATTGTTAAGTGGGGATGGTTAAGGTTCTCGACCCCAGCCTGTGCTCATGGTGAGTGGCTTTATTTGCTTGGAGGGCTTTTAACAAGCCAATTAACCTTTACTGCATGTCTTCCAGAGAGCGGAGTAGAGCTGGAAGAAAAGCCTCTCACTCTTTAACGCTGCACACTGCACGGCAGTGGCATCAAAGCCATTCAAACGTCAACTGAGATATGCCTGTGTTGGCGGCCATATTTGATACGCTATGCTAAACAAAACGGTGAATGAGAATCGACCAAATTTCCGTTTGGAAGTAATTGCAGTTTCGACACTGCTGTCTAGTATAGACCTCTACCAGAATGTACAGTTTGGTATCAAACAGTGTGCTTTAAAAGAATAAATGTAAAGAATGTATTTTTCTTTCTATAACTCCTAATTGGGAGGTGTCATTCTTTTCTATGTGTTGTATTTTCAGGCTTTTAAATATGATACCAAATACATTAGCACGGTTGCATTGTGATTCACATTTCATTATTTTTACATTCATACATTAATACATGTTAGATCTGTAACCATTCTACAGATGGACACTGATCACATTATTGTACTGTATGTGGCATACTTTGTGATACTGTATCTGGTGCACACAGCATTTTTAGCTTCCGATATTGTTTTGCATTTCACCTTCCTGTTAGTGAAGATGGAGATATGACATAATTTACTTTTTTTTCTTCTTTTTTATCTTGGTGAGAGCAATGCTGAAATGAGTGGTTTTGTAGTGCCTATCGAACATCAGGAAAAGCCATTTGCAGGTTCTTCTGCAAATAAGCAATGGGCCATATCTTTATATCTTCTGTTATTATGCTAACATGTTTCTGAATTGAGCAGAAGTCACAGGGATGGGAAAGGAAATGACTCAAACTGTAATCTTTACCATACAGCCCTTATAGTCATCAAGAACTGTAAATTGAATCTTTGCTATTGGCATTTCGACAATAATATCTCATTGACAACACCCATGAATTTGACCATGAACAGAAAATCATTTCATCGTTAGAAATCCTTGAGTCATTTTCATGTCCGCAATTTTGTTTCTATTTCAAAATGTTCAAAACTCATTTTCACTTTATACTTTCTGTACAGTAACATGCAATAAATTAATACATTTAATTAAGATTGCTGTTTAGTGTTTCAGTATACAGTGCTTAAATGTACACTCCAATTGCATTATGAAGAGATGCATGAAAACTGGGACTTTTTCCAAATGTAGGTTAAACTGAGCAACATTCCACAAAAATTCCATATAGGCTGCATATATGGATACTTTTATTGTCCTACTTACAAGCAAGCTAGGGTAATTCCATGCACAATCTTTTCTCATTGAGAAATGACTACAGTACCACAAATGAATACCACTTCACTTTTTAAGTTCTTGGAATATGTTCTACAATGTAGGGGTCATTTTAGTCACACTTCCTTTTTCAGTTAGCTGCTCTTAAGCAGTCTGGCGTAACCATTATGGTGTCAAAACCGTTTATCTCTCCATAGCTGTTTGGCCACATTGTGGTTTTGGTAGAACATGCCAGCGCCAATTAAATTTAGGTGCATCACTGCTGTTTTACTAGGCAGCCGGTCAAGCAGGAAGCAGGGAGTGTGGTTAGCTGAGCGGAAGATAAAGAGGGGAAGCTGCTAAGCTGCTTTGCCATTCGTCTGCATTACACTTGCCGTACAGCGCTCCTGGCATTTCTGTGAAATAGGGCACACGAGGACAGACAGGCAAAATCGAGAGTTAAGGCAATCACTGGAGGTGAAAGAGGAATCAGGGGACAGTCAGTGCCTCATACGGAACCATAATAACAGAAAAGCAGAGAACTGGCATCTCCTGTCTGAGAGTAGACCTATGGTGTTTGGTCATGTTGCCCGCGTGTGATCTCAGTTGATAATCCTAGGCTTTGCCATGACAGCGCCTGTTGTTGATGTGAATCCCAGGACCAGGGGCGGTCCCGCTGACGGCAGGCTCTCCTGGCCAGTGCTGTTCCTAACACTGGCAGCCGTTACCTCGTCTTCTCTTGCAGCGCTGTCCCTTTGCCAGCTGCTGGCCCTCAGGGCTGAAGTGGAGAGCCTCAAGTCAGATGTCTGCCGCAGGAGAGAGGAACAACAGGAGAAGAGCTGTGGAGACCAGGTGAGTGACCAAACTGCACCCTCGGGACACGCGGATGGACCAGATCACAGAATAACATTTCATTACGTAAGGACAGGAGGATGCAGTTTTTCTCTGAACACCTTGTTTGTCTAGAACTTTGAGCAGATGTGCAGCCGCAGGAGACTTCCAGAGCCTCTGAGCTCTCCCCACCTCAAGTCTCAGCCTGTCCGTCCGCTGCTGAGAAAGAGGAGGATGGCATTGGGACCAGAGAGATCAGGTCAGGAACACTACAGCATGGCCTGTGGTCTTGCTGAGCTAGGAATGAAAAGTGTGTTGTTTTCCGAATGTAGCCCATGGGGAGACAACCACTGTGACATTTCTACATAAAAGTAACTGATTATTTTTGAAATATCAGTTTGGTCACATCTTTGGCTCTCACTGTTTCCGACACCTCCTTGTCTGTGTCTGTAATGTAGAATAAGCAAATGTAATCTTCATGCCATAGCTCTGGCAATAACAAAGATAAATGTCGGGGCCTATGTTTTATTTATTAGCTCCTGTACAAAGTCTAACTCAGCAGTGTATCAATGCTCAGTTATAACGTGAGGATTTCCATTGTGATGCTATGAAGATTAATATTCTTCTGTCACTTTAACGTGTATTAGGTTTTCAATATTTACATATGCAGAGAGGAAATGAGAGCGGAAGCCGTATGAGGGATTGTCAGAACAAAATAAAAGAATGAAGACCCGACTACAGGGGAAGTACTGTTTTGTCTAACAACTGACATCTTGTTTTGGCCAGTATCTCAACCTTTCCTACAGCTGTTGGCAGACATCAACAGGGAGACTTTTCAGAAAGGTACAGTACAGATAGAAATGTGCATATATTTTATAGCTACATTTATTATTTCTATTACATTTAGTTCTTTTTAGTTTATTTACCCTAACAAGTTTTATGTATTTTGCACATGGAGGCCAGGTCCTGGGTCTTGGGTTTGGTGTACATGTACAGTATGGTGATATAACATAATGTACTCTAGAGTTTGCCTCGGAGACGTACACAAGTATTCCCTGGCAGGTAGGACTGAGGAGAGGTTCTGCCCTGGAAGTGGAGAGCAACTTAATGCTGGTCAGAGAGGAAGGCTACTACTTTGTCTACAGTCAAGTGAGTTCCTTTGCTGCTGTTACAAGATGTCTCCACATGGGGGCGCTGCAGTCCTTCATGCACATCACCTGATTTAACTGTGGAGAGAAACGTGAATGAGGCAGGCAAAGGGAGCATTCAGTCCCTGCCTGCCATTAGTGAAATGCAATTATAAAACACTACATTTGTAAGAGTTAACCCTCCTGTTGTTCTCCAAGTCAAACTGACCCCACGCACTAGCTCTTTGTGTAAGATAGAGGGCGCTAAACCTAATTCTACAGCTTACACACACATATGATGTGCACTGCTGGCACACCAAGGTGTGAGTTTGAAACCCGAGGACATCAGGAGGGTTAAAAGACACGAAAAAACAAACAAATACATAAAGATATAAAGAAATAAATACACACAGCACTGACACTTAAGAGACACAATCAGATGGCTCCATCTTCTGGCATTTCAAGATAACGCATTTGAAACAGGAGGGCAACAGGGGGGTTACAAGGGACAGCCTACTGGAGCGATGATAGTAATACAAGGGTTTGTTTACATTGCGTCACAGGGGACATATATAGTTTTGATTAAATATCACAGGTTCATCTGCACAAATGTAGAAGGGGAGTTCTGCTTCGTTCCCTAATGACTGATGGTGCAGGCCACAGAATGCATATTTGTCCACTTTGTGGACTGCACTGGCAGTCATACAGGAATTCACAGAACCATAGTTATGTTCGTAACTTCATTTTGTACTTGGTGTTGTCCACATTACCTGCTGGTGGGTGTATGCTTATTTAAATACTGTACTTTGATGTCTATCACAAGCTATGTCAGCTTTGCATTGTTGATGGAACTGCGGCAGGCAATATAATAACCAAACGTACTATCGCTGTACTGGAACTCCATTATCGGAAGCTCAAACCTCCCTCACTTATATTAAGCGACCCTCAGCCACTTAAAAGTGGAAGGCTGTACCATGCATGTGTCTCACCCTCTGCTCAGGTGTACTACAAGGACAAGGTCTTTGCCATGGGCCACGTGGTCATCAGGAGGAAGAGGAATGTGGTGGGAGATGAGCCTCAGTATGTGACCCTGCTCCGCTGCATCCAGAACATGAACCCTAAAGACTCGTACAACACCTGCTACACAGGAGGTGAGCCTGGGCGGGTGTCTGTGGCCCCCATTGCTTGTCCTGCGCGTCTATACAACAGCTGTTGCTGCTGGGGTGGGGGGGGTGGGGGGGGGATAAATTGACCTTCTCTGTGTGTTTGTGGGTGGGGTGGGGTGGGGTGTGTGCATGTGGATGATTGAAAGGTACTGTAAACGCCCTTCTCTAATAGCCTTGTGTCACATGTCAATGTCGACGCACTGCCCTCGCCTGTAGGTATTGCGAGGCTGGAGGTCGGGGACCAGGTGGAGCTTTTGATCCCTCGTCCCACTGCCAATGTGTCCCTGGATGGGGGCTCCACCTTTCTAGGGGCGGTTAAACTGGCTTGAAGGGTTCCAGGAGGCTATATATCATGGTGGATGAATGCCAACTTCAGCAACAGCAACAGCAACATATGGAATTTATGCTCTGTATATAATATTTGTCATACAAGTGAATGAACATGAATTTAAAGCAATGTCAACGCGGGATGTGTCTAGATAGATCGCTGTTTGTTATGTTTTTTAATTGCTGTTTAATCTATAATTTTATTTTTCAGTTAATTTCAGTGGCTTGGATTAGCCTTAAAATACCCAACGATATGTAATATGAATTTGCATGTTTATTTCTTTTGATAAAAGCAATAAAATATAAATGCTGTTCGTGATATCATTTTACTGTGAATGTGGGTGGAGAGTGAATTACCAAGTTCGACCACTAGAGGGAGAAAATGTAATTGAAGCAAAAGCTCTACAGCGACCAAGGATACTGTAAACATCAGGTAACTGTTGGTGAGAGCATATGCAGTCACTGATAATGCAGAGCAAATTAATCTCTAGAATGATATGGCCTTCACACTGAAGGGAGGCCTACTTTTTGCAAACACTGTAAGGAAAACAGTGAGCTCGTCGCTGGATAAATTCTTACAATGATTTCCTTATGTCAGAATCGGTAGGAAAGGCACATTGATGAGAATACTGTAGCCTATACCAACAAATATCCCAAAATTAAAATTCAGACGTTTCGATGTGTACTACATCATTATATATGTAGGCCTACTGTAGCCTATACATACTGTACATGTACAGTATGTACATGTACATGTACAACAGTAGCATAAGAATTTGAGGATAAACCAAAGAAGCTATTTTTCATTTCACAGTGCACTGTTATTACATTGTTATTACATAAATTGACAATAACAATTTACCTACTGTAGCATCGTATTATTCCCACGGCTTTGTAGCAGCGCTAACTGTAGACCTTCAAAAGCTAGCAGTTCATTTGGGGTGCTATTTCAGACTATCCTCGTGGGAAACAGTGTTGATTTTATTTTTCACATGCGTAACCCTAACATAAGCAGTGTAGTCAAGATCATGCAGTATATATCAAGATTGTTATGGTCTTGACTACACTGCTTGACCCTGTCAACATTACGCGTTAAGCAGGGAAAGCACAAGCCTCTCAAGCTGAAAGCAGGGACTGCACAAGCCTCTCAAGCTGAAATGGGTAGAGAGCTGTCCAGGGAGCTCCAAGTTCACCAAGGGACTGGGCTTAGCTCTCTCATGGTGTGGCAAACAGAGCAGGCGGCTGTTCAAACACCCAGCGAGGAAGAGGAGTGTGGGAGAGTTGGAGTGCAATCTTTCCTCTAATGGGTGAATGTGTCAAGCGAGACACTCCCGCTTCCCCCCCCCCCTTCCCCCTGCGGGTAAGACGTGTCTTTGTGTGGTGCCATGGCGACGGATGGTTGTGTTGGCGGAAGTCGGTGTCATTGTGGGCTCTGCTGGGGAACAGCATCGTGTTGGCAGGCCAGGAAATGAGACCTGTTGTGTACACAGGCTGGAGCACACACACACTTACTGATCCACTCCAAAACACATACAGTGCACATACACTACTTGTGTTTGGGCGTGAGACATTGCTGCCCCTGTCTCTCTCTCTCTCTCTCTCTCTCTCTCTCTCTCTCTCTCTCTCTCTCTCTCTCTCTCTCTATCTATCTCTCTCTCTCACCCTTCTTTTCTAACCCTCTCTCAAACACATTCGCATGGTTTTTCAGACTGCTATTTATGTTTTGTATTTCATCTCTCTCTCTCTCTCTCTCTCTATATATATATATATATATATATATATATATGTATACTTTATGTCTCTCTCTCTCGCTCTCTCTCTCTATCTCTTTGGGAGGAGGCAGGTCTGATGGAGGAGATGGGCTAAAGGTTATCCCGCAGTTCCTATTGCAAAACGGAACACACTGCCTCTGCAGACTGGAGCACACACGCATGCACTCACTCAGCTTTGGCAAATATATTTACATGCATTTTCTTATCAGTGTTTGTGCATGCGCTCCCAAACATCCACTATTTGCATGTGTGCAACTGCCATGGAGCTTTGTGTGTGTGGACGGGCGCCCTGCACACCAACACATGACGCTAGTCTTGCCCCTTGCTGTACTGCAGCACACAGTTGCTCTGTGTAGTTGTACCACAGTATTATTTGTGGATTACTTTGTGATCCACTGCAGTCAGCCCAAAGTAATCCAGAGCGGATCCAGAGCCCTCGGGCTGAACCAGCGGGGTTATCGTATGGATGTCTCATCTAAGTGGGGATTTGATGAGCTGCAGCCGACCAACACCAACACACACACATACACACACTCCAAACTGAACTCAGCCTGCGTGCCTTGCTTGCCCACATGTTAAGAGCTTGGCATCGCAGATGATCCAAAAACGTTGATCGCCGCGGCGATGCGTTTTGTTGCATTACCGCGTCACAGGGTACATCTTTCTCACCCTGACTTACTACAGAGACCCGCTGGAATATGAACTGATCTATAATTCATTTTACTCTGCCTCTGTCTGGAATCTAACTATAGTATAGAAACGGCAGGCGTACAGACCATTGTGTGTGTGTGTGTGTGTGTGTGTGTGTGTGTGTGTGTGAAAGTGAGTGCAGAAAAATATGGGCTGTTGGGGAGGAGGTTCTGACTGTTTTCCATGGCATCTGCAACCTTTCCTCAAGGTCTTTTAGGTACTAGAGATGAAAGACAGATGGGAAAGATAAAGAAGAACAATTTCAGTTTGCCATAACTTGGCTTCTTCTCTCCTGTCCCCTCCCCTCCCCCTCTGCCCTCCCCCCTCTCCCCTCCTCTCTCCTCTCCTCTCCTCTCCCGTCCTCTCCTGACTCCCGCTCTCTGTTTTATGGCTCTGTGTTGGCAAGCACATCCACACACACACACACACACACACACACACACACACACACACACACAATCACAAGGACAGCAACAATAGTTCGGCTCTGTCTTTGTGCTTAAATGCCTTCTCTTTTTCTTGAGCTGTGGGCTTGTTGCATGTGTTGTTGGTGTGTTCTGAACTGGTGATGTGTGACATCTGCATGCATTTATCCACTTTATCCACCTCTTTTCCCTTCTCTCTCTCTATCTCTCTTCGTCTCTTTCTCTCTCTCTCTCTCAGTTCAGTTCAATTCAATTCAATTCAATTCAGCTTTATTGGCATGACAGTTATCAAGCAGTATTGCCAAAGCCCAGAGAAACATCCAAAACATCCAAAACACAAGACAATAGAACACACTATTAACCGTACCAA
>JAODUG010000014.1:3562762-3576359 GCA_027564795.1 Aphredoderus sayanus
GACAGCATTCTTTAAAATAATATTATCAACTCAAATCAAAACATGTGATTTGATCTCAGTGAACGTCTACTGTACACCAGTTAGGCTATTTACAAATGCATGCGTCATTCAATCATTTGAGATGTCTGTTATTTTACCCCCCAAACTGGATCAGTGACGTCGCATAAAACAAATGCGTCACCGATTGACCTGGCCAGGGACACGACCGTAGAAAGACCCAGCGTTTTTAATTCAGAACATCAGACTTGAGGCTGTCGATGTATTATGGGTGTGACGAATAAAGTGACTAATCCTATCTAAACATCACAGCCAACACCCAGCAGCAATGCGCATGATAGCCCTACTTTATTTACTAACACGCTGTCCTGCATTGAACATGTATTCCAAAAACTACTGCAGTCAGTGCAGTGAGGAAACGCTTGACGTCCGTTAACACAAAATCAAAAAATAAATAAATATATAGAAATACAACTGTATACTTTGCCTACATTGCAGATTACAGAAACTGCGGTTTGCTTTTTACCGTAATACTTACAATTAGTGAGGTGCGGGAAAGATGAATAAATAATGTTTACAGAGACGCATGAGAGTTCACACCCACCCACTAACAGCTCGTTAAAAAAAAAGAAAACTGTTGTTTTATCTCTGTCAGTGACGTGTGGGCTACTCGAGTTTACAATCAGCAGTAACCTAGGCTAAAATACTGCAGCAGTGTGTGGATCCCTGAACTACTTCTCTTGAAAATTAGGCTACTAAGTGCTGCTTAGCAACTAGCCTACTGTATCTCTGCCGTTTACTCCGAATGGCATCACTGCAACCATAACATCTCTATTCAGATGCACCGACGCACCGAATCCTCACGCATGAATTAACGAACATGAATGAAAATGGAAATGAATGAGACTGTGATGCACAAATAGATATATATATAAATAGAGATATAGATATAGATAGATAGATATGGACTCACCTTTCACAGCAGTGGCTGTCTCTTTGAAGCCCAGGCTGGCATAGGGATTGGCATTAAAGGCATTCGTGCCCCCCTTGCAACCGCACGCTGCCTTGAACCTCAGCAGTCCCTCACACCCCCCTAGACTGCACCCGGCTAGGCTTCCCTCCATCAGGTTTAAGGCAATGTAGTTAAGTCCGTTCTGGTAGCCCGTGGAGGTCTCCCTGCACATGGGGCTGCTGCTGCTGCTATACTCCTCCTCGGACCCCTCTGAGCTCCGCACGGGCCGAGACACGTTCTCCACAGAGGCAGAGCTGTGGCGTTTGGCGTCGTGGGCGAAGGATGGGCACACGGGCGTGACGGTGGTGGTGGAGGAGAAGGTCTCGGAGCTGTGCCGCCGCCGCCCCTGGGCGTCTGCCCGGATCACCTTGGCCCCCCTGTCTGGGTCCACCAGGTGGGCTGCCAGCGAGGGACCCCCCAGGAGGAAGGAGTCCACCGCCACCGAGGGCAGGGCCCCGACGGTGAGTCTCTGCACGCAGGCGGAGGGGCTGCTGGGCAGCGGGGCGGTGTCGTAGGGGCAGAGGGCGGGCGCGGGGGCCGGCTGGGCCGGAGGGCTGAAGGTCATCTCTGTGTAGTCGTCCCTGTCCGGGCCGGGCGGAGCTTGGTTCCCCTGGCCCAGTGGAGGGTACTCCTTCACCCCCCCACCTCCGCCTCCCATGGGGGCACTCTTCTCCTCCTCCTCCCCCTCCCTCTGCTCTGGGTTTGACAGGCCGCCGGGCGGGCGGTTCCCGGGGAAACCCCCTGCCTGCCGTGAGCCGGCGCGACCCGGCGAGCTCACGTCGACGTTGGCGTAGTCCGCGGGGGGCGGCGGCGACGGAGGGCGCTTGCCGCCGGGGGCGTCGCCGAAGTCGATGTTGATGTACTCGCCCGGGCTGCGAGGCTCCGCCGGGAGCGGGTGCTCGCTCATGCAGGGCAGGGTCCGCAGGGACTCCAGCGCCAGACGGGTGGGCCGGCACGCCCTGGCCCTGTGCCCCGGGCCCGCCTCCGCCCTGGCCAGCCTCAGGGGGGGCGGGGCGGAGGGCGGAGGGGCAAGCGGGGAGCCCGGGGAGCTGCCCGCCGCCGGCTCAGAGCCTCCTGGGGACAGGGGGGGGCAGGAGAAGCCCGACTCCTCCTCTATGCTCTGTCTCTGCAGAGTCATCACCACATACTGGTCAGTGTCCGAGGGGCCGCTGCGCTGCGCCAGGGGGGCTTTGAAGGAGATGTACGCGTAAGGCTGCCTGTGGAGGGGCTGGGGGTGGGGCTCGGCCCCCAGGGAGCCTGGGAAGTAGTCCGGGGGGGTGAGCGGCACCAGGGGCTCCACGGGAGACATGTTCAGGTACTCCCCGTTGGCCAGCTTCCCGTCGCCGCTCTCCGCCGACATCCTGGCTGCGCTCCACATGCGCATGTAGCCGCTGTCCTCCAGAGACACGCCCCCTTGTGGGGAGTCCGAGGGGTGCGAGCGCGGGTTGATGATCTGCTTGGGGGCCGACACGCACATGGGGCTCATGGGCATGTAGGCGGCGGCGTCCCTGGGCCCCGCGGGCGTCTGCGGCGCCACGCCCGGCATCATCGGCATGTAGCCGCTGACATCCCCCTGGTTGCCGTTGGCGCCGATCCGGACATCGGTGTAGTCCTCGCGATACGTCCCCTTGGGGGACGCAGTGTGGCACCTGCGAGAAGACTGGCTCCCGCTGGTGTACGTGGCCCTCATGAGGGTGTACTCGTCCAGGGAGGCGGAGGAGACTTGGGGGGGCCCCCTCTGCTGGCGAGGCGTGGTGAGGGAGTAGGTGCGCTTGCGGTAGGCCTTGTCCAGTTCAGGAAACCGACGGTAACCATTCTGACTCTGTCTCTCCATCACCATGTAGCCGTGGAGCTCGCTGCCGTCCCGCGAGGGAGGGGTGTCGGCATTGAGGGACTCGGGAGTGTTGCTGCGCAAGGTGAGAGGTAGCCGGAGGTCCCGCGCATCGGCGGGACTGGAGCCGTACTCGTCGCATGAAATGAAACCCGCGTCGCTGGGGGACCCCGAAAACGAGGCACTGCAGCTGGCGGGGCGAGGGGCGCTGCTCTCTGGGCACGAGGACAGGCTCACCGGGCTGTGGGTGGCAGTGGGCGGGGAGCGGGACACGGGCATGGACATCGACTTGCTATGCTGGAGTGAAGAGGACTCAAACGTCCGACAGGGGCGAGCAGTGATTGTATGAGATCTGCCCAGGAGAGTCCTTTGCACCCCGGGGCTGAGGGGGCTTCCGTTTACTGACATGGGGCGTGTCATGGTGCCGTCTCCCTCACTGGCCGTCCGTATCCGACATGAAGAAAATTTGGTCACGGGAGACGTTGCAGCCATGCTATCAGTGCGCGAGCGCCGTGGCAGCCCTGTCTGACTGGGGGGAAGATTATTTAGGTGTCTCCTGGTAGGCACAGAGATAGGGTTGGTGCCAGATGACTGGCTCTTGCTGCGCGGACGGAATTCCGACAGCTCCTTCATGGCTTTCATTGCCTCTAGAATAGTTTCGTGAATGTTTTGGGCTACTACTGAATCGTCTGCCTGCATCCACAGCTCTCCGGGACCCGTGGCTGCCGACCGACCCACCTCGATGAAGAAAAAACTGTCTGAGTGGCCGCACCTCCGAATATTCATCAACTGTAAACTGACGGAGGCGATCTCCGAATTCAGCTTGACAAAGCTGATAGTCCGACTGGAGAGGCAAAGCCTGTACACCCCGGTCAAATTTCTGCTCTGTCCCAGCCCTTTGGATTTTAGATTCACTTGCCATACCTCCTTGTAAGCAGCGGTAACCGGCGTAATCATACCGTAGCTTGACTCGTCAAACCCTACAAGGGAGGACGCGGAATTAGACGCCGAGCCGTCATACACTTTCCCCTCGCTCATTAGATCCGTCAGGACTCGGTACCAGTTCTCCTGCTCTTTCTCATTTTCCGCCGCCACGGCAAAATACTCGTCCTTAGTATAAAGGGCGATGAGGTATTTGTGTTTTGCGTCTGCTCTTTTGTTGATGTTGAGGCAACAGTCTAGAGGAATAACTCTCTTCGCTGCCGATTTGTTTTTCCATTTCTTCTCGCTCTCGTAGTATTCCAGCCGGGCAGGGAAGCCCTCGCTCGGCTCTTTTAAGACGAAGAAGCGCTTGTGTCCATGCTTCTGTTTCTTTAAATATCCACATTTCTTGATGTTGTTGTTGTTAATAACCGTTGTGCTTGAAATCAAGTGTACTCCTGTGTTTGGCGGACTCGCCATATTCTGCCGTCCTTCACAAACAAATGTTGCTTTCTTGGAGTTGTATATTCGTTTATCCAATGTCTGACACGCCACTGTGTATTCCTTTTCGCTTCGCGGCTCTGTTATTTCCAGAGCCGGTTTTGCGTTCGTCTTCTCCTGCAGCTGAGCAGTAAATAACACATGTCTCTTGGTGACCGGAGTGAAGAGGGAAACAACATGTGACGTTCTACACATCCAGCTTTGGTTACAGAAAAGAAGGGAAAAGAAAAAAATACACACGCCGACAGTGGGCGTTGCGTGCTCAGCTCATTCGGCTTATTGGTGGAAACAGAGAGAAGGTCCTCCTACTTATTGTAGCTCCATAGACATTAGAATAAGTAATAATTCTTATGTCTATGCTCTGCCCTCTTCCGACTCACTTGTGTGCAGACAGTCAGCCCTGCTGTAACTGCTGTATATATTTATAGAACTCTGTCTCTAAGATATGATTTTGGTTACGATAAAAAATTTGTAGACTTCATACAAATTTAGCCTAATCACACAAGTGAGTCGGAAGCCTGTGTCTGACATATGCTTTGCTAAGCATATTGGTTTTCTTCCTAACCATTATCTTACATTTTATTTATAACGATTTAATGTCGAATCACGAGCTTTGATTTCGAATATTATGTATCATACTTAATAAAGTACTGGCCTACTACTACTATTATTATTATTATTATTATTATTATTATTATTATTATTATTATTATTAATAATAATAATAATAATAATAATAATAATAGTAATAATAGTAATAATATTTAAAGTAGTAGTAGCCCTCTCTAGCATACGATGTAAACAGGCATCAGTCAGTCTTTAAGTGCGCCTCTGACGCAGGAATAATTATATATTCCCTCTGCTTTGCCGAGACCGAATGTCTATATTGCCAACCCTTCTTCTCCGCACTTAACACATCGGAGAAATCAACGTGTGACTGGTAAACAACTGGTAAGAAATGGTCTTGAAGAGTGTAGCGTCGCGTGTTTGGTTTCGTAATAGGTGCGCCTACTGCTCTATTTCTGTTAGCCCCAGCTCCCTAAGACAACCGCTTTGCTACGGTGCCGCCAGCATTCCCGACTTTTTTGTAATGCGGCGTATTTCCAGTGTTTGTCTTCTGACTCTGCAAACGGCTTAAACCCTGACAAATATAAGTTGAAATAACATGCACGTCTAAAAACAGCACACTACATCACTCTTTTCGCAACGAAACACAAGAGGACTGACCCATATAAGGATTGGCTATATAAAAACTGTAGTGTATGATGACGCAGAACAAATCTCATAAGGTTAATGCGTCAGAGGCGATGTGCGTAAAATGAACAAAACTCTCCAGCCAACTACCGTGGCGAGTAAGGAGGGCGGTTTATCTGAACGTGACCCCCTCCTTTCCTCCACCACCCCAATCACTCCCAAACCACCAACACATGGAGACGCACACCACAGAGAACAGCATTTACTTCCTGGCTCCCGTGTCCGACAGACAGGTGGTGCTGCTTCACCAATCAAACCTCTTATTTATCAATGTAACATTCTAGGTATATTTCCGTACCCATCACGAGCCTCGCCTTCCAAGCCTTAAGAGAAATATTAGTGTGCTCATAATTCATCAGTGAAAATATGTCACGTTTATCAGCCCCTGCAGCAGTAAACACTCACGTTTTCTTGCCATATGCAGACCTTCATCACAAACTTCACCTAGAAGTGATTAATCACTGTGTATACTGCCTGACTGGTTATGTAGGCCTACATAAAGGATCCATTATATTGACGCTGTGCCTCGGAGATCGCGGTTAAAGCCATTGTGTAACTACATCATATGAAGATAAAACCGTTGAGCACTCTCCACTCCACGCCCCCATGCCCTATAACCTCCCACCCCCATTTGCTCTATAAAGCCCCCAGTGCTGGCTCAGCAGCAGCCAACCCTGTCCTCAGCAGCAATGTCAATTACCATGCCCTGCACAGGTCAATTATGCCACCACTAACAGTGATGTGACTGCAACAGGCAACAACCCTTCAGACCCCTTGCCCAAATAGTCTGGACTTACTGGTTTTAGAACAGTGCATGGAAAAGATGGCTGTCCTAACATTCCTCCTAAGTCCATGTAAGGCTTCCTATGGAATCTTTATTTCAATTTGGACTTCAGATGAAGATGAAGATGACGAATTAAACCAATTCATGTTTTATCATCCTCTATTCTGGCTTGATTAATCAGAATGACATTTCTGAATCTTTAGCTTTGATTGAATAGACACAATTGCATATGATATTCAGTCACCATAATGACATCATCACTCATTTATTTGTCAGCTATGCGTTATCCAAAGTCACACGGTGATATGTAAATGAGTATGATGCATGAGCCTGTGCCCTCTGTCTCGACAAGGAAAGAGGGTCATTATATAGAATGACTGAATAAAAGACATTGTGATATATTGTGCGAACCCGCAACCTTTCTGGTGGGAGTTGAACATCCTCGACCCCCCCCCCCCCCAAACCCCCCAGTAGAAAACAAAGCATACAGCCTCAAGTGAAAGCAGAGTGTATCTTCACAGATAGATGCAAACCAGGTGTGTATAACATCGAAATAAGATGGGTGCATAATAAAGTGTACACCATCAGCTTGATGTAGACACCATGTGGGTCTTTCCTTCTCCTCAGCAGGCATATTTATCACCTTCCAGTTTACACCGTGGTGCATTTATTTACAAATTAATTAAACGTCCATCCCAACCTGATTTACACAGACTCACACAAGCCCTGTAAGTGTGTATCTCTGTATGAATCCATCATGTCTTCATAGGTTTATTTGTTTAACCTAGAATCTGGGAGTAGCTGTGGGTGTTTTATACTTTATGTTATTCAGTGTATTCTTGCCGTACGAGCCCGTCAGGCCTTTATGCATATGTTTATTGAATCATGGCGGAGCAGCTGGGAGGCTTCATGATATACTACTGTGTTATGGTTTATTGTTGGTGTAAAGAGTTGATATAGCAGGATTGTTAAAGATCCTTGGCTGCCAAGGCATGACAGCACTTGCTGAGTCACAAGCACATAACGTCCCACTCCCTGCGCTGTCACAACAGATAATGATTGGTTTCATAAGATTCCATAAAGCAGATTGGAATTGCCGATCTGCTGAGATAATCTTAAAGGGGTGGTGGGGGCGGGAAGCAGGGGCTGCAGATCAGCCCCAGACTTATGCCACTAGAATCAACATAAGCCCTCCACCTAAAATGAACAGCAGTTGGTTGGCTAACATCAGCCCTTCACCAATTCTGTGCTCTGTGCTACATGACATTATTCAGAGCCAAAACGGATTATGGTCAAAGCCTGAGGTGTCTGAAGCATATTGTTATCTTGTTGTTTTGTTGTTTTGGATCTGATTGTAATATATCCTGTTTTTTTATTTATTTATTTATTTTTCAAATGGGATTTTTTGTTGCAATATCACATCAGATGTCTATCTAAGCAGATATTTGATGACCTCATGGGTCTTAATTGTCTAGTTACAACCACACAGGTTAAAAACAAGATCAGAGCCTATATAAATGGGTCCCACTCCCCTGAAATAGCTCCATCACAACGCTACCTTAAATGGCTTGTTTCTCCTTAATGAGGTAGAACCACAGTTGGATTTGATGCTATTTAGACAACATACTCTCTAAAGGCATTTCTTTTGTAATCATCCTGTGTTTACTTTCCAATCATACATTGTAACCTGTGATAATGGTAGAAGTTGTCTATGTTTTCGAGACTATATAGATCGCTTGGTTCAATCATATGGTGTCAGCCATAATTGACTCAATTCTCTAATCAATACAGCAAAAGTGAAATTGAAATTTCTCTTTCAGTTAATTTCACTGTTGATTGATTGCCGGCAGTCTCCGGCCTAGAAGAAAATCAGTGTGTGGCTAAGAATTCATGTGTTATTGGACATGACCAGATGCTTCTGTATTGAGCCAGAGCACCACCAATTACAGTTTTGATGACTTTAGTTAACTAATGCATTGGAATGGACATAATCTATTTTCAATTAATCTGCAAATTGGACACAGGGTGGCCTTGCAAATTAACAGTTTTAGAAAGGCAATTGCAGCTGTAACTGTTTACTACAGTATACCATGGACCTGCAATATAAACATTCTTGGAAGGTTTCATGATTAAATCAACCTGGGGAGATAATAAAGTTTTATGTTTCTACTTCAATTCTAGTGCATATTGAGTCGTTCTATTTACTGTGGTTTCATCTACGATTATCAGATGCAATACTGAGAGTCGAGAGGACTGAGCTTTTATTATTTCATGTGTCAGCGTGACAGGTATAAATAACATTTTGTCATGAGAAGAAACATGTCAACTTGTTTGAAAAAGCTGTGGAATTTATTTACCCCAATAAGAATAAAATACTGTATATACACAACCCGGTATCACACTTTTTCGTGACACCTACACATATGCATGAGTGTTTTAACCAACAAATGTCCCACCTGACCACAAAGTGAGATATGTATAGTAGCAGTATGCTCTGAAACTCTCTCGCAACAAACTAAAGCATTACATTAATTAGACAAAACTGCATATGACATCAGTCCCCATAATGACGTCATAACTCATTTGTCATAATAATGCTTTATCTGAAGTCACCTCATGAGATGAAATGAGAATGATCTATGTGCCTCTGCCCTGTTTCGACAAGGAAAGAAGGCCGTAATACAGAACAGACATACTGGTATTATGCTTCTCTCTTAAAGTAGAATCAAAGTCAAGATTGGGTTCATACTTCACCTAGCAGGCCAATGCCCGCTAGCAGCTAGACTGCTGTGGATGCGAATATGTAGTTCTCACATGGGGTCATTTCTTCACGTCTCCGTAGCCTCCCTCCTCAACAGACCTAAGGCCGATTTATATATTCAAAACACTAACAACATAACATATTCAGATTGGTGGGAAGGATACTGTGCACTCTGTACAGTGACAGAGACACGTATTAAACATTCTTAGAGAGAGGTATATACAGTATGTAGGACTGAATGTATCTGAATGTGTGTGTGTGTGTGTGTGTGTGTGTGCGTGTGTGTGTTTGTGTGTGTACTGCTGTTCTACAAATCGGTCCAGATTTAATCATTCCGTATATTTAACTTCACCAGTTTTGAATTCTCTCTTATTTTCTCTTGCTCACACACGACCACAAACAAAAACATGATTTACTTTAAAATGCCTTTATGCACTGGCATTAGCAACAAATTGCACAATTCTCCAGCAGAGGATAGATTAAAGGATTGCAAATTATTCATAGATTTTGTGATCATTAGTTCCACTATGCCTTCATAACATGAAACGTATCTTCTCTTTTGCCCCAGCCAAATTTCCAAATATTTAATTGTATTATGTTACATTTCTCAGTCCAGGTACAAATTAGATTATGCCGGGTTTACACTACAGGATAATTGCCCCGATTCTGTGCTCGAATTCCCCCTTGCGATGCCGGTCAGCATAGCACCGATTTGTTAATGGCTCTACCGATCGATTATCCTGTAGTGTGGGGTATGGTAAGATGTGTTTTAACGATTGGGGCCTATCCGATCCGACATCGCAAATATTAAAGATGTTTAACATTTACATTCCGATATCCTGTAGTGTAAGTAAGTGGACTGTCTCTCTCAATAATATATTAACTCACAACACAACCAGAGAAGAAAATAAACAGTAAGGTGGAACTTTAGAAGGATTCAAAAAAGTATTGCAACTAGAGACGATTTATTGTCTGTGCAGAGCAGTAAATTCTGCATCATAGGAACATAAAATAGTTCAGATTTTCCCACTGTTTAGCAGCTACATGTCTATAGCTGAAAAAAAAAACTGAGAACAAAAACATGATAATATAAGTCAACAAATAGAATAAAAGTAAGAGTCAAATTTCAGTGCAGTATATTACACATATTACACAAAGTTATGGAAAGCAATATAAATGGTCCGTTCCAGCTGGGATGCTTCCCCCGTGTAGAGAGCGGACGCTCTACAAGACCCTACAGGCGCTAGCGTGCGTTGCCAGGGTGTCCCTGAGGTGTCAGAGAGAGATTTACGTAATTGAACTGCACAGCACTACCAGCTTGCCACTAATACAGGGGCAAAATGGTGTAAACCCAAACAGTCAATTCCTAACACTGTGAGACTGTACCAGCTTGCTTGAAACAGACATAACAACATGTAAAGATAAATACAACCCAGGTGAAAGATTAGTGGCTCTGGTTTGAATTGTGTGTAATCACATTCCCATAGTGGTCAGGGAGCATGACGTCAGCACACAGACGCTTGAATGCAAGCTGGGGTCATCACCCCCCACCCCGAATTGACAGACACACACACACACAAACGGCCATTACCCACAAACATGCTAGTTTATTATAGACTCCATGACCAAACATTATACAATTTGAAATGATGAACACAAAATACATTTAAACATATACTTTTTTTTAAGCAATGTCATGTTGTCATTGTGACAATAAGTAGAATATAAAAACGTAAAGGGTGTTCCAGGCAATTTTGACCTGAATCTCATTTTCCCATCTATTACAATCAATGCTGCTACGGCAGCATATATAACAGAGAGAGTGGGGCTGTGCAGTAGTGCAATAACTCAACAACTCACACAAACTGCATCCTTTTGAATTTGGTAATGGTAATGCTATAAAATATCCCGGGACACTGCAGTAATGCATTCTTGAAGAAATGCCCATGGTCTTCCTTCCACCCAATGCCTTTAAGTGTGTATCTTATCCATTCCATCAGTAGTCTTACACAAACACACAACTTCACACACATTCAGTACACTTGTGCAGACACATATAAGTACCTGTTTATCACTAATGAAGCATGATGTTTGTGAGTGTGTGAGTGTGAGTGTGTGTGTGTGTGTGTGTATGTGTGTGTGTGTATGTGTGCAGAGGGGATTCATGCATGAGATGCATATGTATGTGTGAAGCTAATAATGACGTAAAAGGGAGAAGACAGACAGTTCAATTATGCATGTGGTGTGATTAGCTAATCAATCGTTTTAATTGAATCTTGAGTGTTAATGAGTGTCTGAGATGAGAAAGATGATGCTCCCTCCGGTCTGGTCTGCGGAGAATGTCCCCCAAAGAAATTATAGAGTGACAACTACAGCTCATATGCACATACATAACTCAGGCACACACATAAAGTCACATGTATACGAGCACGCGCACACACGCATACACACACACAAGCGCACACACACACACACACACACACACACAGTATATCCACAGATTAATAACATATGGATGTGTAATGTAGGTGTTCATTTACATCTTTTCCAATGGGCTCATTAGTGGGCTATTGGCTTATCTGATATATGGCTCCAATTACTGTTCCTTGGAAAGTAGAGAGGTGTCTGTGTTGTGTAGCATGTAGATTATTAGCCTCCCCTTTGTTACTGTTCAAGCAACTGTAGGCATGGCCTACTGTAGGCATGTTGTATACTGTAGGAGAGACTAGGAACAGTGCACATTAAATAATGTGCCTATAGCATAACATCAATATTCAGGTCACATTTATGTCCACTGCAGGTGACATTACTGTATGTTTCACCACTACTGCTTGCATCAGTGGACCTTTGTGGCAAAAGCATGAAAGGCAAATGCATATCATTGTCCATTTGACCCAGTATGATTGGGTTGAACAATAACACTGTGTCTCACCCAGTTCATCAAATCTTTTCATTGTACAGCTGGAGGAGGAAGGGGTCTGTGGCTTATATTACATTTTAATGTGCCATCTGTCATTGTAATTCGGGTGTAATCTGAAATCTGACATGCAACTATAATGTTTTATTTAACTATCTTACCTTTGCATTAGATTTGGCCTGTGGCAAACTGATCAATACTTGCTGTGAGGCAGAATACAGCATTCTGGTCAAAGGTGAGCATGTGTAACATAATATTTTTTTAATCTAAATCTTGTTTTGCATTGTTATTACATCACTATAAAACAGGATTTAATCAAAAAGAGTGCCTGCAAGCTCACATACACACGGTAGGACAGTCAATACATATGGTTAATTAATTGGATGTTTTGGACTGTAATGAATGTCTGAATAGGACAGCCAACATATACTGTAAACTCTCTCTTTCTCCCCCTCTCTCTCCCTCTAATGAATCAATCAGTCATACCAAATACCGGGGTCAGACACATTTACGTCTACCCAACACCCAGCTGTGTATGTTCAAATCAACCAGAAGAAACACATTTGGTTTCATGAATTATGAGAATTATTGAAGCCCTCCCCGTCTATCAAATGTGAATGAATGCAATTAAAGTGGATGTGATAGATAATGTGCATGATCACTGGCTGTAATGTTTTCACGCACAAACACACTTATTTCACCATCACATGAATTTATAATGAGTCTCTACATTTAAATGAGAAGGAACAAGTTTCTATACTTCCTCCTTCCTCCTCTGCCATCTCTCCATCCTCCCCTCCATTCCACAGCGGGCCGCATCTGTGAAATATTTAACAGTCGAGAGTAATTCCCCTTCTTTCTTTGTCCGTTAGGGAAAATCAAATGCTTAGCTTGAAGCAGACCCTCCATTCTGGAACTCGTCTGCTGCTGTTGTGCTGTCTCTCCGTGAGTCTGTATGTCTCTGTGGCCATTATGGCTATGCTGTACCTAAACTATATTGTATCATGAACTAATGGGGGCTTCAAAGTAGGGGTTTAGGACCCCCGAAAGGCCCATGGGATGTCATAGGATGAGTGTCAAGTAAACACTTAAGTAAACATTAAATTATTTATTTAGTTTGTCATGCATTATATGTATTGTACTTTATATCATGTTATAGTTATACCATTTTATCAGACAGACATCTGTGAAGGTCTGTACTCTTACCTCCTTCCTAATATGCAGGTATTGCAGCGTTACCAGAACGTGCAGTGTATGTGCTATTGTATTTAGCTCTATACATCTGAGACTGACTTGCGGTTACAGGGGATGTAGATGCTTTTTGGTTGGTTTGATTTCTTAATTACTGTAATCAATTAAGAAATCCCTCGAATATTTTAGATTACCATAATTGATTAACATTAGGGCTAATTGCACATATATTAAGTGGAATTTCACATTTCAGTTATAATGATTATATCAGGGGATTTACAGTAAAGTGGAACATAGCGAATAATGTCTCCTTTATAAACCTGACTCAAGGGGACAGACAGCCCTGGGCCATGACTTTGAGGCAGTTTTATATATATATATATATATATATATATATATATATATATATATATATATATATATATATA
>JAODUG010000014.1:3576459-3588149 GCA_027564795.1 Aphredoderus sayanus
CCCCAGAACACACAAATTCTCTCACCCTAAACACAGACATGTACACACACACACACACACACACACACACACACAGAAAGGCTGCCTGCACTGCTCTATCCTTTCACATCCTTGTCATCTTCATGAGAGATGACGACTGATCCTTTATTTTGGATCATTTGCATCTTCCACAATACAATAATTCTGTATCAGTGAACGACATATCCAAAATAAGGGGAATTAACTGACTGCTGCAAAAAGACATGATTAAGAGGACTGTGAGAATGCACTTATTTTGAAAAAGATCACGAAAGTTTGCACATCATATCTGATGGCTGACATTGTCTGTTAGATGCTATATGCGTGACTGTGTTTCACTGAACGCAAAGCAGATTTATTTTCAGGATAGTGTGAATCACTGAAAGCTTCACTTTTACTGATTAATGACATCATCATGGAGATCAAGGCAGTTCAACGAAGCCATCACCACATATCTCCAGAACAGCTGTGGGTCGTTAATAGAAACTCAAGTCAATATTTGATGCCTAAAGTAAGCTTCAAAGTGTAGCTTTAAAAGGTTGTGTACATGTTATGTGATCATCACATGATGTTATGATTGCAAAAATACATCCTGAAAGTATTGTAAGAATCAGCAAGCAAGCCAGAGAAGATTCAATGTAAAGACTGATGTCTTCAGAGAAGTTTTCCATTTCCGTCAAAAGATATTGACACATATGAAAGATTTCTATAGAATATATGGATGTTGGAGGATGTTCTTCAAGCGTATGAAAGGTATTCTGCAAGGTCGAACTTTCAAGAGCAAGGTGGCTTCTTGCTGAAGTTGAGAAAAAAAAGCCCATAAAAGGCATCAGCTAGACAGAAGCAAAATAAATAAAACACTATAACACAAGTATTTGTAAGGCTACCCACACTTTAGATTCAAACAGATCTGTTAATCGTGTCTAGTTGCAGCAGACATCTTGTGGTTTTATGGTTGGAATCATGAATGAGCAAACTACTCTGATGCATGGTTTTGGCACAAAACCCAATATGGGTCAACAAATACTATAATTTCAATATGACGAGGTATTCTATGTATGGCACCAATGTCACTAGGTGATAACACGACAAGACTAGCTTATTCAAAAATGATGTATAGTAAATTACAATATATTTTTGAGGGAATTGTATACATTAAAACTATAGCAAAAGGCCAGAAACCTAAACTTTCATGCAGACATAAAGACAGACGATAAATATAGCCCAAGTAGTTAGGTCTAGGTTTTAGTATTCTTCTATACAAGTATATAAAACACCGGGAAGAGCACCAAATTGTGTTATGAAATTTTACTAGTCCAGACAAGCAACTCAAAAATATGTTAAGTAAATATGATTTGTTTTGCTTTAAATGTTGGGACAGTGGCTCGGTGCAATTACATATCTGAAAACACTACCACACTTGTTCCAAATGCCATTGCATGCATTTTGTGGCAATGAATTGCAGAGAAAACAACTAGGTCTTTGTAGAAGAAGCAGTGTCTCTGGCCCACATTTGAAGGCGTTCAATTCCATTTAGAAATTTTCTTCCAAGAGCAAAAATAACATTTTCTGTGGCACCTTAAAAGATAGCATGCAAAGCGGTAAGGAGTATATAAATAGAATGTCATACTTGTTGAATGCATCAAGGGTTACTAAAGAAATACATTCTAAATTATTTATTTTCTATTTGTCGGTAAAACCAAGTGACATTGTATTCTACACATTATAACTGAAAACTTTATTTTGGTCAGTTGACTCTTGTTTGCTCATTCATGTTTGTAAACTGTTCTTTCTCTGAATTATTATCTAAAAACAGGTGTGAACAAAATTCAAATAAACCATTCTGTTCAGGAAATAGTGCACATGACATTTTCTGTAAAACAAATAAAATTAAAACAAAATCACACATTCATTTGCATATACATCACCCGCCCCTTCAAATTAACGCTTCCAAGAAAATGATCCTTAAAAAAAAGATTACTTTGTGTAACAGATGGTCTCACTCAAAGGAATATATTTTCTTCTGTTCAAACAGCAACCACTTTGTTTAAAATAATGTCTGGATAATCATTAAAGAAAAGTATTTTTTGCCATGCAAGAGAAGTATCCCCAGTAAGAGTGGGTATGTTACATCCCATGTGCAGGGAATGGACAAAAGGTCATTTTTCTTTATGTCAAAGTAAGAATAATGTTTCATAAATGACATGTCTTAGAATTAGATTGTTGTGTTGCCACTTTAACTGTGTGTACTACATAATATATTAATGATAATGAGAGCAGGCTTCACTGGTTGTCAACAGACTGGTGTATATACAGTTGTTTGTAATGATATCACATTTTCAAAGCATAGCTTTAACTTCCACTTTGTCAAATTAATTCTGGTTCATGTAGCTACTTTAATAAAATGCTGAACCATCAGCAGCATCTATATAGAGTTCTATGGCAGCATCCAGTATTCCAACTAGAGAACTGACACGAGTTAATAACTGTTCAAACAGTTTAGGTTGTATATTTGGGCATTTATGCTATATTTTAGTAATACTATGAACTTTTTATAAATGCATAGAAAGACAGTAACAGTAAAATACAATTATTCCTTTTAAGTGAGACTTGCCATCTGTGCATAGTTACACTTATTCCCAACCCGTTTGGCTTTATTTTTGATAAAGGAAGCGTTAATTCTTTGTAAATACCTGGTATGCTTTGCTTTTCTGCCCTACACACGCCATCTGTATCTCCTGTCTTTCTTTCTATTTTCTAACCTCACAGAAGCAACCTATTGTCATGCTACATGATGACATGGACTCACATGATTAAACCTGTCCACATACAGGGCTCCTATGGTTAGTTAACAAAATAAAAACAAATAAAAATAAAATAAAAACTTGGTATAGGAACAGTCATGGATAATAAGCAAAGCATGCAGGTCTAAAAATGTAACTTTTTTTTGTTTGATTTATAAAATCCTAGCATTAAAACCAATCACCGCAAGAAATACCTCAACAGTTTGCCAGTGTGTAGATAGGAAGCGATAGTGAGAACACTCAATGCCACAACAGTGCGGCTATCCCAGGGAACGGGGCAGACTCAGCAGTTTCTATTCTCCCCCTTTCTAGGATTACTTGAAAAAACCAAGTCATTTCCAATTCAACGGCTGCAAAACATTAAGACGTATGGTTCTGTTTCTGTTAACAGTACAGAAAGTGTCTTTATATTGTCACTTTCATAAAGGAAAAGGTGACAGAGATTAGATGTCAAACAGACTGTATGATATCATTGTATAGGGTTAATACTGTAAGTGACACAAAATAAAACAGTTATTTGTATAAGGCGAAATATTGTGTACAATAAATTCACAGTAAAAAAATCATTGCAACAGGATGATTGTTAGCATTGTACAATTAATAGTTCAGCTAACGCTGCTAACACTGCTCTGCCTATCTAACCCTTTTTCAATGAGGTTCTCTAAGCTCCGTCTTTTACTGACCTCTACCCAACCGCAGCCTCTAGCACTTGTTGATCCTATGTTATTTCTGTAGTTGACAACCATAACCCTTGAGGCTCATGACAAATACAAATATAAAGATTGATTTCAATGTTGGCAGTTAGTCACAGTCATTTGAGTTAGTTATTTAAAGGTCACTGTATATATATAGACTTTTTTTATAACATTTTACTACTACTACGGCTGCTGCTACTGCCATAGTTTATAAACAATTTAGAATGTTTGATCTGAAATTCCATAAATAAATACATGATTCATGTGTCATTTTATCTTCTAAAAGGAATGCCTAGTTTTAAGTTCAGAAATCATCGGTCTTAGCCAAAAGAACAACGTAGACAGTGGAATTTGGCTGTGTTGGTGACATCCTAGGAAGAATGTCTTTATAAAAGGTGTCAAATCCACAGTGATGAAGTTCAGGGCAAGATGACAGCAGTTGAGTGAGTGTTTTCCGTAAGACTGCAAACAAGGATACGGTGATTCCCGGTGCTTCTGTACTTCTCAGATTCTTCCATCAGTGTCGTAGTCTATACCTCCTCATATTATCCTGACATTATTATATATATTATATATATTTTTTTTTTTACAAACTACCTATTTAATGAATTACTGAGGTATGTGTGGGACAACACAGGCTCTAAGGGAGTGACTAGAGTCCACAGACCTGCAATAGGGGCTTTATTAGCAAAAGAGCTCTAGGTAATATGTGTAATGATTTGATTCATACTGGTACAATACACTGTTCCTTTAAAGAACAAAGAAATGGGATGTGTAACAAAAGAGTTCAGTCAGGCCAAGGTCTCCAATGAGACTAGAAGCACCTACATGGCATGTTAAAGCTCAGATTTACAAGTAAAATGGCCACAAGAGATGAGATCCCAGGCCAAATATGATTCAAGAAAAGCTCTGTTGGTTTAGGAAGAAAGTGAAATGGCAGAAAATGTGCCAAAGATGATCAAGTCATAAAAGAAGTATACTTTACATCTCATAATCAAAAGCCAGACGCCTTTAGACAATATGCCAAATAAATTTAAAGCCAACAGAAAGAAGACACTTACTGTACTGGAATTATGTAATGGAATTTCAGATCAAATCCAGCTATTCTAGATCAACAATTCTACAATTAAAAGACCACAGAAAACATAACTTGTTTGTTATTATTACTAATACTACTATTAATGAAATAATGGTGCAATGGATTATAAAATGTTCACACAACTATATAATTCCAAAATATACTATTATATTATTACTTTGGTCAGTACACAGCAATATGGAATGCAGCAATAAAGTACTTTATTTTAATTTCGAAGTAAATAAATAAATACACATTTTAAGCAAAGTATTAAGTGATGTTAACTTTATAATGTTTACAGCTATTTCAAACTAATTACTATAAACATTGTCTATAGCCAATATTTAAATGACCTATTCACAATTACAGCATTGAACCTTACCATTTTTACTTAATTCAGGCTACATAATGATACTTGAATATACCTGCCAAATCTATCTTGAAAAAACTAAATTGAAAATTGATGTTTAAAAAGACACTAAAGTCATATTTATATCTAAATAACTTGGGGTTGACCTTAGGTACATGTTGGATTAATATACACGCCTCCCACAGGATGCTATTGTTATTGTGTATTAAGCACTAAAGCATCATGTTATTTAGGAACTATATTAAAGAGTTATGTTGTCATGAGCCTCTTACCCACCTACCTTTTCATTATCTATCTCTCAACAGTAGTTCTCTAAAATTCTGCATTATGAGCTAATAAAATACAATTTCTAATACCTGAAGAAGAAAGAAATCACATCATTGTCAGAATTACTCACAGCTTTAGACCAAATGCACACTGTATCAACTAAAGTATTGTAGGATCATATTTGCTCAAATGTCTTGAATTTAATAACTAACCAGGAAGTTCAAATGTCATGTAATATTTAACACAATTAATGGTATATCACCATTATTTACAGGAAACTATTTCCAATGAATAAACCCGATAGCATTTTTGGAAAATTAATTTGATATCCTGTCTTACTTTTTATCCCACCCACTTCATAAATCATGCATTACATAATGATGACAATTTTTCAATGGAGATGCTTGGTAGCATTGTTTCCATGCCCAAGAGTAAGCAAGGGTAACTGAATTGTTTTCCTCAACGAGGGCAATCAGAATTAAAACACGAGACCATTACAAAATACTTTCGAGAGATCAGCCCAGTTTACACTGAAACAAGCTGGCATCAATATTGATACGAATATGAAAAAGTAAAATCCATATTAAACTTTATTAACAAAGTGATGCATATTCAACACAACATATAAACTCCCTGGTAGTTTCTGGTGACTGAATACCGTATAAGTTGTCCAGATGAAAAGGAACAGCTCATTGCAGAAATTAAATTGTCAATTGATGTAATAGTTTCACTGAGGGGAAAGGTAAGAAGAAAATAAATGGATAATCTGAATTTAACAAAACACTAGTTTGTAATATGCCTACCATATTGTTAATCCATCCAGTGATTTGTGAAATAGAACCTGACATTGTGTAAATGACTGTACATTTCTGGTTTATTTAATTAAAGTCACCCTTTCAAATGTATCTGTTGGCATCTCATATTGGCATTTAAAAAGAAAAGTGTAAATAACATGTCCCATGTAACATGTACAATAGCACAGGTGTGTATGTACGGCAGTACAGTGCATTTGAAGCAAAATGCATATCACCTTTCTAGAAACAAGAGAGTGGATCAGGCAGTTAAATCCAGTGTGTCCACCTTTTTTATGCAGAGAAATGTTCCTATTATATTATATCCAATATTTTCTGTTAACATTATATACACTATATGTGATGATGATGTCTAACATTGCCCCCTTATCTAGAACGTAGGAAATAGAAATATTTCCAGTACATTTTCATGTTGTATGTCCTCTTCCAACAGATAAAGAATTATAACATGAACACAGTGAAAGCACATTATTAATTTAATGCAATAGAAATGTAACCCTTTCACCTGGACAGTAAACTGGAACAACAAACAAATGTGCATTTGGTCATTGAGTTCAGCTGGACATGTAAGACACTAAATAAAACAAAAATGTTAACAGAGAAAAAACCACACTCTGGTTTCAACAAATATCATGCAATATGTCCTACTAAGCTAAACAGTTGGTCAAACTTACCATTAAGTTGTTCTCATTCTTGTGTGTAATAAGGATTGGATTTTAATTATTTCAATAATCAAGTTTTACATAATCTTCAGTTTACTTAAGGGTTAATTATCTCTAGTTTAATAAAATGTATTGATACAATTTCAATGTCTGCCAAGTTTGTTTACACAATCACAAATTATTCTTGTAATCTACAAATGTACTGTACATCTAACCAAATATAAACTAGGTTAAGTTAATTGAATTACACAAAGAAAACAACTTAATGTGAATTGTTGCAACATCAAACAACAATTTCACAGTTTTATCAATGTGTGCCAGATTTTCAAGGGCTCACCACCAACCAGAATTTACTCAAAGCAAGTCAAGAGGATTTAGTCTGGTAGCATCTATCTGGCCATACTGCATCTCACAATTCTGCTAGTTATTTAGCAATCCAGCTTCTGTTTTACTATCCAGGATTCTTAGTATGTGTTTAGCTATGATTATCTACATTCCACTGGGAGGAATATTTAAAAATGTATAGATCCGATTTTCTGGTGAACAGCTTGAAATAAAGCAATGTTTCAGGGCATAGCCATGACATATGATGAGTTACATAGACCATCCATACAATATACTGTACAAAAGCTAACCTACGAATGACAAATGCACACGTCTACTCAAAATTACATTGTTTCATAAATGTTTCAGCCAATGTTTTTCTGTTCTGATATCTAAAGAAATGTTATGTCAAAATGAATTTGTAAATGTTTGTTTGCTTGTTGTTTTTGTATCATATGCCCTTACTAATGTACAGATATGAGTAGGACCTGATAGTATTGCAGCCGCTTGCTTGAGCTTTGGTGGTGATCCCTTGGAAATGTGTCGCTATGTTGTTGGGTAATACAGTAGGAAAATTAATTAAAAAAAATAAAAAAAAGACAAGGAAGGGTGGTGTAACAGACTTACTCAGCTTTCGCTCCCTGAATCAAGAGAGCGTTGAGACACTCCAGACTGCCCGCACGGGCAGCCTTGTGGATGGGCGCCTCGCCCACATAGTCCTGAGATGACAGAGACTATGGTTATACAAAGACTAATAAATGACTGCAGCCTGGAACAAGGAGGAAATGGGACCATGGCAATATTCTGAAACACATACTCAATTGTTTATTCATCATATCTAGCCTCTCCATTCCGTCCTTTAAGAGTTCCATGATTAGCACAAGAATGAGGAAGAATGGAAGGGTGTAACTGCAGGGCAGGGCTTGAACTTTCCACCTGACGACACCCACACAGTGTCTTAGACAAACATTAAAAAACGGGTGGAGTCTACCCAAGTAAAGATCAAATTAACAGCAGCAAAATGTCAAAACAATGCTTAAAACAACCACACTAAAGAAGTTGAACACTTATGATGTATTATCTTACAACAACTGACTCCAATGTAAATTGTATTTTCCAAAGCAATTCATTCTTCTAGAGAAAATATAGTATTCATTATTCTGTGTACTTGATTAGAAACAAATTGGTGATTGGTGACAAAACATTATGTCATCGTGATGATCCACTAAGCAGATGTGTCTCAGTAGTGCAGCCGAGCATTAAATGTGGCCTAGGGCTGTGTATTAAAAGACACATCAAAATACATGCAAAGCCCCATATTCACGAGAGTGCGCAAAAAGCCCTACTTGAATAATCTGTTGGAGAAGTAGGTCAAGTGACGTAGCAGTATACTGCACGGGTCAGTCACTACCCACACACACAGATTCAGTATTGCCTCAGCTGCTCACTCTGGCTTCTCTTCTTGCTATTTTCCCCCAGCATACTCGTGTTATTTTGTATATTTTTAGAATCATGGCATTTAATGATGGAGTCAGGGAACCTAGTGGTGCCTGGGTGCTACCTGTTTAGGATTATTTACTGTACTTTCACTTTAGATAACGGAGTCTTCAAACGTAACCAAGCATGATCATAAACAATAAATAATTGTTGAGAATCCTGTCCATCGCTGCAAGAGTCCATTATCAGGATAGGGGCAAGATAATATTGTGGTTAGTTGTGGTTGACAACTCATATCACCCCAGTGGTTCTGGGTTTGATTTCCTTCAAGCCCGGTCCACCTGTACACATCCTTAAGGACACATAACCCTACTTGCTCCCTAATACTTGTAATGGTACTCAATGACCTAGTTCAAATGATCATATGCAATCATTTGTGGAAAATATTTGTCAAATTCTACTTAAACAAATTAAAAAAAAACACACTTATTGTACTTGGAGATGGTGCCACATATGTATGTGTGTGTGTGTGTGTTTGTTAGTTAACCCAATAAATATATGACTGATGTTTGACAGTGTCATACCTGTCTATTGATATCTGCACCAGCTTGCAATAGCCACAACAAGCACTCCGGGTGGCCCCCAAATGCTGCAATGTGAGTGGGCGTTTGTGCAAACCTCGAGGTCACAGAGTTCACACCACAGCCGACCTGAACTAGACGTATCACACACTCCAGCTGTCAACAGACATAAACAAATGCAGAGAAAGTTTAAGCATTTACGCATTACCCTAGAAAATGTTTGTTATTCGACATGTCTTGTAAGGTGTATACATTGTTTTTTTTGTTGTTGCTTGTGTTTTTTTGTAGTGTTTCATTTTTCCAGAATTGAATAATCTGGCTCCTTCCACATACTGTGGTAACGTACATAACTCAGCGGCGCGTCGTCTATTCATAAATAAGGTAATTTGGGCCGAAAAACATTTTATTTACAGTTAGCGTTTTCCACCATAGCTGTTCCCGCGCACTCCCGCCACACCTGCATACAGGCATACAGTAGATTTCTGGAATCAACCATGGAAGACCGACAATGTTGTTGAACGTCTTAAGTCTTAGAACAACAGGGATTGTTTTCTAAAACCCATTAAGATAATGTATTACAACGCCCTGCAGAAACGGTCCGGCACTAAAGCTAACGGACGTTGTATATGCTTACTCTCTCATCGGCTAACAACACTCTATAGCAAATGGCGAGCCACGGCTTACTAGTACTGTAGCTGCACAGTACTCCAAAATGTTACTGTACCAGTACAAGTACTGTATGCAATACAGTAACTGCACCCCACGCCACACACAGAAACATTGTTCATGTGATGGTTTATCGATGAGTGGACGAGTTATTATTTCAACGTTGTTGTAACACTAAATATGTTCAGTATACTTTAAACTAACGGTATTACTAACGTTGACAGAATTGCTAAAACATTTTAGGCAATTAAACAAAATCGGCAGATGGGCAAATTCTGCAGAGAACCAGGAAGCATTTTTTTTCTCCAGCCATTGTTCCAAAAATAGATCAGTAGACGGCTGCACGCAGTACGAACTGACAAACAGCTAACGTAACACGCTACCTTTCCAAAATGAGCGGCCCAGTGTATTGGTGTCCAGCCGTAGAAGGAGTCCTCCACCGTCAGGTCGGCCTGATTTGTGATGCACTGAAGATGGGCGCACAAGGCGCCGACATCCCCATCCCTGCACGCACGGTGAAGAGGAAAACGCACGTTCAATACCTCTTCACTGGAGAATCCGGATTCAGTGCCCACCGACATTTTAGCAAATAGTACTACGCGTTAAAATGAATTCAAAGACCCCTTTGGCACAGGGAAACCCAAATGCTAATGTTTAAATATGACCGTGTAGTACCCCGAACTAAAATATGTACACTCCACCGTTTCAGCATGCGTACGGTGCTTCTGCCTGACAACACAAAGCAGCAGAGCAGAGTGCACGCGCCGGAATGAAACTTGAGAAGGCTGTAAGCGAGAAGGAAAACACGAACTGGCTGTCCTCATTGGAGGGTTGTGTTCAGTCAGTGTGGCCACGTGGAAGACACGGAGAGCGGAGCAATACAATGGAATGGGCACGTGGCTAGTTAAAATCATAGAACTATATGGCACTATATTTCTTTCGATGATTCACGTGAATATTGGGCTGTGGTTACACCATAAAACTGTATATATTAACTGGTTACACCCATATAACTATATATAATAATAACACAGGCTATGTACGGCATTAGACACTGTAGCTCTTCGTGTTTCCCTGTAACCTGACAACTCCATCTGGGGAGTCGTCCATGGGAACTGTTTGTTTGGGGCGGGTTTCTTTCATAAACATCTTGTCAGTTGATTGGATAAACCATTTGTCTGTCACCGTTTCAACGATTTAGACCAATATGAAATACGTCGTAGGAAATTAAACGAGAGACGATCCTGAGACCATCCTGATCTCTGTCCTGTGACATTGAAGTTAGTATCACAAAGTTAGCATAGCAACTTTTGAAATATTAAGGATGGTTACTTAAGTTACAAATGGGCAATGGGTGATGGAAATTATAAGGAAATGTAAGCATGTAATGTAATCCTCCTGGAGAGCTTTAGCAGATATGTTTGGCGGCGCCGCCAAGTGGACGATGAACGCTAGTGAAGGTTTTGTGGGATCTACTGATGTAATAGTAGCATTAGGCCTAAAAAAAAGTTTCACCTCCAATCACGGATCAATTATAGGCAACTTGTTTAAAAATAACTAGACATAGGCTACTAAGTAATTTGTAGCTGTACTGCATTCAAATTGAATGCACGGCCGAATTGCAGCGACCATGCACGTACAAGTGAGCGTTCTGCTCCTGGGGCTTGGGTCATTCGATTAAGTTGATTTTGTGCTATTAAAATACGTGGTTCTTACAAAACATTTGCCTACTTTAGCATATAAAGTAGACTATGCCTATATAATATGAGGTAGTCATAGGTTAGGAGGGTAGAGTAGGCCCTAGGCATATTAGTGCAATCAAATACCAACCAGACTTGGGTGAGACAAAGGAGGAAAAACAATACTAGGCTACTAAACACAAAAAACTAGCAAAACCTGTTTTTTAACCCTTGTAATGTACTCCGGGTCAGAATGACCCAAATCACTAGCTTTTGTGGCAGATAGAAGGCGCTAAA
>JAODUG010000014.1:3603244-3616779 GCA_027564795.1 Aphredoderus sayanus
AGATAGAAGGCGCTAAACCTAATTTTACAGCTTACACAGACATATGATGTGCACTGCTGGCACAACAAGGTGTGTGTACACACACCTTGGAACATCCAAAACATGTTTGGGCTGTCAAGGAATTAAAGTTTCTAACAACCACTGGGGAAGGTACGAAGTTACATTCCACATTGCTAAAACTCACTATTAGCAAGACACAGTAGGACGTGTTCATTCCTCAGATGTATACGCACACCCTCACGAGCACATGCTACACATAAGCAGCCTTATACACTCGCGCACGCACACACACACACACGTACTTGGAGGTATCCAATTTCATTTCCTTCAAACGTCTGTGTATTTCTATGCTGTGTCATTAGCCAACCTCTCCCCAGTCATTTTCCCATTGACATGCTCTGTGAAGCATCGCCTGCCTGCTTCCTATAAAGCTGTTCACCAGTGACAGACAGAGGGAGAGTGGGGAGACAGAGGGAAGGTGGGGGTAGGGAAATATGGAGAAAGATGGAGAGAGAAAAAGTAAAGCAAAAGAGATGGAATCGGAGGGAGAAAGGAGGGAGATGGAAGGGAGAGACTGGCTGAAGGACCATTACCGGCTGACAGCAACGAGACAGTGACAAACACTGTTGGTGAGAGGAGGGGCAGAGAGCGTCCCTCTCTGTGTGTGTGTGTGTGACTTCAGGGCGACAGTGTGTGTGAGCGTGTGAAATTAACGACATGGACCCGCGACAGCAGCAAACACGGTGGCGCAGGACCTCAGGGCACGATATGATGACATTAGTTTCCACATGCAGTGTCCCGCTGGGTTGTGTGGGAGTGTGTGTGTCTGTGTGTGTGGGTTCATGTGTGGGAGATTGAGCGATGTCAATGCAAATTCCAGAAGGCAAAACTGCATTAAATTGACAGTCTGGAGTTCGGAATGTCCACTATGCTTTTCTACTTACTTGTATGTGAGTTTGTAGCCTACACAGTGATTTACTGTGCGTTAAAGGTGCACTCTGCGACTGTATATTGTGCCACAGATGGCCACCCAAGTTGATGGAAAACACAAAGTCAAGACAAGGAGCGTATGACAGGGAGTTAGAGGTAGAGAGTAGTGTAGGGGTTAAAGAGTCATAGAGTTCTGTGGGGGGAGGTGTAGAGATGAAGTGTCACTCAGCATTCAGACGTGGGTGGCGAGAAATCAAGAGGTATCTCTAATGGAACATGGAATCTCTCATTTCTAATTTATCTTCCATTTACCGCTGACTGAGGCAATACAGCAATGATTTCCCATTTATGAAAGCCTTTCCATTTGCAGTTATTTACAGATTTTATAATCGAGTATTTATGTCAAGTGACGAGTTTATGTGAAAAGTGCAATGCTTGGCCAGCCAGAAATGTTATGTGCTACACTAAATAACAGTATAAACATGCTTACTGGCCCATGTGAGTCAGTTTGGTTTGGAAATATCACTAAGTTACCTTCTAGCCATTGATTAACTAAAATCTCAAGACTGAAGCTTTAATGTAGTACTTTTGTTTTCAACATATTTACAATATTTTGTATTTGTATAGTATGCAAATAATATTATTGTTGAATGTTCATGCAGTGTTATATATAACAAATACTAAAGGAAAAAGCATAGCAACAGGCTCGCAATTCATAGGCGTGTCAGGGTGAACCCAACTTATCAGCTCATATAAAGAGAGCAAAAAAGAAAGAAGAGAGAAAGAAAAGAGAGAAAAAAAGAAAAGCATCAAATAAAGGCGGAGTGTTCTGGCTTTTGCCTCACAAGCCTATTCAAACAGCTGGAAAGCAGTGAGCTGAGCCACAGAGAGGAACTCCTTGTGCTTTGTGAGGCCCGGGGGCCAGGCAGGTAATCACCGCTAAACGAGCAGCGAGAAAGCGGCGAGACTGCAGGGAGGGAACACAGAGGGCACAGCTAAACTGTGCCAGCATGTTGTTGTACCAAAACCCCCCCAACCCCTCCCTCACCTTCCTCCTCCAGCGAGTGATCCCTCACACAGGGAGAGAGCCTTCTAGGGCCGGTTCACCTGGCCAACAGGCACGACATGGAGGTCAGAGCATGGAGGACATGGAGGTCAAAGGCTACTGTGCCCTTCAAACGAACGCGGCGCTACTCAGGCGCTACAAGCAAATCCCAGTGTACTCGCCATTAAGATCACTTCCCTAAGAGGAGACGACTGAACCATCTGCGATATCCTGACATAGAAACGATTGCCAATAATAGAACAGGAAGAATCTAATTTCGTGGCAACATGCCGAAAACCATTTAACAATGTGCGTTTTCTTAACCTTCTGTGATTTGTTTTCTACACTCAACAACATATAAACGCAAACATTTCAAAAGGCATATTTCTCTCAATTTCTGTTCACAAGACTTCTGTTATAACACATTAAAGATGATAATTAAACAGCATGATTAAAGAACATGTTTGTCTTGGACTGGTCCCAATAAAAGGCCAATAAAAGGAAAAAATGTATTTATTAGGACCTGAACTATGGCGAGTTTACATCCTGTAGAGCTATGGGGGATGCGGGGCACATATCCATTGGATGTACTGGCAAAGTCTGGAAAACGATGTTGGAGATGGCTTATGGTAGTGCAATGAACGTTCAAATCACAAGAAACTGCTCTGCAGTCAGTATGCAGTCAATTGCACGCTCCCTTAAAACTTGACATGTGTGGCATTGTGTGATAAAACTGCACATTTTCGATCGGCCTTATATTGTAACCAGTCCAAGGCCCACCTGTGCAATGATCATGCTTTTTAATCTGCACGATAAATGGAGAGAAGAATGGGAGAATAAGTGTTGTTTGTGTTAAGTATATTTTAATTCACTATGGCTCACTATTTCATTGGAAATAGTTACAAGCAAAAAGTTGAATACATTTATAAATTTAAAAAAAATATACCTTTCTCTGTTTTGCCACTAAATCTTCTATCCATTCTATTATTAGCAGGTTCCTTCTTTGTTCTGGATTTCACAGAGTTCTTTCCAACTCCTCTCATTAAACAAGCCCTGCAGTGAGTGTAGGTTCACATTTGCATGCAGAGCGCGTTTGTTTGAAGTATACTGCTGGCTTCAGACTACCAGAATTAACACCATATACTCAAAATAGCTGATCAGGACTTTCTGTTAATGGCACCAAAGCATATGGATGACATAACATACTGATTGGTTATAGCGCATGCGGACACTTGGGACACAAGTGCCAACTTGTTTATAATATACATACAGTACAATAGCAATAGTGTTAGTTTTATACTATACATTCCACAATAACTTACTACTTTACAGTATGTGTTTAGACCTTGCGTCATCTCCCAAAAAAGGAAGAGTATGAGATGGTGGAGGGGAGAAGGAATTATGTACACCTTTTATCATCCATCAAGAGGAAAGTACACTTCAGCCTTGAACATGGACAGAGACTAAATGTGATATGAGCAGCCCATAAAAAAAATGCCTTTGTGACAAAGGACCAGTCAGTTCAACTGTCCCTGACACCACCCGAATGAAACGCTCCACTCAAATTGACTTGGATGTTGTTTACAGCAAGGATACAAGGCAATAAAACAAAGATAGCCAACAGCTACATTGTGTAGGAGTTTTAATTGCATATTTAAGTTAATGTGTGAAAGCTTTTTGTAAGACCATGGGAAAGCAAGTTTGATGTTTATTTTGAAATAAGCATTTCTTTTAAAATGTATTTAGATAAGAGTTTAAAAACAACACATTTATATTGCAGTTTCTAGTCTACATTCTTAAAATAATTCTTCAGGACTCACATGCAAGAATGCTGGGATTACAATTGTTGCACTACCAGTCCCATCCCTGGTTTCATTTCTATGTTATTATGTTTGTTCCACTATCAACTCCTTTGTATTTTGAAAAACATGAGAATCAACTAATAAACATTTTTGCCTAATTTATTATTACACTATTTCAAATGTACATGTTGAAATGATACACACAATATCCTTCTTTTACCCTTCCTAAACATGTGCTTTGAAACAATCATTATAATCTTAATTTTGTCATGTAATGTAATTAATGGCATGAACCTAACTAAAAGTGAAGTGAATTACCTTGCAATCTTGTCACTGCAGGACATGGTCAGCAGCCTCTCTCCTTGCAGAACACCGTCCCAGGTCTGGATGGTGTTGCTGGATCGAACGGGGATGGTGCCCTCGCCAGATTCTATTTTAGTCCGCAGCTGGCCCCTTGCTTTCCGGTTGGGGTGCCTGTCCCCTTGGTCTGGGTGAAAACGCAAGGCAACTGAACTAAAGTGAGCTGTGAATGTGTCCTATTATGTTATTGTAGACATTCTTAGGGGTTTCTCTTTCCATTCAAGTGCTGAAATGGATTTGATACTAAAGCTGCATAAAGCACCCACCATAAAACAATAGTTTATGTGTGAATGGGTGCTGAGAGCCGACTAAACGGCCAGTATCACATTTAAAAGGCATTATCATGCATGTCTCCCAAAGACAAGTATATCTAATCTGTAGTATAATTCTACAATTCATCTTAAACAAGTAGGTTCCCAGGGCTTTGAAACTACAGTTCCTCAGCCAACTGGATATTATATTGTTATGATTATACTGTATTATATTATAAGGAGATAGAAATAGACTAGCTAAATCATAAATGCTGTTACCATATACATTTTCAAGTGTTTACTGCATCCCTGTTATCAATGTTGCTGTGCTGTTTAACAAACCAGCAGGCCCTATCTATCCATTGACTAATTGAGTGTGGCTGTTTTCCACTGGGTCTGCCATGTAGAATGGAAAACACTGTGACAGACGCGCAGGGTAGTTAATCAGACAGACAGCAAAGGGAAGAGCAAGGCAGGACTGATAGAGAGAGAGCAACATCAAGTGCTAATTACCAGAAATGCGTTTAAAATGTATTTGCAACGGGCATTCGGCGGTGAGACTGAAATTAAATGAAACCGAGCATAAGAGGAGATAACACAAAGTTAATTTAATAAAAAAATAAACAGGCATCGATAGTGAATTCTCAACAAGCGTGCAGATTCAATTAAAAATGTGTCGGGTTGGGTTGAGGCGGGGAGATGGTGCCGGAACATCGCGACGTATCAAAACTGCCCTGCTTCCTGCGGGCATACGACTGTGTTTGTTTGCGTGCGTGCTGTTGCCTGGCATCTTACTGTACCTTCCACTCCTGCCTCGTGTGGAGAGAAGATCCTGGCGTCTCCGCAGGGGGACGTACTGATGTAGAGATGGAACTGGACGTTGTCTTTTAACCTGTAACCTCGCTTGTCACACCTCACGAATATCGACTTCTGCTGGTCCTCCTTGCTGTTGCTACAGTGACAGACAGGCAGAGCGGCCATTAAGCCACCAGGCAGTAGTAAAAAAAAAAACGGAGGTGTGCTTAAACATGTGTGCTAACCCTTTAAGCTCTAAAAAGATCAAATCTACAGATTTATAACAGTGAATGTAGCTTAGCCCCAACATGGGCTTGCTAATACAGTACATGGAGTGAATCATAGTGTGAGTCTTTTAAAGGCCCAGTTCATGATGCTGATGTGATGGTCCCACAGTACATTTTCCAAATGGATGGTATAAGAGCCCACACCAGCATGTGGGCTATATTGTGAGTCATGAAACAAATGACTCACTGAGGGAGTGCAGGCTAATAGTTGGTTTCAATTGTATTTAAATGTTTACGCAAGCAGGGGTCAGAGGGATGGGGATTGACTCTCCTTTCAATGTGAAGTAGTTAAATTGCTCTTGTTCTGCAGTTAGTGAGAAGGACATTCCCTACAAGCAGGTTGACTGACAGCTATAATACTGTATTGGGTAGGTCTGTATTGCAGTCTGGCAAGTGGCTGAATGGCTCGAGATGTTGCAATACTCAACAAAAGCGCGGTGATGTGATATATAGATAAAATATACACCAATGGTTTACACACCCTACACAATGATTTTAAAGTCACCAGTCATTAACAAAAATCGTGACAACACATCAACGTAATGAAACCCATACAATGTCTCATTACATTGTAGCGCTTACGTAGAGTTAAATGAAATACATGACAACTAATTAAGAGCAATAAATAGGAATAAAATACCATTAGAAGCAATCATATTTAGCAATATTACTGTATTATTAACTACTAAGTTCATTTGTCGCAGGTTGATTTAACAATAAACAATGGTTTTAGAGTGCTGTTTTGGACCATTGCCATTGCTCTACTACCTGCCAACAAACACACCACACACACACTGACCTGAGGAAGTACTCCAGCTGTGTGTAGAGGTATCTGATGAGCGAGCGTCTGGCGATTATCTCGGCATGGCAGTCATTGAGGGCCAGGCCACGGTCACTCATGTACTCACCGTTGATGCATTTGGTTCCCGTGGAGACACAAATGACCTGCGCTTCTTTCACATCTGTGCCTAAAGTACACACACACACACACACACACAATATTGTACAACAAAAACACAAAATTTTAAAGAATCTTCCACTACTGACAAATATAAAAAAATAAAACCCAGTTTATTAAGCAGCTGATTTATAATGCCACAAATAAATAAACAATTAAATAAATAAAAATAAATTAAAAAAAGCTTGTGAGCAGCAGTAGAACAAACAGAATGATGGCAGCAAATCTGTGTGGAAGACATGAATTGTATTAAGTTCTCACACGTCATCATGTCATAAACTGTGTTACATAGTGTGTTACATAGTGTAACTGAGTGTTACATAGCTAAATGTATCCCCTAATGCCATGTGATGTGATGGTGCATTTCGAAAAAATATGATAAAAGTCTTGTAAATCCAAACAGGACATTATTAGAGATGTATTTGAATTGTTTTGTAGGTGAAGGCTTCAAACAAAAATACAAAGTGTTATTTTGAAAGCTGCATATGTATTATTTCAAACTGTGTGCATTTTCAGATATTTACGGTGCAAACTTCCTTTGATCCTGGAGCAAAGATGATGCACTGAGCAAAACTTAATGTAGTTTTGGAAACAGGCTTTCCCTTGGGGCAATAAGTGCTCTTTATATGGAGGCATCATCCACCTGTTGTCATGACGACGCCAGCTAGAACTTTCCGTCGAGCGTGGGGGGAGGTGAAGTTGTCTGTCAGTTCACTGAACTTATCTACCACCAGGCGGGAGACAGCGTCAGCCAGGACCTGGGAACACACACACACACACACACACACACACACACACACAAACACACACACACGCACACACACACAAACACGCACAGACACACACACACGCACAGAGTTTACATATTGCAAAGGCACACACACACAATCTTGTGTCAGTTGTGTCACTTTACAAAGGGCGGGTGATTTTATCCACTCCTAGTGTATTGTGTACCTGTCACACTGTTCATATGCAGCGCAAAACAACAGAGAGAGCACGCAAAAAGGACGAGAATAAAAACTGGGCTGACCCTCAGAGGTACATCTGTCGTCAGAGTAAGCCTGGTTTAGTTTGACATAATGAGAATTATAATGTATTCCACCCTCCTAAGAGGCAATGCCAGGTAAAAGGGAAAAGTAGCGTTAAGATAAAGAAGTGTGTCAAGCGCTCTGAAAGCCCTGCTAAACTTCACGAGATTGAAACCCGGACCTGAAACCTAAAGCTCAGAGGGGAACCTTGCGTGAACCTCCCACATCTCGCGTTCCTGGACAGCAGCCATTGCTGTCACTGTCTTTTTATCAGCTGTTAATATGGTGGAAAATGCCGACAAGCGAGAGGAGAGAAAACGGCTGGGTGGCCACAAATTAAAAAGATTAGTCCAAAATGACTTGCACGCTACTTTAGAATCACCCAGTCGTGGCCATATCATTTGACTTTGGGATTCCAAGGACACCAGCAGTATAAAATAGATTAAAGGAATAGTGTGGAAGATCTAGTAACATTAAGGATTTTAAAACCTCCTTTTGAGCAGGGTATTTCCACACAGTACATGCATAAAATGCAGCAGTATTACCGTTTTTGCCCTCCTTCTCTTTGCCTGCCAGTGGATAGATACAATTTATCTTTAACAGGTGACTGTTAACTGTTTCATTAAAATTAATAAAAGATCCGTTGCAGTGCCTAGTCATTATTACAAACTGTTAATGGACCAAAACGGACCACATGTAAACCCCAAACCAGGAATGATTTAACCCTCCTGCTGTCCTCGGGTTTCAAACCACGGCACTTCATATGTCCGTGCTGTGATTGGCAGCGGAAGGTTTAAAGTAACATCACTTATTATTATTATTTGTTATTATGACTTTAAATATCAACCATTATACATACCCTAAAATAAAACAAAATCTGCCATGTGTTTTTCTCTGGGGAAATTGCGTTACCCATACTTCTCATTAAATTCTTGCCAGACAAAGGTGGGCGGCATATAAATTAAATAAGCATCAACTTACTGAATAATAGTGCAATTAGTGGGGGCAGTATCATTGAAACGGGCTGCTTGCCGTATAAATCAGATGACAAAAACTGTGAGCAAGTAAAGAAAGGCTTTGGGAGTAAGCTGTTGACAAAAAAGTCTCACCGATATCCTAAACTGGCTGAGTTATCTCGCTTCACAATGCGACAAGTATATGACAGTAACCTCTACGGTGGTGTCAAAAGCAACCATCTACTCCTGCTCTCTTTCCTTAAAAGCTTTGACTTGAATAGGGAATTTAATGAAAGTTTGAGGGGAAGAAAAAAAATAAGAAGAAAACTCATGCTTCTGACAGAGAAAGATGTTTAGGCTCCAAGTTTTGGATTCAAATGATATATGTGCTGATTTAATAATTTATTAAGTGAACAAATATAGTATAATCTTACTGTAAACAACCGTTCATTCATGCACGAGTCTCATAACCCTGATGCTTCCCAAGTATGATTAGCAGATGCGTAATCAGACGTATTGACATTAAGATAATTATCCCTGCAAATCACCAAAGCCGTTGGAGATATAATCATCTTATTCGTGGCTTTCATTGTAATTTTCAATTATTGTTTTAAGACCTGTGACAACTGACAAACCGAACATTTTTTTCAATAGTTTTGTTAAAATGCAACTGCATTTCATTTCAATGACTGGATTTGTAATTTAATTTCAAATGAAATCATTTTAAAAATTATATTTCTAGATTTCTAAATAATCTTCTAAGGAGCTTTTGAAATATGTTTCATAACCAGTGTTACGTGCTCACTATGTGAACTTTCACATAGTGAGCTTTTTACTTATTTTATTATGACACAAAATCTGTTAAGCTCATGATGTCTTGGTCTTTGGGAAGCACACAATTTTATCCAGAATTACTTAAGAATTATGTGTTCGTTTGAAAAATAACTGAAAAGGTTAGGGGCATGATAATTGAATGGTTAGGGTTGATCGACTGTCACCTGAAAGCATCTGTAAGCAGATGCTTGAGAAAGATGCCCAACCCATACCTGTTCCTTCAGATATGTAATTGCCCTCACTGTAAGTTTCTTTGGATAAAAGCCTCTACTTTGTAATTGTAAGTTTAACACCCTCAAGCTCAGTATCTTTCAGAAACGTTTAGTTCTCACTGAAAAATTACAGTATGGTAGTAGTTATGGTATTTGAATAAACAATAGTTAAGACACATTTCCTAAATGTATTGCTCAGTTACCTGTGGCAGATGAAGCTGCAGTCCCTCTCTGGGTATGGGCTGGCGGGATGGTGTCTGGTCTAGCTGCATGTTGAAGAGAGCTGAGAGGGCGGCCTGAGCTGCCCGGGCCTTCGCCAGCTTCTTGTTGCGCCCTGAACCTTCAAAAGTCTGTGAATCCACTGTAACTGACATCACAAAATTCTTGGCATGGCTCTCACCACTCTCTGACACAAAGTCATATTTGAGGCCTGGTCGGAGCTCATTTAGAATCATGACAGGGTTCTTGCCACTAGAGGGCGAGCTGAACGATGAAGGGGGGGGCAAAGGGGCTTGGACAAGGTTGCTGCCAGGTGGAACAGGCAGGGGGTATTCCCCTAGCGAATTTAAGGAGTTGCTACCATTAGAGGCTAGGTAGAAAGGCTCCTCAGGTGCAGCTGGTGTCTCGAAGCCATTGAAGAGCATATCAGGGAAGTCAGCCTGGTCAGAGGTGAAGTCCGTGTTGACAGTCAGTGTTCGGCCCATGGCCAGGTGAGCCTCAGAGGCATTAGGGAACTGCACAAAGGAACGCAATGCTTTCTCTGCTGCATTCAGTTTAGCCTTTTTCTTAGTGGGGCCCATGCCCTCAAACAATTGGCCATTAACCTCGACAGTCATGACAAACACCGGTGCATGGACCGGACCCGTCTGAGACAGCAACTTGTACTGAAGACCCGGTTTGATTTCGTTTAACTGCATCAGAGCATTCTTGGGCAGGACCGGCCCTGGCGTTTTCTTACGCTTCTTGGCCCGGAACTTGGAGTGTGTGTGGCCATTGTTGCCCTCCTCTAGCGGGCGCTTGCGGCTTCCTCCGCCGCTTCCATTGGGGAGCTGTTCGGCCACAGACACACCCTCTTTGGAGGACACGTTGTCCAGGTTGCGGTTTTCCTTAACCTCGGTGCTGCTCGAACCTGCGGTGCCCAGAAAGAGTAACTTACAACGCCTTCGTTGCAGGATCTTGTAAATGCAAAATTTATAGATTCCTTTATTACTCTTTGGAACTGAACCAATGATTTGTGTTCCGTTATCATAGAAAGAGAAGCTTTGCTAATTTAAAACCATATTCATTATGTCTCGATAATAGTTTTCCTAACTGTAAAATATATTTAGTTCCAGAAAAAAAAATTTTAAGCATTGTTTTGGGAACTGAATATAATATAATATCACATAAGCAATCTATGTAAAATATACAACCTATGCAATCAAAAACCTAGAACAAATTAATGTACAGCATACACTGTATACTGTCTACCATTTATTTTCATGCTACGTAACTTAATTATTTCTTTAAATTATTGATTTCTCTTTCAGTTAAAGAGTAACTGCACCCTAAATTGTGTTTTTTCAAGTTGTAAACTAAATTATAGGACTGCATTATGATGAGGCACATCATTGCTGGTGTTAATATTGAAAGAATTCCCATTTGTATAAAAATATGGGTTTTTATGGGGGTGAAAAACATCATATTCGTAAAAAATCACCCAAGGACCAACAGCACTTCTCGACTGTTATCAAATTAAAATGTTAACATTAATGTTAATGGGGTCCCACGCTCAGCCCCTCCCCTCTACCCATTCAGCTCCTTGACTATGTTTTAGCATTTTTCAAAGTTGTGCAATGGGTGGAGTCAGGCTCAGAGCTGGGGTGCAGGTACACTTTAATATCTCATTTGCCATGGATGCCATTACATTATAATTAATCAAAAAGCACATGGCTTTCAGAATGAATGCCATTTAGAAAAATATCGGATTTTTGGATTTGTAAACAATAAGTGATGTTAGATCAGCTGCCAACACATACACCATGCTTGATATAATTGTATCTATCATACATTTTGATTAACACACCTACAGAAAAAAGAAGTGGAAATTATGTTAAAGTTTCAAAATAGCCGTGCTGGAACACGGAATATTCTCTGGAACACATATCACCAGGTCTAGTTGACAAAGTGGATGGAATATTGTCTAAAATTTTCATTTATAACATCCTCCAGCAAAGGCTTGATAGGTTACTCCTTGCGGTACTCAGGAGAAAGAGAGGCCGCAGTGTGCATGAGTAGGGTTGTAGGTGGGGTACAGGCAGTGCAGGAGAGGAGTGCGGGGATAGAGGAAGAGCTGAGAACCAGGCAGACAGAAGAATGGTATTAAAGACAAGAGGCAGGAGGAGGGGATAATCCCCCCAAGTGCAGGATCCCAAGGTTCGACCGGTGACAGGGTGCAAGGGTCAAATGTGATTGTAAACCTCTTTCGGTGATGTTTTGAGGAGAATAACTGTACCATTTAAAGAGAGAAATATCTGAAGTTAATACCAGATGACGAGAGACTGTTATGAGCCCAAGCGTCTGAGATCACTGAACCGCACCCACTCTGCTGAACAGGGGGCTCATAACATCAGATACACACATTCCTCTACTTCTCAAAATGCATTGACATGCAGCAAACCCAACATAACAGTACTCATGCCCCATGTCAAAGACCAGACCAAAAAAATTATTACATTCAGCTCAAGAGCACGAATTGCATCTTCGTCCTCATTATATATCCAGAACTACCCATGCAGTATCTATAAGGTGTGAGCATGGATTCTGCCAAGAGGTCTTGACAAAACTTTGCACATAAAATAATTTCAAAGAGAGAAGGATAATATCAGAATCGTGTATCAAACTAGCCAGCTGAGATGAACATTTCCAAATGGAGCACAACATGTTTTTAAAAGGACATAAAAAATAAAAAATGGGGGGCAATGTTGGAAAAGATAGAAGAGTGCATACTTTGAGAATAATTGAGTGGTTTAAGAAAGAAGAAATGAATAAATAGTTCAGGAGAGAGTGGTTGAATAATATACAGACAGACCTCCTCATTATGACACTTTTACAATAACTTTTTAAAAAGAACAGTAAGAAAGTATCTTCTTCTCAAAATAAAAGCTGATGGAGCTCATGAGGGTCATGTGCTAAGGATATGCAGCTATAAACTACTGGATAGCTGTTGAAAAATAATAAGTAAGTAAGTAAGTCTAAACTAACTATTAACACCTGTAAATGTAAATAGCAAAACATGACCAATTGATCATCTATACACCATCCAAAACACAGCCAAACCAGCAGCATGCCATGCGCAAATATAGCACAGTATAGACAAAAAAGGAATTGGGGGTAATGTTAATGGTTCTATTCTTTAAAATGCATGGCAGTTTATTTTAGATAAGTTACAATAAGTTCATTTAGCAGATGCTTTTGGATGTTTTGTTTAAAGAAACATACAGTGAATGAATACACATGCAGGCATTATTCCATTAGTAACATTTCAAAAACATAACTTGTTTTAAAGAATGTTTCTATTTTATTTTGGTTATTAGGAAGTAAAGTGACCAATAATTTGTAGTAATTCTGAAAAAAGGTACATGAAACAGTTTCGCCACTGTACTGTACAGCATACTGCATACACTGTGACATCACCCTAGATAATCTATTGCATCAAATTCCCATTTCAGGTACCCCAGTTGAGTTTTGGAGACAGTTGGTGTGGAAACAACATTCTATTCATAAGCAGACAGTATGTAATCAGCATCTATTAGCTTCCCAGCATAAAAGTTTCACATGCACCAATATTTCAAATCTCTCACCCTCTGCTCCTAATGAATAGTTCTCCTCTCAAAAAACGTGTCTACAGTAGTTGGTTTTCTATTTTATTATAGTTTCCAAAACTTTTAAAAGAAAATGTATTTATTTCCAATGTGGACCTCTGAAAACAAAAACTGGTTATAAAAAGATAATAATAATAAAAAAAAGTGTTTTGCACAGCTAAGCTTATGTGACAGAATATCATTGGCTTTCCTCAATGTGAAGGTATGAACTGTT
>JAODUG010000014.1:3620409-3634265 GCA_027564795.1 Aphredoderus sayanus
TGTGTAAGCTGTAGAATTAGGTTTAGCGCCTTCTATCTGCCACAAAGAGCTAGTGATTTGGGTCATTCTGATCCGGAGTACATTACGAGGGATATATATATATATATATAAATATATATATAGAGAGAGAAAATGGTGAGCAAGGGGAAGTGAGACAGCATGGTGGAATGCTGTCATACTACTTACTCTCCTCACATGATCCATGGCTGGAGGATCAGCAGAGAAGGCATGTGGTATGAGCACCCCCCACCACACACACACACACACATGCACACTAGTGCCAGTGTGTCTGTGAGCAATGAATGGTGGTTTCTATCACTCTCTCTACTATAGTTATTAACCACATCCATCCAATCCAAACATCTAATTATGCTTTGAACATGCATCATATACCTCACCAAATGTTAAGAAAACATGAGACTGCTTGACTGGAACTCTGACATCTGCTGGGGGGGATGATTAATACCTTGTCTAAATGTATTGAGACATTCTCCACATGCTTAATACGGTCTGCTGTCACCATCAACTGTATGCATTTACCATGCCAGAAAACATGCACATAACGTTTGCATTGGCAATGCCAGCTAGACTTACCCAGGCAGGAACAGGTGAAAGCTATGGGCCAAACTTGCTCTGTTTAATCCATGTCAGTCAATAGCCTTAACTATTCGGTGAAGTTATATTTAACATGATTTACAGTGAGTCCAGTTACTGCTGCAGCAGGCAGAGGCTCAAGGATGCTCACAGCTACGTAGGTAGCAGGGCTCTGAGCCATGTCTTTTCGACTGGGAGCAACAGTATGTCAGCAGATACACTACTCATGGATTGTTTGACAGTCTCAGAGAGTATCCTAGCTATTCAGAATCCTTATCCACCCAAAGACATCAACTGGTGAAAGCATTTAAGTCAGGACAAGCTTTTATTGAACAGGACCACCATGTGCCAACAAATGAATGAAAATATATGGTATGCCTCTTAGTAGAGGTATTGTAAAAGCATCCTTAATTTGTCCTTAACTCATTAACTCAGTGATATACAGTATATAGTGTATATACTACACTGTATACTGCTAAATTATATCGAAGGTCCAGCCTGTTCCAGCTCATTGGAAGGTCATTGGGGGACTTGAAACAGCACACTGTTTTTGATTAGTCCCAAAGAAACAATAAACTGGGCTGAAGGAAAAGTTGTTCTGTAATGTGGGTCAGTGTAGAACATGTAGAAACCAGTTCAGCATTATAGGATCAGCCCGGAAGATTTCAATGAGACTTTTATGTAAATAGTGAAATGATTTATGCAATCTATGAGGAAGTGAGACAGTGAGAGCGGCTGAAACAGGGGAGAGGGAAAGCAAGCTGAAGGGACTGATGTCAGTGTGTGTGTGTGTGTGTGTGTGTGTGTGTGTGTGTGTGTGTGTGTGTGCGCGCGTGTGTGTGTGTGTTTGAGTGTGTCTGCATAGAGCTTTGTTGTTTTGGCTAAAAAGCCATATCCATTACATTACAACATTATAGAAAGTATACCTGATAGAGATCACAGAGCAAAACACGTCTTAGTTGAGCAGAGTTCATAATTGTAGTCCACTGCATGTAAGTGGTTCACAAGCTGGGGTTCTGGAACTCTCAAGGGGTGATTGCTATATAATGTTGATATTGTGATGATACTAAATATAACCTGATATAGGTCTGCTGGTTGGTTAAATATCATAATATAGCTTAAATGATACATTTTTCTTTATTAAAGAAATTAAAGTTACAAGTGAACAATACGTAGGAGCTGAGTGAATAAAGAATGATATATCAAACTGGCAGGAGCCCGAGAACAGTGTTGTTTGATGTGGATTCACCACAAATATGATCTTGCTTGGTGTAATGTCATCACCCACTAATCAGCTGCAAGAAAATAATCCTAACCAAACCTAACCAAAATCTAGATAGATAGATAGATAGATAGATAGATAGATAGATAGATAGATAGATAGATAGATAGATAGATAGATAGATAGATGGATAGATAGATAGATAGATAGATAGATAGATAGATAGATAGATAGATAGATAGATAGATAGATAGATAGAATGGAATAATTACTATGCTAATTAAAGTCAAACATTTCAGTATTCATTTTTCAAGTCAGTGTTAATGATATGACCATCATTAACATGAAAAGCCAAATTCCATCACTGCATGGTATAATTAGTATAGGGATTATAATAATGGCTAATGAGGTCCAGTTCATATACTTACTATTTTATAAACATATGCCTTAAGCCATATATACAGAAATACAGTAAAAGAGGCTTTGGAATCATTGCTTAGGCCTAAATGGTTCTCCTTAATATCAACTGTGGAATGTGTTGTTTCAAATCAGAGGCATGCTCCACATGGGAATGGGGATTTTAATAAATTATGTTGAGAGCAGCATATGCATGGAAGCATGATAGGCTTATTACATGTGACCAATGTGTAAATTGGATAGCTAAATCCAATTGCCACCCATGTTAAGTGGCCTACGTGCAGGCTACAGTGTATGCGCACACAGGTAAAATGTTACTGTATAGGCTAGGCCTATTGTAATTTTGTTTGTTTACTTCAAAGGTATGTTACAGGTATGTATGTTTAAACAAGAGTACCCAAAAGAGTACACAAAAATGTGAATTTAATAAACGGAAATGTGTAAATAATGGGACTATGTTATGCTAAATGTGGAAATTCAATGGATTTTTAGACCATCGATTCTTTATTGTACCCTTACTTCCATCATGGAGATTTATGGAAATCATATATAATTGAAATCCACACGAGAATAGTCTATAAATATACTGGGCTAAAACAGGCCCATTGTAGCCCATTAATATCACAGGATAGAAGTTTTAAAACAACATTAACAGGGAGAGAAAAATACCTTCCCCTTCCACGTTATCGGTAATTTTCATCTCCTGGCCCGAGTTGAACGTCTCGGACTGGCTGCCTCTTTTGGACTGCTGATGGTTGTTGGCAAAGACATCCGGAGCGCATTGGCCGTTCCGCACTGCCGCTGAGCAGGGATCCACGATAGCCGGGTCTGGGATAGGGTAGGACTCTTGGGTCGTCTGGTCTGTCATTGTTGTTAAGTTTGTAGGATCAGGAACAGGTCCAAAGCAAAGGAAAGAAAAAAATCACACCGGTTTTGCTGGCGCAGCAGCCATCCAGGGCACCGAATGCCACCGGTGTTGACTATCTCTCGCAGGGTGAGATGGCGATAAGAGAGATAAGAGATTGGAGATACAGGGCTATCTCCACAGCATCAGCAGCCCATAAACTCCCTCCGCCCCTCCAGCGACTAGACACAACAATGAAAGTGTACAATAACAGTTATGTACGCTAAATACTTCAGCATTGAGCCGATTAAAACCCGCCGCTTTGCAAGCTTAGATGCAGCGATGCGATACGGATATGCTCTTCTGACGATTTGGCAAGCGACACCAGCAAGTTTTTCCCCCTTTTCCCCCTCCTCCCTTTGCTCTCTCAGTGCCTAGCAACTCCCACTCAGCCCACCGCTCTCAACCACAAAACACCTATAGAAGACATGCTTCCAAGGTGATGTTCGCATCATCTTATCTGTTATACATTTTTATATGTGCCTATTATTAGTTCACACTTTAAGTATTAAGGGATGTTTACGTGAAGTGTATATTATAGTTAAAGAAAAGTGTTTTCAATGCAGGTCCATTCTAGATTTTCAGGCTACTCTTCTCTGTTGGTAAAGGGGTTCTCTGGTTATTCTCTCTCAAACACTGACGTTCTGATCTCTCTCTCTCTCTCTCTCTCTCTCTCTCTCTCTCTCTCTCTCTCTCTCTCTCTCTCTCTCTCACACACACACACACACACACACACGCACACACAAACGCATTCTCTCTCGCTCTTAACCCACGTGATGTCCTTAAAAATATAGTATTTGGCCACCCGGCAGCGCCATTTGATTGTGTATCATTTTATGTTTTTTATAACTGGCATCGCTGTGTGTTTTTATTTCTTTATTCATTATTCTTTATTTATTTGTGTTGTTTTTTCGTGGCTTTTAGCCCTCCTGTCCTCGGGTTTCAAACACACAACTTGTTGTACCAGCAGTGCAGATCATATGTCTGTAGAATTAGATTTAGCGCCTTCTATCTGCCACAAACAGCTAGTGATTTGGGTCATTTTGACCCGTAGGACATCACAAGGGTTAAACACGCACCCACAATAATTCCTAAATTTAGGGAAATATATCGATACACGTCACAATCCCACATTTAACCTTTAGTTTAATTAAACAATATAAACTTGAACATGGAAATGACCGCTTGAATACTGCCAACCGCCAGATGTCGCCAGTGTACGCAGGGTTTAAGCATACTACAATACAGTAACGTAATATGTCGCCTGTTGCACTTGTTTATAAACTGTACAGCAGTGCAAACAAATATTATAGAATTGCATCATAGTGGCTAGTTTCATAGAATGTCCAATTTTCATTTTCAAGCATAAACATCTTCATCCTGAAGCACTACTTCCAAACAAATCGTCCCAACTACATCATTCTGCATGAACTTCAAACAGTTCTGGATGTATAATCAATATTGCACCCATGCCAACAATGACTTATTTACAGTTTATAACGCCGACGTAATGAGTGGACAAACGGTGACGCATGCTTACTCCGAATTCCAGCGGTGGTTCACCTGTCGTTCATTGGTTTATGCCCAGGGTATAGAAGCGTGGGGCGGGAAGTAACCTTGTCCACGACTGGGACATTTTTTGACCTTCAATTTTTGCACAAAATTCTAAGCAATTGTCACCTGAAAGCAAGCACAATACTAATGAAGATCGATATTCATAATCATATTTTACCGAAGGAATGGCCAGATTTGAAGCAGGTAGGCTGGAACTCATAATCAATCAATAACTAAATTGTAATCTTTGATCGTTTCAAGCATGCACTGGCGTGCGCAATTGCGCACGGATCACATGCTGTAAGATTTAACGCGCATTGAACTGATTAAATTTCATTGGACGCACTGTCACTTGGCATCAAAGGACAAGACAAAAAGAGGATATAAAGGCATTTTGCTTCTGGAGACTTATCTGTCCACTCCATAAATCTGGGTTCTCTCTGGTTGGTTAAACTTTAATCAATAGCTATACAGCACTGGTCTGTCCTGTCTGCTCATGCTCCCATGCCTTTGCTCCCGTAAAGCCCTGGCCCTGGTTAATGATTGGACTTTTTTCTGGAGAGAAGAGGGTGCTTTTTCATTTTCTTACAAGCAGGTTTTTAGCAGGTTTTTAAGACAGTTATTAAATATTCTTACAAAAGTATCTTATTGCGCTTTCCTTGTTTTATATTTGTGAGGGTGCTTTTCCCACTAAACATATTAGGCCTACATAAAATGTAATGGCATTGATGTTGTTATCCAGTAAGTTTAGTTGTATACACTATGTAGGCCTATTTTGGGAAATTATAAAATCGCATTGAACCATGCCCAGGATAGTCTAGTGATCTTGTTGTTGACTCAAAGTTGGAAGGTCATGGATTCCAACCCCGGAGTTTGCCTACCTTTAAGCATCCTTGAAAAAGATGCCTGACTCCTATTTGCTTCTTGAAATACTTTTCATTGTAAGTTGTTTTGGATAAAAGCATCTGCTCATTGTGATTTATGCAGTAGCACTGGATTTGAGTAGAAAACATGAAATACCTTCCTAATAGTTTTTTAATTTAATATATGGAATAATTATTTCTAAACTGAAACTTACAGGGCCAGATGAAATTCAGGACACATTCAAAAAAGTGTAATATTACTGTGCAATGCCAAGTTATTATACTGTGAAATGTGCATTTCAGAGATATGGATATGATGGGTTTGTCCAACTTCACCATCACTGCAAGGTGAGTTTCATACATGTATTGTGCACAGAGATTGTTACTAATTTAGCTAAATTGTCAGGACACAATGTGTGTGTGTGTGTGTGTGTGTGTGTGTGTGTGTGTGTGTGTGTGTGTGTGTGTGTGTGTTGTGTCAGGCAGTTATTTAACATCATGGCACAGACTATGATGGGAGTATAGGCCCTTTAGACCTAACAGCATGAACAGCTGCAGGAGTCAGAGCCACTGTATCAGCAGACAGCTTCAAACAGAAGCATAAACCAAACAGAAAAGGCACAGAAAAGTGTCAGCTATTGGATTTCTGGCATCTCTTTCTGGCCAAATGCACATATGGACATACGGCACACTGGTGGATTATAAATGAAAACTGGCTCCCACACTCAGAAGCCATTAATGCTCTCTAGATTGAAAATACAATACAGTATTTTAGGAATCCAAGTATGTTCAAACTTTTGACTACTAAGTGGATAATTGTCTGAGGCCTAATGTCACCATTATAGCATTGCATTAAATGTTAAAAACACTTATTTACACATAATTGCATAAGTAAAAACAATCCAGCTGTCTGCTGCTGCCATCCTGTGGAGTTGACAAGGACATAATTCCTTTATACATTTATTGGACAGGTTCTGGGCAGCACCAGTTTTTGTTACTGGCACACAGTAATAAACTTAGAAAAACTGCAAACTTAGTAGAAAAACAATACTTTAACTATGGCCTGTGCCAAATATGGCAAATATGATAACTATATTTTGCACTCTGACAGTGGCAAACACTCATGGTTCATATATAAATAAGTATAATTTTGTGCTGAAGGGTGAAGCAAAGATGATGAAGGATGGAAAGCTATTCCGAATAGTTCAGGAAAACTGCTGGGATGCAAACACACGGATACGCGACATGGACCAGCATGGTAAAATGTAGTTTAATCAAACTAAATACAAGATATACACCAAATTAACATGTTTAATGGTTTAGGAAGAATTTAATCAATATTTGTGTATATGACATCTATAGGTGTCACAGTGCAAGCCCTTTCCACAGTTCCTGTGATGTTCAGTTATTGGGTAAGTGTTCTTCAGGTCTGAGCAAAGTGTTAGTCAAGTAATTGATGGCGAATGGAGCTCTGATTTCATTTACGCATAGTTGCATACATCCAACCTCAAAAACATTTTCATGAATGAATTACTGATTGATTTGTCTAACTAATTAATAGATAATGCAATACTCCTTGCTTGTAAAACAATGGCTTTAGCAGTCACTGCCGTCAGGATTTAGTAACATTAGTAGACCGCGCAACAACAGACTGTACAATAACCAACCTTTATCTTCCCCTTTACTTCAGAATGTTTATTAGAACATGTTTAATCTTTATTCACCACCAGGCCAAACCCCATGATACCCTGGATCTCTGTGTCCTTCTGAATGACAACCTGGCCCAGACGGTGCACAGCCACCCCAGGAGGTTTGTGGGTCTGGGCACCCTTCCCATGCAGGCCCCTGACCTGGCATTGCTGGAGATGCAACGCTGCGTGAAGGAGCTGGGGTTTCCTGGGGTGCAGATCGGCTCCCACATCAACAACTGGGACCTCAACGCCCCTGAACTCAACCCCTTCTATGCAGTGAGAATGAATATCCAAAAACAACATTTCATTATGCAGTGGTAGATAGTTTTAGACTATCTTAGGTGTAATCTGTAATTGTATAAGCACTGGCTTCTGTACAGGCGGCCGAGGAGCTCAACTGTTCTTTATTCATCCACCCATGGGATATGCAGACAGATGGGAGGATGGCAAAGTATTGGCTCCCCTGGTTGGTGGGTGAGTAACAGGAAGAGGTCCACTCAACAGGAAATAAAATATCCAAGTATGGAAATATTGCAGTGTCTGTATAAAGGTTATCACTTATGGTATTTTAGTCACAGGTGCAATTAACCTTATGTATTCACATACGGTTGTTTTGGTTGAGACTATATGTAGTTGTTCTTTTAGAAAAAAATAACATTATTTTCCATTCCAACAGGCATGCCCTCAGAGACAACCATGGCTATTTGCTCAATGATATTTGGAGGTGTCTTTGAGAGATTTCCAAAATTAAAGGTCTGCTTTGCTCATGGAGGTACAGAGTTTTTATTTACCTACAATACAGTTGTCTGAAACAGCTACAAGAGGACTTAAGATAGTGAACACAGTCCATAAACTTAACCCTCCTGCTGTCCTATGGGTCAAAATGTCCCGGTGCACTTGCCAGTAGCAGGCGCCAACCACAACATGGATATATGACATTCTGCGGTTGGCTCCCTCTGCTGATAGTCGTCTGAAATGCCTTAGGACAGCGGGAGGGTTAAGAAAACAATCCAATCGTTTTCATTGACAACTAGAGGTCAAATTTTGTGGCCTACATTTTGTACTTATATTACTTTTGTGTATAGCCTTATATGGGGACTATAAGTGACAAAGTTAAAACAACTATATATTTATTATAACGTTTAGATTATGACCTTTTGTTATTTCGACTATGTACAATGATAAGCATAGTTGCCAGGCCAGAGTGCTGCTACTTTATATCATGCAATATGTGGCTAAACCTTGTGTCCAGGACATTGTAAGTTTCACTGGGTCAAATTGTATTACTATGATAGACGGTACCAATTTTGACAATTTATATGTACTGTAAAATAAAAATGTATAGTTTTAATTTAGACATATACACACTGAAAATATACATTTGATGCAATATAACCTTTTGCCATCATGTCTATACAGGGGGTACTTTTCCCTTCACCATTGGCAGAATCGAACATGGCCACAAGGTTCGACCAGACCTTTGTGCTGTGGACAACAAGATCAGCCCTAGAAATTACCTTGGCTCTTTCTTTACTGACTCCTTGGTTCACGATCCCATCGCCCTTAAGCTGCTTATTGATGTTATTGGAAATGTGAGCTTCTTGTTTTATTTTGATATTCTATGTAGGCTATTTACATTCAGTTATAGCCTACATGACATTTCAGTTATTTCAGTTAATAGAGATATATTACTACTTTCTACATCAAACCTGAATGTAATAAGTTTCCAAATCAGAGGTTTATAAAGTATTTTCATCAGGGACAGAAGGTGAATGTATACATTTTGGAACCATGCGTTTAACCATCACAAATACTTGGTTCATTTTATATAACCCCTACATTGTTATGCACCTGTTGGCCCATCAGGATAAAGTGATGCTTGGTACAGATTATCCATTTCCACTTGGTGAGCTGCAGCCTGGATCATTAATTGAATCCATGGGCGAGTTTGATGAGACTCTGAAGGTGATATTATTGCATTCTATATCATGCAGACATCAATTATAATGTACATACAGTGTTTAGATTACAGACAGTGCATATGGGCTGGGAGGTTAGAGGAAGTGTCATCCTACAATATTATTTACATTTACTTCTTTTACTTTGTAGGACAAACTTCTTGCTGGAAATGCATTGGAGTTTTTGGGCCTTAAAAGAGAACTATTTGAGTGACAGAAACTCAGATACAACTTCAACACTTGAGAGGAAACACAAATGTTTAATTATCTTGCATAATTATTATCTTTGGTAATTGTGTTCCATTAAAATAATTGTAACGATTTAGAATGTGTTTACTTCTTTAAAATAGACAATGGGCTACCTCAATATAGTCTATTACCTTGAAATATAAAATGTAGCCAGATGTACTGTACATTAAAGTCGCAATATGGTTTAGGAAGCTTCAAAACAAGATGGGAAGGATATGCTATGGAAGGACGTGCCGTTCTTCACTTTTTCCAGAAAATAATTCGCATGCATTCATTTTACTGGCTCTACTAATAATGCACTATATGGCTATGACATTATATTAATTTGGAAGATAGGGAATGTAACAGTAACGGGGACGTCTTTGGTGCAAAAGTAGGCCACCCTTTTACTACAATAAGCTATATTACGTTTATTACATGACCTGCTTTACTCAATGGATATTATTCCCACGGTGTACACTCGCATCGCTTTAAACACCATCGAAGAAGTCTTTCGTGGTTTCCTGTGCAGCATTGACGTCTCGATGCCTTGAGCTAATGCTGGACTGCAATGGCGGCGTGCCGGGGATCCTCGTCGAAATGGTTTTTCACCCGGGAGCAGCTGGACAACACGCCATCTCGCCGTTGTGGAGTAGAACCGGACCGGGAGCTGTCGTACCGGCAGCAAGCGGCGAACCTCATCCAAGACATGGGCCAGCGACTTAACGTGTATCCTTTGTAAACAAACCGATTCGACCAGAATTGTATTGCACTGTTAACTGACATGGCGCTCATACACGGTGTACTTTAGGCCCATTCACGGATTCAACCTTACCATATCTGAATTTAGAGGTTATAGGTTATGCTAGTATGTGCTTTTTGTCTCATTTTGTCCGTTAAAGCTAATGTAAGCCTAGCCAGCCAAATTATCTACTCGAGGATCTGTACAATTCTGTTTTCCGGTGTTGCTGCTAAGCTAGTAATCGTTGTAGGCCTTACCGTGCACTATAACAGTACGTCAAGTACTGCAACACGAAGCTAACGCTAGATAAAAGGCTAGTAGGCATCTGGCTAATGTTGATAGCATGTTGGCACTAAGTTGGCATTATACATATTGATGGAGAATGAAATCACAGTGACGTTCTCTTAATAGCATTGGTATTTGTTTTAAAAAAACGCAAAGTATGTTGCTAACGAATTAGCTAAGTTACAATAGTCTAAAACTGAAAGCGTTGTGATCCACGTGAAAGTCATTCTTTTTTCTTAACTACCACACAGCTCGCAATTGACAATAAATACAGCAATTGTTTACATGCATAGATTTTATATGCACCACTCCTTCACGAAATTCCACAGAAATGTAAGTACTTTATTCAGAGCTGTATTGTTTTACTGGATACTAGTACCATTTGTCAAGCCTAGAGTGGCACATACTGTTGTATGATGTGTCTGTATTTTGTCAAGACTGAGCTTGAATTTTAAATGTTGTGTTTTCCTACAGATAATTTCTCCAACCACCTTATTCCTGGCTGCAAAGGTTGAAGAGCAACCCAGGAAGCTTGAGCATGTGATTAAAGTTGCACATGCTTGTCTAAACCCCCAGGAACCCCCGCTCGACCCAAAAAGTAACGTAAGTTTGGGTAGATCTGGGTATTGCAGTCGAACATTATTTTCCTTCCCCTCGTCTTTCCTGTTCAGTCAGTGGTCATGACTTTCCTATAATTAGCCACTCTTTAAGTCTTCATGCTTGTCAAAAGGACTCGCTTGTCCTTCTTGAGCCTGCGTTTGGGTGTGTACCAAGCAAGCACCTCCACTTACCACCACTTACATACACCGGAACAGAGTCGCTCTGTTTTTGAGATTTGGCTATTTAAAATTGGTTGTCAGGGATGGAATAATAGACTCATTACAATTGACGTGTAATGGCTGTCTATCAAACTTCAGGCATACCTCCAGCAAGCTCAAGAGCTGGTGATACTTGAAACCATAGTGCTGCAGACCCTCGGTAAGTAATGGTGACTGGAGTGGATGACTTGAGTAAGAGAGAGCACCTTGTAATATTACTGGCTAATTATAAATAAGATTGTGATGCTTGACTGCTGTTAATCATTGCACTTCTTTTTAATGTCAAGTGTTTTGTAAACAGTTGTATGGGCTACTTATCAAGCACATTTCTTGAGTAAATTGGGCAACGGTGACATGTCATTCTCTCTCTGCTGCATTTCCAATTAATCATGCTATGGAAACTGTCAAGGCCTTTGCAAAATATCCACCGGAATTTCAGACAATGTCATCACAGCTGTGGTCACCATGACAACAGTTTTGTCAGCTGCATTCATCTCATGTATTTCATTTTACACACATTAAAATATATCAGTGCCTGTCATTGAGTTACAATACTCATTGTTGTTTCAGGTTTCTTTTTTTGTTTTTGTTTAACATGTTGATGTTAGATGATCATGAATGAAACTGATATCATCTATACATTTGTATATTTGAATTTGGCTTTAATTTCATGGTCATTGAATGACATGTCACCTCCCGTCTGTGCCTGTGTTGAACTCACCTGTCATGTATTTTGTTCCAGGCTTTGAAATTACTATTGAACACCCACACACTGATGTGGTGAAATGTTCCCAGCTAGTGCGAGGTAGAGGCTTTCTTCTTTGCTCTTTGTGCCCTCTGCTCTTGTCTGTCCCACCTCAAATATGGGTGGGTGGGTGGGAGGGTGGGAACAGAACACCCCTGTTCTGGTTATTGCCTCTGCTGTCCGTCGCCCCCGAAACATAGATGCTTTACACTAAAGGGACACTCCTTGGTTTGTCAGGAATAGCTCGTGTGGTTGAACCAAGTGTCACAAAACCACTGTTGTTTTGGTCTGACTATCTACTCCCCCTCCACAGCGCACCCTTCTGAGCTCACTTTATTAACTACCCCTCCCCCTATGGCCACCCACATGCTCGTGGACAGGTGTTTCCAAATACAGGGCATGGTGTGCTATAAAGCAAACAAGGAGTGTGCCTTTTCAATTGTAATTTCTTGGCACAGATCGAGCAACGTCCCACAGTGAAACCTTTTTTAGGTTCAGTATGCAGTGCTTTGCCCGCTTCTGAAATGTGTTTGCATCTTACGTGGGGACAAATAGTAGTAATGCTGTTATTTTAGATGACCGAGATCTGCTGGGCTATGTGTATATTGTGTAATATTTGTGACCAAACAATTTGTTTTGAAAGAAGGTATTCCTTCCACTCCCACCAGTTTCCCAATTCCTCATTATATTTTTAAGTAAAGGGGGTATTTCATATCCAGGGATTAGATTCAGTTCTGATTTGTTCTTATGCAGGATGTGTGTTCAATCTCAGGCTGTTGACTGGCAATCCATACAGTGTTACTTTTTGTTCTTGACCATGGCGTAATCTGTTTATTGGAAATGGTATACATGCAAGGTAAAACACTAAGCTGTTTCGTACTGATAATGAATACATTGCGGCTGACAAAAATGGTAATTGTTGTTTTTCTTTTCTTTCTTTCTTTTCCTCCTCCATGTCTCCCCCCCCCCCCCCTCCCTTCCCCTCCCCCACAGCAAGCAAGGATCTGGCACAGACATCCTATTTCATGGCTACCAACAGGTTGTTATCCTGCCCCTCCTATGTTGCACTGTGACTGCACACCATAGCTTCCTGTAATGCAGGGTACCCTTTCAGTGTCCAACGGGCCCTACATGCACCGGTGGTTGTTGGGACGCTTGCCTCCTCCCCTGTCCTCCTCTCCCCTGTTCCAAGGGGAGAGGGAAAGGGTGGCTCGTAGCGTTACCGGCCCCGGTCGCAGTGCGGTGTATTGTACAAGGGTCCAAGAGTTGGCACAGATGGGTTGAATGCAAGATGTGAAGTGTAGTGGTGCGCTTGAAAACCCACACATTTGCTCGGTTGCGAAAAAGTGCATATGTCTAAAAGAATGACACTTTGGTAGCCTGAATAGCAGCTAAAGATTACACAGATGTAAACATTTCGTAGAGGTCCTTCCGGTAAGTACCACTACTTTGTTTTTTTTTCATTTGTGCTTATTGCTGTATATCATCAGATATTTCATTCCTATTTTAACTTGCATATTTCCCCCCAAGCAGTTGAACATAATTTTCACATAAATCTTATTTAGAATGGTGTAACTTCTATGTAGTGACCCATTAAGGACCTGCATTAGAATGCAGCAATAACTGTAGATTAAATGACATACATTTTTATACTTAATGGCTACCTACTTATTTGAATTGACTTCAAATTACTTAACTTAAGTCCTGCATTAGACTGTGTCCTTAAAGGGTTTTAGTGAGTAGTCTTGTGTGTGTGTGTATATATATATATATATATATATATATATATATATATATTGAGAGAACATACAATATTTTGTCTTAATTGAGTAATA
>JAODUG010000014.1:3635866-3647237 GCA_027564795.1 Aphredoderus sayanus
TTGTGGAGCCAGATCTTGCAACATCACTTCATCACTCTCTTCTTCACCTGCACCAGTGTCCACCGTGTTACTGCAGCAACACCTTCACCTCCCTCACTGGCTTCCATGTCCTAACCTCACATTAATGTGTCCTGGAGCTCTATAGGTCTCACTTCAGAAGAACATCTCTTTTCCCACTTCTTATTCCCAGCATTTTCTATCTTCTGATACTAAACCCACCAACAAAACCACTACCAGTTTCTGCTTTTCAACCCCTCTTCTCTTTTTATCTCTCAGTGAGTTCCCTGGGTTTTGCATGAAAATTACCAATGTCATTCTTCTTTGTCCACCTCCACCAGCTCTCACTGTTTTATCACGATGTATCACAAAATATTTATCAGAAAATATTAGATGGTCACAGAATACTCTCGTTTCTGAAACCTGACACCTAACTGGGGTTCCAGTTAAGTGAGTATCAGTGTAGAATCTGTTCTGTGGTGATGTGGTGGATGTGGACATGGACTAATGTCACCTTTCCTGCCCTCCACAGTGCCCCGTGAAACCAAGGTTGAAACCCAGGTTGAAGAAGTCAAAGGTAAGGTCAAAACAAACTAAAGCATCAAACAAACCAGTCAACACCACATTATGTACCCAACTGTTGGAGGGACTGTTCAACTTGTATAGTATTTCGTATTTTGTACTTTAAAAGCTGTATATAAATAGGCTACTTGAGTCAGACTTTGCACCAATAGCCTCTCAATGAGAAAAGTATTTGAGAAGCTGCTAATGAGAAAGTTGGCTGTGCATAATAGATTGCTTGTCTTGATGGACAGCTCTCTATGTATAATTGTATGTTGAACAATCCCTTTAAATTATTACAGAACCTTTGCAATGCATGTTATTCATAGAAATGTTTATTTTGTACTATTCAATATGCTTTTGAGTATACCCTGTTAAATTCAGATGAACACAGATGACTTGCTTGTTGTACCAGATTATGTTATGTGGTTTTGCATCCAAAAAATATCTTCTTTGCATGAAGGTTCCTCTGGTCTGTTTCTCAAAAAAGGTGCAGGATTTATCATTTAAAACTTTCAGATTTGAAATGCCACTAAAATATGGAAACAGCCACACCTTTCTCCTTAACGTCTCCTTAAGTTTCTTGCATCTGGAACTGTTTATTATTTGCAAAATATTCCTAGCCTGGCTTGCAGATAGTGGGATGTGATTCCTGTGGTTTGCATTTTTAATAACAAAACTATATTAGTTCGAATAAACGCCTTCTCACACAATTCTAGAGCTTTATTTTAGCACTGTTTCTTCTCTTGTAGAGCTTTGATTCTTATTGGTATCTTTGAATTTTTTAAGTCTAAGGATTAGAAAGGGCGTTTATTCTCCTGTCTGCAAGTCAGGTAAGAAATATTCTAGTATGAGCATAAGCAAACTATTACAAATAGCTTATAATTTTATCCTGGAAATATTTATGCTTTTTTAATAAGTAATTTATGCTCTGAAGAAATTTCCACAGAAGAAGGATCAAAACCTCCTGCAGGTTTCTTTTAAAAAGAATCAAGTCTTGCGTTTATTCGAACAAATATGGTGAGTGACATTGTTATTTCTTCTGGCTTTGTGACTTGCAGCATGCATTTAATGTTTTCATTAATGATTCATTCATATTCGTTTTCCATCATGTTGGCCAGCTGCTTGCTATATTGACAGGTGTCTGTTTCTATCCACAGAGGTAGTTTCTAAAGATAGCGCAGATCTGACAAGGAGTAGGCAGCTAAGAGGAGCCTTCTCAGACACTGAAGACTTCCTGGATCACGGGCTGGTGTCAACCAACCGCTGCTCCAGCAGAACCTCCTCAATCAGCTCATGGACAGAGAACATCAAGCCATCTTTCACCAAAAAACTCAAGTTCCAGTCAGTTCTAGAAGGAGACCCGGCAGGATTTAAGTGCAAACTAGTCGCCTGTCCCCCTCCCACTATTCTATGGTTCCATAACAACAAACAAATTCAGAAGGAGCGTAGACGTAGGATCTGTACTGAAAGCAAAATGCACATTCACAGTAGCAGCTTGGTTATTGATTGTATAAAAGAGAGGGACTCGGGCAGTTACAGGGTTATGGCCATAAACACGGAGGGCTCTGCAGAGTCCACAGCTTCACTGCTGGTGTCTATGAGAGAAGAGCAGTCTGCTAACTACCTGAGCTTTGTCAGGCGCTCTGCCAGGGCCCAGGAGAGCATCGACACCATGGTAGAGCAGAGGAAAGACAGGAAGTTCAGGGTGGACCTCCGGTGTGTTGGTTCTCCCTTTGATAAGATGTCAAAGGTCCATCAGGGACGGGCCAAGTCTAAGAATGCCCTAGTGCGCACAGTGTTCTTCAGGTCTGCTTCCCCGTCCAAAGCCAAGGAGACAGAGAAAGAGTCCCAGCGTCTAGAGACGGCGTCTGAGCGCGCCCGCTCTCCGCCCCCGATGTTCGACCGGGCGGAGAGGTTCAACGACCGGTTCAGTGACATCTACTGTGACAGGCGCACGAGCGGCCGCTTCAGCGACAAGTTCAGCGACAGGTGCAGCGACAAGTACAGCGAGAGGTTTAGCGACACTGAGAGTCTTCACAACGAGGTCAGGACAAAGCTCACCACGCTCCAGAAAGCAGTCAGGCAGAAGAAGAGGATGTCTATCTCGACCATGTCTTCCTCAGAGTTTGACCTGGAGTCTGTAACCAGTGAGCCAAGCTACTCAGACTATGTGGACAGGCTGAGGGTCAAGCCTGCCTCTCTGCATGAAGGGCAGCAGGCCAGCCTAGGAGAGGGTCGTAGGGAACTTCAGGGTAGACGCTCGGGTTCGTCCTCTCTTAGCGGGGAGGCATCCCAGCGTCGGACACGGCACACGTTCGAGCCGCAGTCCAGAGAGAGGGCAATTCAAATGATGCGAGGCGAGGCGGTCAGGTCCATGGTGCCGCGGGAGCAGAGAATGGCAAGTATAAGGTACAGGGATGAGGGCATGACACTGGACACAGAGGCTGCTGTTGATCCCCAGGCATTGAAACAGCAGGTGGGTGAGCAGCACACTGACAGTGACGTCCTGGGGAGCACGACGGAGGCCTTAATGGCAGAGCTTGGTCAACCTGACGTGCCGTTCTCACAAACTACGGCACACGATGACGTTGGGGACCCAGTTGGAATACTGCCGGTTGTGCAGCGACAGCCAGTCAAAGCAGTCAAGGAGAGAGCGCTTAGTGGTACAGACAGAGAGACAGAGCAGCCATGTGATGAGCCTGCAGAAGAATCGTTGAAGGATAAGTATGAGAAGAGTCTTGAGGCTGAACGGATGGAATGTGAAGAAAAACTTCTGGCTCTTCGCATCAGGAAATGGCAGAAGGGCATGCGCATGTCAGAAGAAGAGACATTTGAGCCTGAGATTGATCTCCCTTCCCCAGTAGAGCCACAGTACATGGAGTATGAAGATAATGTGTACACCAAGGAGGGGGTGATGGAGAAAAGTACAGTTGAAGAAACAGAGCCCTTACTCCCCTCATTGCCTAGATCACCAGGAATGAAATCTAGGTCAGTAGATCCTGATGTTGCCTCCTTATCAATGCCCAGATCACCAGGAATGAAATCTAGGTCAGTAGATCCTGATGTTACCGCCTTATCAATGCCCACATCACCAGGATCTAGGTCAGTAGATCCCAATGTTGCCGCCTTATCAATGCCCAGATCACCAGGAATTCAATCTAGGTCAGTAGATCCTGATGTTGCCGCCTTATCAATGCCCAGATCACCAGGAATGAAATCTAGGTCAGTAGATCCTGATGTTGCCGCCTTATCAATGCCCAGATCACCAGGATCTAGGTCAGTAGATCCCAATGTTGCTGCCTTATCAATGCCCAGATCACCAGGAATTCAATCTAGGTCAGTAGATCCTGATGTTGCCACCTTATCGATGCCCAGATCACCAGGATCTAGGTCAGTAGATCCTGATGTTGCTCCCTTATCAATGCCCAGATCACCAGGATCTAGGTCATTAGATGCTGATGTTGCTGCTTTACCTGGATCACCAAGAAATAAAACTAGGTCAGGAGGAACAGATCTTGAGGAATCCCCCGCTCTAACACCCAAGTCCTCCAGAATGAAAGTGAGACAAGAGAAATCATTATTTGAGAAGACAAGTGAAGAACGTGACCTCCAGCTGTCCAGAGAGAACATATATGAACTTAGAACTGAGAGTGAGAAGTTTGTCAGTGAAGAAGAGGCTTTGACCCAGAGGATTATGAAATGGCAGCAAGACGTTCAGATAGAACAGAAGCAGGCTGTGGAACGCTACGCTCCATACCTGTCTGAGAAGACTACAGAGGCCATGGGAGGTGACCAGGAGAGGACTGCTTTGAAACAAGGTACTCAGCACAGAAAAACGTCCCCAGAAAAGATCCTCCTGAGTGAGTCGGTTCCTGCTGGTTTCCAAGATGAGCCCGTAGAAAAGCTAGAGTGGCCTCCTCCTGGTGAACTGCCAACAGAGGGCCGTGAAACCCGACTTAAGACAGACAGTGACTACTTTGTCTGTGAGGAGGAAGCACTGGCTCAGCGCATTCTGAAATGGCAAGAAGATGCTCAAGAACAAGAGGAAGTGGTTGAAATAGAATCAGAATGGGCTCTGTCTGAGCAACAGCAATACAAACAAGCTGGCACTTGGTTACCTTTAGATTCCACTATTCCACCTTCTGATGGCAATTTTCCATCAACCACAAAATCTTCACCTGCTCACCTGCCTACCTCTGCATATGAGGCACCTCCTCCAAGACTGCGTCATAAGTTGAGTCCTGTGCACTCTGCTGTGCACGGTGGTGCAGCTCCTCTTGCAAGGGCTCCCGGTGAAGGTGAGGACGCCTTACGCTGTTCTCCCTTGAAAGACAGGATGTCTCATGACGTCTCACCTGTTAGGAGACACTCACCCACTCACCTCACTAGCGTACGGTTTGAGGGTTATGAGGTAGCCTCTCATCAGGCTGGGAGTCCTCTTGGGCTGCCCAGAGACTCTTCCCCAGTGAGGGGACGCTCCCCAACCCATACCTTACATGAGAGCGTGGAAAGCAGGGTGGAGAGGAGGAGAGGTAGGAGCAGGGAGGAGTATGCAGTGGATAAAGACAGCCAGCGTTTCCAGGCTGAGGTGAGAGAAGACAATGGAGTCTCTGGTGAGAGCAGTGAACAGAAGGATGAGATGGATCACAGAGCAGTGCGGGAAGGCAGGTATGGCCAGGAGATGAGGTCAACACAGAGTGTTCAACAAAGAGAGGAGAACCGTGGATTCAAATATGTCAGACGAGAGGGGATGCCCCAATCCCAGGAGCACAAGAAGGTAAAAGAAAGTGACAAAGCTATGCCAGGCTCTCCTCCAATATTTGTAAAAGAAATCTCATCCATTAAAGTAAAATTGGGTGAGATGTCAGAGTTTGTCTGCCAGTTCCAGGGTGACCCAGAACCAACAGTTGCCTGGCTCAAAGACGGACAACCCTTAGCCCACAACCCAGATTATGACATTTTTAGCAAATCCTACCAGTCAAAGCTCACCATCTACTATCCAACCACTGACCATGAGGGGGCCATTGACTGCATCATAACTAACAAACACGGCAAGTGCATTTGCAGTGCAACTTTGGAGATCTTGGATGAAAAGCTGGTTGAAACACCTGGACTCACACAGCAGGTCACTGTGACAGGGGGTACGGAGATGGCTGAGGGGCCAGAAGAGAAGATGCTAGAGGAGGAACTGCAGTCCTACATGGATACAGGCAAAGCAACGTTGCAGGTTCCTCAAGCAGTGATCCACAGACGTCGTTGCTCAGACGACTCTTTTTCCTCCTCTGCAGTGGAGATCAGAATTACTGCTGCTACTCCTGTCCCTGAAATGTTTGAGGAAGAAACTGATGGTATTTCTGAGCCAATAGTTAAAGAAAAAGCCTCAGACGAGCCCACTGATGACGGAGGTGCACAGGCTGTAAAACACAAGTTTACCTTCTCATTTGATGTTGGGGAGGCTCCACAAGTGGCTGCTGAGCTAGAGAACACCACTGGTTCAGTTCAGAGAGTTGTTGCTGAAGGTAATTCTACTGAACCCTTCACAGCACCATTCAGGACTCCAATAGCTTCGTCTGACACACCGGACAAAGCCCCAGTAAGCTACAATAGAGAAACTGCAAGAGACCTTAAAGCCAGACCATTAGTTTCCAGAGAAACACCAGCTATATCTGGCTGTGGTCTTCAGTCTTCTGCTGCTGTGATCAAGGTGTCTCAGATCAAACAGGCATTTGAGTCAGACTCACCCACTGCATTTACATCAAGCCCCCCTCCAGAAGACCAAAGGAAGGCATTTGTTTTCCCAGAAGAGTTTATTCCCAAAGTGGCCATTCTGCCTGAACAGCAGGAAGAGGTGCCGTACAGCTCACTTCCCCAACCATGTGTAATGACACTAGTGGGTGCAGGAGAGCCTGCTATCACAAAGAAAACAGTGTCTCCCAAACAACGTCCACCTGCCTCTGACGACACTGTCCTGCTTCACGCTGCTCCCCTAGTGGCATCATCCTCCATCCATCATGACACCATCCAGTGCATCTCCTCTCAGGAGGCCCACGAGGTTTTCATGGCATCAGCCCACCCTAGGGTAGGGGCAGCGGCGGCTTCGTCAGAGAGTCAAGGAATCAAACGGTCTGCAGGTCAACTGCAGGAGTCGCCTGAAGTGATCAGACCTGAGCCCGTGCTGCCAAGGCAACCAACTCAAGCTCTTCAACAAACCGCTGGTGCAGCTGGGCCAGAGGGTATGGCAAGGGAGCAGCTGGCTCACACATTTGACAGAACAAGCAGCTTCATACCGTTCCAGTGTGACAGAGTGTCTCCGGCGAAAGGCCTCCGCGGGGCTGCCGATGCTGGCAGTGCTGTGGTCAAACCTAAGAGAGTCCTCGTGTCACAGAAAGCAGCTGCCACTTCTCCTCTTGTTGGCGATGCTGGAGACTTCTGTGAGGAGGTGACGGGGGTCAGAGGGGAGGTGATGAGGCTCAGAGGGGGGGTGACGGGGGTCAGTGGGGAGGTGACGGAGGTACACGAACAGGTTCCCTTCACCAGTGAGGACCTTGTTTCCGTGCGTGCTGTGTATCCCGGTGAGGAGATGATGTCAGGGGACAGAGGGGTCTTCCCAGGTGTGCCAGACTCCCAGGCAGGTGGGACAGACACGGTAGCTGAGGCTGAGCGTAGTGTCGTCGCTCCCGATGCTGTTCATGACGCGGCGACGTCAGACAGTGCAGCACAGCTGCCCGGGCTGGTGGCCGCCGCCGACGATGCGGCGCCAGGTAGCTGCAAGCAGGCGTTGCCTACACAACACAGCAGTGATGCTGAGGAGAGCTCAGCTGAAGCAGGAGCGATGGAGGTAGAGGAGGTGACGTTCAATGCTGTTTATGACTACTACAACCCTCCCATGGACTGGGGTAGACCTTTGTCCCCCGAGTCTGATATGTCAATAGAAGTAGGCAGCACCTTTAGTGAAGAGATCGCAGAGGTAGCTGAGAGGTTCTACACACCCGCTTCATCCACTGAGATCTCACAGCCAATTGCGGAGTCCTTCCATACTCCCAAGTCCACTGACTCTTTCTGCACTCCTACAACTGAAACTCCAGTTGGGTTCATGACCCCCCCAGAATATCTCTTCTCCCCTGTAGGGCACAAGAGACCCTCCACTGGTGAATCTAGTGAGAGGTTTTTCTCTCCTGCTCAGCACTTGCAATCTGCTGCCGATGAAGGCATTGAGATGACTCCATTCTGGAGTGGGGAGGAAAACAGATTCCTTCCTGAGGGAAAGGGGTCTGCATCTCTGGGGTCTCTTCAGGAGAAGGTGCATGGAATCCCTCCCGCCTTCCTCAAGCCTCTCACTAAGAAAAGGGTGTTTGAAAATGAGTCTCTGATGTTCAGTGCTGAGGTGTTTGGCCTGCCCTCCCCTGAGGTGAGGTGGTTTCACAACAAGAACCAGTTGGTGGCAGGCGCCAGGGTAAGAATGGTGAGGGAAGGTGACAACATCTCCCTGGTGATCCATGGGGTCACTAAGGCAGACCAGGGAGAGTATGTTTGTGAGGCCGTAAATTACGTAGGTGAGGCAAGGAGCGTTGCTTTGGTTGTGGTCGTTTCTCAAGAGGTGAGGTTCATGCCTGCTCCACCTGCTGTCACTCATCAGCATGTGATGGAGTTTGATGTGGAGGAGGATGACTCTTCGCGGTCTCCTTCACCCCAGGAGATTCTTTTGGAAGTAGAGCTGGATGAAAATGAGGTGAAGGAGTTTGAGAAACAGGTTAAAATCATCACCATCCCAGAGTACACAGCTGGTAACAAGAGCATGGTCATATCCCTGGATGTGTTGCCAAGTATGTATGAAGAAGGGGCAGTAGACTTCATCACTCAGGAGAATGATAACTTGAAAATTGCCTTTGAGGTCACCGAGATGCCCCCGAGGTTTATAAACCCAATATGTGACATGGAAGCTCCCGAAAGCACCACTGTCTTGTTCGAGTGCTCCCTAATGGGAATTCCATCTCCCATCATCTCCTGGTTCAAGGGAGACAAGAAAATACCTCATGACAACAGCAAATACCTCCATTCATCTGATGGAGACAACCACTTCCTGAAAGTTCGTAAAGTCACTGCCCAGGACAGTGGTGTATACACCTGCCGAGCCATCAACGTGGTTGGGGAGACACTGTGTAGGGCTTCCCTGGTTGTGCTAAGTGCTAAAGCTTTCTCTGGAAAGGCTAGAGGCAGGGAGCTGACTGCTGTTTCTCTGGGCAGCGCTAAGGTGCAGCCTCAGAAGTTTGATCTGATGGTTGGTAACAAGTCGTTTGACGGTGAGCAGTCTTCAGAGATTGAGCTAGAGTTTGAGTTTGACCAGCAGGCAGATGAGTCTCAGAGGGCTGTTAGGTTGGTAGCTAACACTGACCAGGAGATGAGTGAACAGGGAGAAAAGTATGTCAGCATCAACTTTGATGTCTTTGCAGAGCCAGCCAAGGATGACAAAATAGAATTTAAAGGGAAGTCTTCTTCAATGTGTAGCTTCCAGTTTCAGGTGACTGAGAGCCCGCCTAAATTTGTCATCCCTCTCACAAATGTCACAGCTGCACAAGGTACACCTGTAATCCTCCAATGTTTGGTTAGTGGTAAACCCAACCCCACTGCTACGTGGTACAAAGATGGAGATGTAGTGTCAGGCAGCAGGTGTTTGCTTCAAGAGAAAACCCCAGGACATTTTAACCTGCTGATCACAAATGTCACACATACTGATGCTGGCGAGTATAAATGTGTCATCCACAACACATCCGGCATGATAGAAACTAGTGCTCTCCTCAAGGTCTTCTAGCTTGGTAGAACTGGGCTGTAAAAAGTATTATGGACTGCTTTTGAATTATGAAGTATTAAATGTGAAATCGTTTGACTTAAGAAGTGTTTTTGCTGTTCTGGCAGTACAGTCTGTGTCATGAAATAATTACACTAGTCACATCATGTTTTGTTGATTTTTTGTTTGCAGAGGTGTGGCATCTTTAAGGAGCTGTTCTATAGTTTAAAAAAATAAATTGCTAAATTGTTTGCCAATCGTTCAAAAAAGTTATATTAATTGATTTAATTGAATTTATTGCTAGCAGCCTACTCCATTTTAATCTTGGAATACAACAAAACGTATTGTAAAAAACATAAAATTACAATTTAAGGAAGCATTATTTCTGTAGTAAGCTAATCTAAACACATTATTATCTTTATTGTGCAGTTTGTGCAAAAGTAGATAACAACTAAATGAGGTATTTTTATCTGAGCTTTTTAAATTAGATAATCAGAGCTGAATGGTGAAATATTTTGCATGAAATATGGAAAATGGCATTGTTTACAGTGGCCCCATCTTAAAGCAGGCTGGCTAATAGGAAAATAGTGTCATATTACTGTTGTAATCACAATACATTACTGTCAGTGTGGAATCATATTTATTTACTTGTGAATGATATTTTAACATTGTCTGTTTGTTATTAGATCAAAACATAATATCGAAGGTAGTACTAATATATTTGATTGAAAATTCCAAATTTATATAATGCCTTGACTGTGAAACACTGTTTTGTTTATATTTTTTTCTCCAAAAAACAATGTTTGTAAATATGTGTAATTTTAGGAGAATGTTTATTACAAGGTAAATATAGTTTTTAGATACTAGATTAGATACAAAGCTGTGGCTTATTTGTACAGAATTGAGGTGGGTTTGTCTGAGTAATTTCATTATCTACTGCAAGTATAAATAAAAGAGCTTGTGTACAAATTAAATATCATGTCTGTCTGTGACTGCATTTGCAATTGTTGTTATTTATATTGGAATGAAGATGTTATTATAGTTCATTCCATTATTTATCACACAATTAGGACACCAGTAATCTAAAACTAACTTAAAATGTAATTGATTGACATTAATCAAAAAGTATGGCAGAAACAAACTACACATACCATAATGTTATCTCGGTTTTAAAGTACATTTCCTTAGTCCAACATTGACTACAAACTCATTAGAATGTTCGTTGTTTACCCTTGTGTTCTTCTGGAATTATTTTCTCTTGACAGAGAGTTCTAGCACCACTGTGGAGGAACAAGAAGAAGTCTTCTACACTGGCCTCGAGTTAGCTCAAAAAACCAGAACACTTGAACTCAAGCCAGAGTCCAAACGTTACGCTAGTTCTTTAGAGATAAAAAAAGAAAAGCCAGTTTTCCTTACCCAGCTCTCTCCAGCTGCTGTGAGTGATGGGGAAACAGCCAGGTTTACTGTCACTGTGTCAGCCTTCCCCAAGCCCACTGTCCAGTGGTTCCACAACGGACAGGTCATAAAGAGCTCATCTGTGTATAAACTTATAGAGGAGGAGGAGCAGTACACACTGATAATCAACCAAGTTAGGTGTGATTACGAGGGGGAGTATTGCTGTACAGCTACCAACAGGTTTGGCCAGACAACTTGCACTACATATCTTGAGGTGAAAAAGAAAGATATTAGCCAGGCAGAGAAGTGGGTGGAGAAAATGTTCAAGGTCACAGGGCAGCCTCCATCTTTTATTGTTAGCATCCAACCTGTGAGATGTCCAGAGGGAAGTCAAGTCTCCTTTAGCTATAAAACCAGTGAGGACCCAGTCCCTGATGTGAAGTGGTTCAAAGGGGCTTTTCAGATTCAGCCTAGCAGGAACTGTATCATAATAAGTAACCCAGATGGGTCAGGCTTCATGAACATTAAGAGCATCAAACAGGAGGACAGTGGCGTGTACACATGTAAGGCTACCAACCAGTTTGGGGAGGCTTCTTGTACTGCTGAGCTGGTCATTTTCAGGGAGACTGT
>JAODUG010000014.1:3655735-3686660 GCA_027564795.1 Aphredoderus sayanus
AGCAGCAGGTAGGGTTACAATACTGTATATAGCAGCAGGCAGGGTTACAGTACTGTATATAGCAGCAGGTAGGGTTACAATACTGTATATAGCAGCAGGTAGGGTTACAATACTGTATGTAGCAGCAGGTAGGGTTACAATACTGTATATAGCAGCAGGTAGGGTTACAATACTGTATATAGCAGCAGGTAGGGTTACAATACTGTATATAGCAGTAGGCAGGGTTACAATACTCTATGTAGCAGCAGGCAGGGTTACAATACTGTATATAGCAGTAGGCAGGGTTACAATACTGTATATAGCAGTAGGCAGGGTTACAATACTCTATGTAGCAGCAGGTAGGGTTACAATACTGTATGTAGCAGCAGGCAGGGTTACAGTACTGTATGTAGCAGCAGGTAGGGTTACAGTACTGTATGTAGCAGCAGGCAGGGTTACAATACTGTATATAGCAGCAGGTAGGGTTACAATACTGTATATAGCAGCAGGTAGGGTTACAGTACTGTATATAGCAGCAGGTAGGGTTACAATACTCTATGTAGCAGCAGGTAGGGTTACAGTACTGTATATAGCAGCAGGCAGGGTTACAATACTGTATGTAGCAGCAGGCAGGGTTACAATACTGTATGTAGCAGCAGGTAGGGTTACAATACTGTATATAGCAGCAGGTAGGGTTACACTTTCCTAATTCTGGATGCATTAAGGACTAATTCCAGGCTATTGTGTTTTCTCCTAGATTCCCCTGGACCCCCAGTCAATCTGATCGTCAAGGAGACCTCCCGGAGCCACGCCTGCATCACCTGGGACGCGCCGCTGATTGACGGCGGCAGCCCCGTCAAGAGCTATGTTGTGGAGAAGCGTCTGGCGGAGCGCAAGGCCTGGACCTGCGTGGCGGCCGAGTGCCCCAAGCCCTCGTTCCGGGTCACGGGCCTGGAGGGCGGCCAGGCGTACTGCTTCAGGGTGCTGGCGGAGAACGCCTACGGCATCGGGGAGGGCTGTGAGACCCCGGGGAGCATCAGGGCCTCTGGTACGACTGCAATGTCCTTGTGTGTAGCCTCAGTGTGTACTATAGCACTCTATTTTACCCCATAATAATAATAATAATAAATTTTATCTATTTAGCAGCTTTCATACAGCTCAAAGTGCTTTACAATTAAGAGATTACATGCTTCATAAAGACATTCAAAAGACAAGGATTAAATGGTCAAATAAAATAAAACAAATAAATTAGGAATGAGACATGATAAAAGTTGTAATGGAGGCAGATTTCCTTTATCCCTAACTGGCATGCCCCTTCTCAGTGAACTAGTGGTACATATTTGCCTGCCCTGGTTACCTCAGCTGCTAGTAGTACTCCCATATGTAGATGTAGTAGTAGATGTAGTGTTAGTACCTTCCCATATGTAGATGTAGTAGATGTAGTGTTAGTACCGTCCCATATGTAGATGTAGTAGTAGATGTAGTGTTTGTGCGTATTCAGTTTTCTTCACGACCCACGACATCATTCTTCCTCACTTCCCGCCCCGTCTCCAGAGCAACCAGGCCCAGTGGTGGACCTGAAGGCCCAGAAGATCACCAAGGACTCGGTAACGCTGGGCTGGAAGAAGCCCCTCTGTGACGGAGGCAGCTACATCACCGCCTACATCCTGGAGCAGAGCGAGGGAGAGGACAAGTGGAAGGAGCTGCTGCGGGGCAAAAACACCTACCACACCATCGGGGAGCTGACGGGGGGCAAGGAGTACTCCTTCAGGGTCAAGGCCCTCAACCAGTCTGGAGAGGGACCCCCTTCTGAGCTGACCGTTGTGGCCAAAGACCAGTTTGGTAAGAGGAGCTCGCCACAGTATCTAGGACCGAACGGTTGTTAGGAACCTCAGCATTAACTGTTAATCTTACTTCCTCACCTTAACTATAGCGTCCCCATGAAATGACAGAAAGTTGAGCTTTAACAGCTGATTGACATTGATAATGATGATACACAATCAACACCAACCAACCATTTAGCACAAAAGTGATTGACAGTGACTACGTGTTAAGGAGCCAGTAGCAGTAGAGAGCACCCTAGACACGCCCATGTGCATGTATGAGTAGGCAGGTTGGTTGTTAAAAAAAGTCCATATAAAGTCCATATAACACAAACTCACTGTCCTTCTGTCCTCGGGTTTCAAATGCACTACCTTGTTGCTACCTTGCTGCGGTTCGCGCCTCCTGCTGGCTCCAACAAGGTAGTGCATTGGGGGCACAGCTGGGGAGGGTTAATGTGATGCAGCTGTGTGCTAGTCATGAGATACATGGTTGTGTTTGTGTCCTTGGGCTCCCCCAGTGCTGCCCGACTGCGACCTGAGCGGCCTGCACGACCTCACCTACGTGGGCAAGGAGGGCAGCACCATGCGCATCCACATCCCGCTGTCGGGCGTGCCCTACCCCACCGCCACCTGGAAGCGGGGTGACACGGCCCTGGGGGACACGGGCAGGATGTGCGTGGAGGCCTCCCCGGGCATCACCACCCTGCTGATCAGGGACCTGCAGCGGGGCGACGCCGACACCTACACCATCCATGCCCGGAACAGCGGCGGCTCCAAGGACTGCAAGTTCCAGCTGAAGGTGGTGGGCAAGCCGGGCATCTGCGCCGGACCCATCAAATTCGACGAGGTCACGGCCGACGGCATCACGCTGGAGTGGGGCCCGCCCAAGGACGACGGCGGCGCGGAGGTGTCCAACTACATCGTGGAGAAGAGGCGGACCACAGACAGCAAGTGGGCCACCGTGGCCTCTGCCATCCAGAAGAACACCATGAGGGTGATCCGGCTGCACGACGGCATCGAGTACATCTTCAGGGTGTTTGCTGAGAACAAGTATGGGGTGGGAGAGTGCCTGCGGTCGGAGCCGGTCGTTGCCCAGCACCCCTTCAGTAAGTTTGCGGAACCTCCGGAACGGAGTCGTGTGAGCGCTTTGAGGGCTTGTTGCCATAGCGATGCGTCACTCACCACTGTATGTGTTTCCTATAGATGTGCCCGAGGCGCCGGCTCCTCCAGAGATTGTGGCCATCCGTCACGAGTCGGCCATCTTGACCTGGGCTGACCCCAAGGACACCGGTGGCTCCCCAATACTTGGTACGTGCACTCTCAGTAAAGCACGCGTGGCAGAGAAAGTAGCCTTTGGAATACAAACTAGAGAGTCAACAAATCACCACCAAAACTTCCACTATGCACTATTTTTGATGCCTTATGCACTATTTATGACACCCTTACAATAATGTAAAATGGGAGACATTGTGAGACTTCATGGGAGACATTCCTAGATCTAATAAACTCTGCTGCATTTGTCCTACGCCCATGGCCTACTATTCCACCACATTGAATAAATATCTATCTATAACTTAACCCTCCTGTTGTCCTGATATTCTAGGGTTAGGGTAAGGTTTCAGAAGAGGACCACAAGGTTGCCTTTTGCGGGTCATTTTGACGCAAGGACAACAGTGCGTTAAAACACAGGTTAGGTAATGAGGCAGATGATAAACTGGCTGCTGTATGTCTCTCACATCCAGGATATCACGTGGAGTTCAAGGAGAGCAACAGCATGATGTGGAAGAGAGCCAGCAAGACTCCTCTAAGAGTCAAGGAGTGCAGAGTCACTGGCCTCATAGAGGGACTGGAGTACGAGTTCAGAGTGATGGCCTTGAACATGGCCGGCCTGGGGAGAGCTAGCAGGGCCACAGAAGCTGTGATCGCCCTGGATCCAATTGGTGAGTCAGATTTGTATTACTGGAAAAACACAATTACAATTATGTCATTTGGTAGAGGCTTTTATCCAAAGCAACTTACAAAGGGTACAGTTACAAATATAAGGAGCAGATGAGCAGGTAGGGATGGTTAGGCATCTTGCTCAAGGATGCTTGCAGGTGGGCCAACTCTGGGGCTCGAGCCCACGACTTTACAGCTGAGAGTCCAACACCCAAACCACTAGCCCATCCTGCACCCAAATACAAGCCGCTGTATGAAGTGGACAGAAGTTAAGTAACTAAATAAGGAAAGGTTAAACATTAATTGGCTGTCTCTCTTGTCAGATCCTCCCGGAAAACCGGACGTCATCAGCGTCACCAGGAACACGGTGACTCTCATGTGGACCGCGCCCAAGTACGACGGTGGCCACAAGCTGACTGGCTACATGGTGGAGAAGCTGGAGGCTGGCACCAAGACCTGGATGAAGGCCAACCACATCAACATCCAGGGCTGTGCCTTCACTGTGACTGACCTGACGGAGGGCGCCCAGTACGAGTTCAGGGTGCGAGCCAGGAACTCCGCCGGAGCTGTCAGCGTTCCTTCCGAGTCCACGGAGCTGCTCACCTGCAGGGATGAATACGGTAGGCCCTGTCTGCTGCTGTTCTATTAACACACTGTATGACAAAAGAGTTTATTCAGCATAGCAGCTCACTGTGTGTGCTTCCATCCACTACAGAGCCCCCGTCCATCACCATCGACCCCGACATGAAGGACGGAGTGTCTGTCCGGGCCGGAGACACCATTGTGATTTCCGCCTCCAAGATTGTGGGCAAGCCTCCTCCCACGTCAGTCTGGTCCAAGGGTGGTCGCGAGCTCAAGACCTCCGACGTGGTGGCAATCACCAGCACCCCCACCTCCTCCATGCTGGCCATCAAGTACGCCAGCAGGAAGAACACGGGAGAGTACACCATCACGGCCAGCAACCCCTTCGGCATCAAGGAGGAGCATGTCAAGGTGAAGGTGTTGGACATCCCTGGACCTCCAGGCCCCATCGAGGCCAGCAACATCTCCGCTGAGAAGTGTACGCTGACCTGGCTGCCTCCGGATGAGGACGGCGGCTCCACCATCAAGTCCTACGTCCTGGAGAAGAGGGAAACCAGCCGCCTGCTGTGGACCAAGCTGGCTGAGAATATCATGGACTGCCGACACATAGCCAGCAAGCTGATAAAGGGCAACGAGTACATCTTCAGGGTGTCTGCAGTCAACCAGTACGGCACAGGAGACTCAAGCCAGTCCGGTCCGGTCAAGATGATTGACAGTTTCGGTACGGTCTAACTCTATACAGCTTATACATTATATATTTCCTGATGAATTTCTCATTTGTGGTTCCCTGCTGGAGCTGCTGCCCCCGCGACCTGACCTCGGATAAGCGGTTGTGAATGGATGGATGGATGAATTTCTCACTCCGTTTGCATTTCTCTTTGTTTGAGCATTTTCTGAATTTAATGTTGTTTTTATTTCTTACAGGCCCCCCAGGGCCCCCCTCAATCCCAGAGGTTGACAACATCAGCAGGAATGCTGTAACCATTTCATGGAGGAGACCAGCTGATGACGGAGGAAGTGACATCAGAGGATACAGTGTGGAGAGGAAAGAGAGGAAGGGAATGAGATGGGTAAGAGCCTGCAAGAGGACCGTCCCAGACCTTCGCTTCAAGATCCAGGGCCTGACCGAGGGCGTGGAGTACGAGTTCAGAGTGACGGCTGAGAACAAGGCCGGCTTTGGGGTGCCCAGCGAGCCTTGTGCACCTGTCATGACCAAGGACATCGTATGTAAGTAAAGCGCACACAACACCATTGACAGACTAATCTATATATAATATACAGTGTTTTCAAGTTAACTAGCAAGTCATTTGTTTTTCCTCTTCCAGATCCCCCTGGTCCTCCGTCCAACCCCAGAATAGCAGACACCACTAGAACCACCGCCACCTTCACCTGGGGCAAACCCCACTACGATGGCGGCCTGGAAGTAGACGGATACATCGTTGAGTACAAGAAGGAGGGTCTTGATGACTGGGAGACAGCAACCCAGACGCCTCTGAGAATCACAGAATACGTAATTGGAAACCTGCACAAGGGAGGCAAATACCTCTTCAGAGTTAGAGCAATTAACTCAGAGGGAATTGGCGAGCCCGCAGAGGTAGAGGGCGTGACCGAACTGATCGACCGCGAGACGCTCCCAGACTACGAGCTGGACGCCGAGCTGAGGAGAACACTGGTGGTCCGCTGTCGCGCCTCCATCCGCTTGTTTGTTCCCATCAGAGGTCGTCCCGTTCCTGAAGTGACCTGGAGTAAGGACGACACTAATCTGAAGACACGCGCACACATCGACACCACAGAGTCCTACACTCTGCTGGTGATCCCCGACTGCACCAGATACGACGCCGGCAAATACAACCTCTGCCTGGAAAACGTGGCCGGAAAGAAGACTGGCTTTGTGAACGTCAAGGTTTTGGACACACCAGGACCTCCAGTGCACCTCAAACCTAGGGAGATCACCAAGAACAGCATCACCCTCCAGTGGGAAATCCCCATCATCGATGGCGGCTCCAAGATCCACAACTACATTGTTGAGAAGAGGGAGGCCACCAAGAAAGCATACACAGTGCTGAGCACCACGTGGCAGAAGTGCTCCTTCAAAGTGCCAGACCTGGAAGAGGGCTCACACTACTACTTCCGTGTGTCTGCTGAGAATGACCTCGGTGTGGGCCAGCCCGCTGAAACCCCTGAGCCCATCAGGGTGTCCCAGGCTCCGTCAGCCCCCGAGAACCTGTACGTGACGGACGTCTCTGCTGACAGCGCTAGCCTGGCCTGGGCCAAGCCGCTGCACGACGGTGGCAGCATGATCACGGGATACATCATTGAGGCCCAGAAGACCGGCACCGAGCAGTGGGTCCACATGGCTGCCATCAAGGCTCTGGATATTGTTGTCCCAGATTTGACCGAGGGTGCGGAATATATCTTCCGTATTATGGCGGTCAACGCGTCGGGCAGAAGTGACCCCCGTGAGAGCAGGCCGGCCATCATCAAAGAGCAGACAACTGCACCATCCTTTGACCTGCGCGGAGTCTACCAGAAGACTGTCATCGCCAAGGCTGGAGACAGAGTCAAGGTAGAGATCCCAGTGATTGGCAAACCCAGGCCCGTGGTTACATGGAAGAAGGGCGGTATAGTTCTGAAGGAGACCCAGAGAATCAACACTGAGACCACTCAGACCTCAACCATACTAAACATCGGTGAAATTAAGAGAACTGATGGAGGAGAGTTTTCAGTTATAGGAAAGAACTTTTTAGGCACAGTGACTGAGGTCATCACAGTCCTGGTTCATGACATTCCAGGACCTCCAACTGGGCCCATCAAGATGGAGGAGGTGTCATGTGACTATGTCCTTATGTCCTGGGAGGCTCCAGAGAATGACGGAGGTGTTCCGATAAACAACTACATCGTTGAGATGAGGGAGACCACCGGCACTTCATGGGTGGAGCTGGCAGCTACAGTTATCCGCACCACATTCAAGGCAGCCCGCCTTACCACTGGCACTGGGTACCAGTTCCGTGTCAGGGCACAGAACAGATATGGCATTGGTCAGTGCATCATCTCTGAGCCCGTGGTGGCTGCCTATCCATTCGATGTGCCAGCACAGCCAGGCATCCCTACCATCACATCTTTCAACAAGGATTCTATGACTCTCAGCTGGAATGAGCCATCCACCGATGGAGGCAGCCCCATCCTGGGTTACCATGTAGAGAGGAAGGAAAAGAACAGTATTCTGTGGCAGAGGGTTAACAAGGCTCTTGTCATTGGAAACATCTTCAAGTCAACAGGCCTTGTTGACGGAATTGCGTATGAATACCGTGTCATTGCTGAAAACATGGCCGGCTTGAGTAAACCCAGCAAGCCTTCAGATATGATGTATGCCCTTGATCCAGTTGACCCACCAGGAAGACCCGTGGCTCTGAATGTAACCAGACACGAGGTGACTGTTTCCTGGACCAAACCAGAGGGAGATGGCGGGTTCTCCATCACCGGATACACCGTGGAAAGGAGAGAGCTACCCAATGGACGCTGGCTAAAAGCCAACTTTAATAACATCTTGGAGACCATCTACACTGTCAGTGGCCTGACTGAAGATGCTACTTATGAGTTCCGCGTGCTTGCTAGAAACTCAGCTGGTGCTGTGAGTGGCCCATCCCAGTCGTCAGAGCAGATCACATGCAGAGACGACATTGAAGAGCCTAAGCTGGATGTTGATGCCTCATACAGTAGCCCTGTGGTTGTCATGGCAGGAGAGGTGTTCAAACTGGAGGCCAATGTAATTGGTAGACCAATCCCATCTCTGGTCTGGAGCAAGGAAGGAAAGGAGCTTGAGGATACGGCTAAAATTGAAATCAAATCAACTGACTTCCACACAACTCTTGTGAGTAAGGACTCCCTTAGGAGGGATGGTGGCATTTTCACATTGACTGCCAGCAACCCTGGTGGCTTTGCCAAGTTCTCATTCAACGTCAAGGTCCTGGACAGGCCTGGGCCACCTGACGCTCTCACCATCTCTGACATCAGTGCTGAGAAATGCGTCCTCAACTGGCTGCATCCTCCCCACGACGGTGGTGCAAAGATCGAGTATTTCATCATTCAGCGGCGCGAGACAAGCAGGCTAGCCTGGACCAACGTGGCGACTGACCTTCAGGCCAACAGGTTCAAGGTCACCAAGCTACTCAAGGGCAACGAGTATGTGTTCAGAGTCATGGCCGTCAACAAGTACGGCATTGGTGAGCCTGTGGAGTCCCAGGCCGTCATCTGCACCAACCCGTACGTCCCCACAGACCCACCACAGCAGCCCGAGGTCACCACCATCACCAAAGACTCCATGGTTGTCTGCTGGGAGCGCCCAGAGCATGACGGAGGCAGCAGCATCAACACGTACATTATTGAGAGGAGAGACAAGACTGGCTTGCGCTGGGTGAAGTGCAACAAGAGGACCGTTTCTGACCTCAGGTTCAAGGTGTCTGGCCTCACGCCCGGACATGAATACGAGTACAGAATCTTTGCTGAGAATAATGCTGGTCTGAGCCAGCCTAGTCCATCAAGTCCATTCTACAAAGCAGTTGACACCATCTTCCAACCTGGACCTCCTGGCAACCCAAGAGTGCTGGACACCACCAAGTCATCCATCACTGTGGCCTGGAACAAGCCGGTTTATGATGGTGGCTCTGAAATCACTGGCTACATTGTGGAAACCTGCCCTCCTGAGGAGGATGAATGGACTATCCACACGCCCAAGAAAGGATGGACAGCTACCTCCTTTACCATCACCAACCTGAAGGAAAACCAAGAGTACAAAATCAATATCTGTGCCACCAATTCAGAGGGGGTGGGAGAGCCTGCTGCTGTTCCTGGAACCCCTAAAGCCGAGGACCGGCTTCTCCCTCCAGAGGTTGAACTGGGAGCAGAGCTACGTAAAGTGGTCTGCATCAGGGCCTGCAGCACACTCAGGCTGTTTGTCCCCATCAAGGGCAGACCAGCGCCTGAGGTAAAGTGGTCAAGAGAGCATGGGGAATCCCTGGACAAAGCCAACATTGAAGTGACTTCGTCGTTTACCACTCTCCAAGTTGATAATGTGGACAGGTTTGATGGGGGCAAATACAACGTTACTGTTGAGAACGCCTCAGGAAGCAAAACAGCCTATGTCAATGTCAGAGTGCTGGATACTCCTGGAGCGCCTCAAAACCTACTCATCAAGGAGGTGACCAGAGACTCGGTCTCCCTCATGTGGGACGCGCCGCTCATTGACGGTGGCTCCCGAATCCGTAACTATATTGTTGAGAAGCGCGAGTCAACTAGAAAAGCTTACTCCACAGTCTGTGCCAGCTGCCACAAGTCCAGCTGGAAGGTAGGCGAGCTGGAAGAGGGAAAATTGTATTTCTTCAGAATCCTGGCAGAGAATGAGTTTGGCATTGGCCTCCCCGTTGAGACTCTGGAGCCAACCAAGGTGTCAGAGAAGCCTCTGCCACCAGGCAAAGTGTCTCTCAGCAACGTGACAAGTTCCAGCGTCACCCTGTCCTGGGAGAAGCCAGACCATGACGGCGGCAGCAGGATCACAGGCTACAATGTTGAGATGCAGGGCAAGGGCAGCGACAAGTGGACCCAGGTCATGGTCGTCAAGACCACCGAGGCAGTTGTGACTGGCCTGACGCAGGGAGAGGAGTACATCTTCCGTATCTCAGCCTACAATGAGAAGGGAGTCAGTGACCCACGACCCCTCAGCATGCCTGTAGTGGCCAAAGACCTTGTGATTTCCCCCACTTTCAAGCTTATCTTCACAACTTTCAGTGTCATGGCAGGAGACGACCTAAAGATTGACGTACCTTTTGCTGCCCAACCCAAAGCAACAGTTACATGGCTCAAAGACGGCGTCGCCCTCAAGGAGACAACTCGAGTCAATGCTGAATCTAATCACACGAATCTCCTGCTGGTAATCAGGGAGGCCTGCAGAGACGATGTGGGCACTTACACGGTCAAGCTAAGTAACACAGCAGGAGAGGCTAGCACAGACATTAGCGTGGTTGTTCTGGATAAGCCTGGCCCTCCAACAGGCCCCATTAAATTGGACGAGGTCACTGCTGACAGTGTAGTCTTGTCCTGGAACCCACCAGAGTACGATGGCTGCTGCGCCATCAACAACTATGTTGTTGAGAAGAGAGACACTTCCACAACTAACTGGCAGATTGTGTCTGCAACAGTGGCCAGAACAACCGTTAAAGCAGCCCGGCTGAAGACTGGCTCTGAGTACCAGTTCAGGATAGCTGCTGAGAACAGATATGGCAAATCATCCCTCCTACTCTCAGAGACCATTTTTGCTCAGTATCCCTTCGAGGTGCCCAGCCAGCCACGCTCTGTTCTGGTCCAGTCAGCGACCAAGGAGAACATGGTGATTGTGTGGGAAAAGCCTAGCAATGATGGTGGAAGCAAGATTCTGGGATACCACCTGGAACTCAAAGAAAGGAACAGCATACTCTGGGTGAAGCAGAACAAACAGATCATTCCAGACGCCAGATACAAGGCTGTCGGTCTTGAGGAAGGAATTGAATATGAGTTTAGAGTTTATGCTGAGAACATTGTTGGCCTCAGCAAAGCCAGCAAAGTGACCGAGGCCCAAGTGGCCAGAGACCCATGTGACTGCCCTGGAAGGCCAGAGGCTGTTATTGTCACCAGGAATCAGGTGACCCTCAGATGGACCAAGCCCGAGTACGATGGAGGCAGCAAGGTCACTGGCTATGTGGTTGAGAAGAAAGAGGGAGCTGATGGCCGATGGATGAAGGCCAGTTTTGCCAACGTCATTGAAACTCAATTTGTGGTCACAGGGCTCGTTGAGGACCAGATCTATGAGTTCCGTGTTATTGCCAGGAACGCAGCCGGTGTCTCTAGCAAGCCCTCTGAGAGCACTGGAGCCATCACTGCTAAGGATGAGGTAGATCCACCTAAGATTGACCTGGATGCTAAATACTCCCAGGCTGTGGTGGTAAATGCTGGAGAGACATTCAAGCTGGAGGCTACCATCTATGGTAAGCCTGTGCCCCAAGTGATCTGGCTTAAGAGCAGTGAGCATATCGCTGAAGCTGCTCGCCTAGAGATCAAGAATACAGACTTCACAGCCTGTCTTGTGGTCAAGGAGGCCATCCGTGTTGATGGAGGCCAGTACACCCTGCTGGTGAGGAATGTTGGTGGAGAGAAATCAGTTAACATTAACGTCAAGGTCTTGGACAGGCCAGGCCCCCCTGACGGCCCGGTCTCCATCTACGGAGTCACCAGTGAGAAATGCTCCATTGCTTGGAAGTCACCCCTGCAGGATGGCGGAAGTGACGTTTCCCATTACATTGTGGAGCGGAGGGAGACCAGCAGACTGGTCTGGACTGTGGTTGACCCCAAGGTCCAAACGCTGAATCTGAAGATAACTAAGCTCCTCCCCGGAAACGAGTACATCTTCCGAGTAATACCTGTCAATAAATATGGCATTGGCGAGCCTCTAGAATCTGAAGCAATGATTGCTGCAAATCCATTTGTCACCCCCGACCCACCGACAGAGGTTGAGGTATCCACCATCACTAAAGACTCCATGGTTGTGACCTGGGAGAGGCCAGCTAACGACGGCGGAAACCCGATTCAGGGATACGTAGTTGAGAAGCGTGACAAGGAAGGCGTGAGATGGACCAGGTGCAACAAGCGTACAGTCTGCGAGCTCCGTTTCAGAGTCACAGGCCTCTTGGAGAACCGCAGCTATGAATTCAGAGTCTCGGCTGAGAATGCTGCAGGCATAGGAACCCCTAGCCCTGCCACTGTGTACTACAAAGCACTGGATCCAGTTTTCAAACCAGGTCCACCAAACAATCCCAAAGTGGTTGACACATCCAGGTCTACCGTGTCCCTGACATGGGGAAAGCCTATATATGACGGAGGCTGTGAGATTCAAGCCTATATTGTTGAAGCCTGCAATGGGGCAGATGAATGGTTCATGTGCACTCCTCCCACTGGCATCACAGATACCAAGTTCACAGTGACCAAGCTACTGGAGAAACACGAGTACCAGTTCAGGGTGTGTGCCATCAATAAGATTGGTATTGGTGAGCATGCTGATTTCCCAGGGAAGATTCTCCTGGAGGAGAAGCTTGAGGCCCCTGACCTGGACTTGGACAATGAAATGAGAAAGATGATTAACATCAGAGCAGCCAACACTCTCAGACTGTTTGTTCCTGTGAGGGGACGCCCCGCTCCTGAGGTGAAATGGGGCAAGGCTGATGGAGAGATCAAGGAGACTGCCCAGATCGACAACACCGGCAGCTACGCTTCACTTGTCATTGAGAATGTCGACAGGTATGACAGTGGCAAGTACACGCTGACAGCTGAAAATCCTAGTGGAGTGAAATCGGTCTTCATCAGCGTCAGAGTCCTGGACTCACCTAGCCCGCCAGCTAACTTCACGGTGAAGGAAATCACCAAAAACTCTGTCTCTCTGACCTGGGAGCCCCCACTTCTGGATGGCGGCTCAAAGATTAAGCAATACATTCTGGAAAAGCGTGAGAGCACCAGGAAGGTTTATTCTTTAGTCACCACCTGCAACAGGATGTCATGGAAGGTTGAACCTCTTCCAGAAGGTGGAATCTACTTTTTCAGAGTATCAGCGGAGAATGAGTATGGTATTGGTGCCCCTGCTAAAACCCTGGAGCCACTGAAGGTCTCTGAAAAGCCCCAACCACCTGGTAAAATCAGTGTTACTGAGGTAACGCGTAAGAGTGTGGGTCTAGCCTGGGAGAAGCCTGTACACGATGGTGGAAGCAGAATCAGCCACTATGAAGTGGAATTGTCACCTAAAGGCAGCGACACGTGGTCTTTGTGTGTGAGCGTGAAGGCACTGGAGACCGTGGTGTACAACCTCCACAAGGGAGAGGAGTACCAGTTCAGAGTAACTGCTGTGAATTCCAAGGGCAAAAGTGACCCTAGACAGCTGGCCCAGACAGTTTTGGCCAAGGACCTCGTAATTGAACCATCTGTACGGCCCAAGGTGAGCACATACAATGTGCAGGTGGGCTATGACCTAAAGGTGGAGGTCCCCATTGCTGGCCACCCTAAGCCGACTATTAGCTGGACCAAGGATGGAGCTGCCTTGAAACAGACAACCAGAGTCAATGTGACTGACTCTGCCCAACATACCACCCTCACTATCAAGGATGCCACCAAAGAGGATGGAGGCATGTACACTATCAACATTTCCAATGCCTTGGGATCCAAAGATGCCACCATTGAAGTGATAACCCTGGATAAGCCAGGCCCACCCACAGGGCCTGTCAAGATAGAGGATGTCAGTGCTGAGAGCATAACACTTAACTGGGAGCCTCCCACATACACAGGTGGCTGCCCTATCTCTAACTATGTCGTGGAGAAGAGAGACACAACCACTACTAACTGGGTGGTTGTGTCTGCCACTGTTGCCAGAACCACACTCAAAGTCTCCAACCTGAAGACAGGTGCAGAGTACCAGTTCAGAATATATGCTGAGAATCGTTATGGAAAGAGCTATGCTATTGACTCAGCGCCCGTTTTAGCTCAGTATCCTTTCCAAGAGCCAGGCCCACCTGGAACGCCATTTGTGTCTTCATACACTAAAGACTACATGGTGGTCGAGTGGCACAAACCCCCGTCTGATGGGGGTAGTGCCATTCTGGGCTATCACCTGGAGAGAAAGGAGAAGAACAGCATCCTGTGGACCAAGATCAACAAAACTCTTATCCAGGACTGCAGGTTCAAGTCTACCCCTCTGGAGGAAGGCATTGAGTATGAATACAGGGTGTACGCTGAGAATATAGTTGGCATCGGCAAGTGCAGCAAAGTGTCTGAGGTCTGTGTGGCCCGCGATCCCTGTGACCCCCCAGGCCGCCCTGAAGCTATTATTGTCTCCAGACACTCTGTGAAGCTGAGGTGGACTGCTCCGCAGTACGACGGTGGGAGCCTGGTCACTGGCTATGTGGTGGAGAAACGTGACTTGCCGGAGGGGAGGTGGATGAAGGCCAGCTTCGCAAACGTCATTGAACACGAATTCACTGTTCTGGGTCTGACGGAAGACTGCAAGTACGACTTCAGAGTAATCGCCAGGAATGCAGCCGGAGCTGTCAGCAAGCCCTCTGACAGCACCGGAGCAATAACAGCCAAGGATGAAATTGAACCACCAAAGTGTGAAACTGATCCCATGTACAACCAGACCATTGTGATCAATGCTGGAGAAATATTCAGCCTAGAGGCCAGTGTGGAGGGGAAGCCCATTCCCACAATGCAGTGGTTCAAGGGAGACGTTGAGGTAGAGAACTCAGCCAGAGCAGAGATAAAAAATGCAGACTTCAAAGCTTTGCTGGTGGTGAAGGATGCCATCAGAGTTGATGGCGGACAGTACACGTTGGTTCTGACCAACGTGGCTGGGACCAAGACTGTTCCATTCAGTGTGAAGGTCCTGGACAGGCCTGGTCCCCCCGAGGGACCTCTCACCATTGGCAATGTCACTGAGGAGAAGTGCTCTCTCTCATGGCTGCCACCTAGACACGATGGCGGCGCCAGCGTTTCTCACTACGTCATCCAGAAGAGAGAGACCAGCCGCTTGGCATGGACTGTGGTCTCCGCTGACTGCGGCGCTACCATGCTAAAGGTCACCAAGCTTCTCAAAGGCAATGAGTACATCTTCAGGGTCATGGCTGTCAACAAGTATGGAGTCGGTGAGCCTCTGGAGTCTGCCCCAGTCATCATGAGGAATCCATTTGTTCCTCCTGGTCCACCTCAAGATCTGGAGATTACAAACATCACCAGAGACTCCATGACAGTCTGCTGGACGCGTCCTAAGACCACAGGAGGCAGTGAGATTGCTGGCTACATTGTGGAGAAGAGAGACAGAGCTGGGATAAGATGGACCAAGTGTAACAAACGCAGAGTTACAGACCTGCGCTTTAGAGTAACTGGACTGACTGAGGACCACGAGTATGAATTCCGGTTGTCTGCTGAGAATGCCGCTGGAGTGGGTCAACCTAGCTCGCCTACTCCCTACCTCAAGGCCTGTGACCCTACATTTGAGCCTGGTTGCCCTACTAATGCCCATGTTGTTGACACTACTAAGGACTGCATCACAGTGGCCTGGCATAGGCCTATTTATGATGGTGGTTGTGAGATCCAAGGCTACTCTGTAGAGATTACCAAGGCCGAGGAGGAGGAATGGACTATCTGTACTCCACCCACTGGGGTCAATGCCACCAAGTTTACTATCACCAAACTAACTGAATACCAGGAATACAAAATACGCATCTGTGCCATCAACAAGCTTGGCGTTGGCGAGCCCACAGAGATCCCGGGAGTTGTGAAAACCATAGATAAGATGGATCCTCCAGAAGTGATTCTGGATGCAGAGCACAGAAAGGGTGTAGTAGTCCGTGCAGGAGGCTCCATGAGGATTGGCATTCCCTTTAAGGGCCGTCCCACACCAGAAATCACCTGGGCTAAGGAGGAAGGAGACCTGCCTGCTAAAGTCCAAATAGAGAAAGGGGAAAGTTACACACAGCTCTCTGTTGACATCTGTGACAGGAATGATGCAGGGAAATATATCCTCAAACTGGAGAACAGTGTTGGCACCAAGTCGGCCTTTGTCTCTGTCAAGGTTCTGGATACACCTGGTTCTCCTGTCAATTTGGCAGTGAAGGAGATCACAAGGAGCTCTGTCACTTTGACCTGGGACCCTCCTCTCATTGACGGTGGGTCCAGAATTAAGAATTACCTTGTTGACAAGCGTGAATCCACCAGGCAAGCTTACTCTAACGTGGACAACAAATGCACAAAGACTAGCTACCGCATTACTGGCCTCACCGAGGGAGCCATCTACTACTTCAGAGTTATGGCTGAGAATGAGTTTGGTGTGGGCCTACCAGTTGAAACAGAAGACTCGGTTAAGACTTCCGAGCCTCCTCTGCCTGTGGGCAAGGTTACTCTGACTGACGTGACTAAAACCAGCGTCTCTCTTTCTTGGGAGAAACCTGACCATGATGGAGGAAGCAGAATCATTGGTTACTACATTGAGATGCAGCCTAAGGGTTCAGAGGAGTGGGTTGTGGCCACCACAGCTAAGACCTGCGATGGCACCGTCACAGGTCTTAGTGCTGGACAGGAGTACATGTTCAGAATCTCAGCCTTCAATGATAAGGGCAGGAGTGACCCCAGACCTCTGGCTGCACCTGTCACCGCTAAGGATGTGACAATAGAACCCAGGTTCAAGATGGCAGTCAACACCTTCAGCGTTCTGCATGGTGAAGATCTGAAGATTGAGATTCCAGTGATCGGACGGCCTGTCCCTACAGTTGAATGGAAGAAGGATGGACAGTCCATGAAAGAGACAACAAGAATAAATGTGTCCAGTACAGCGTCTTCTACTATACTGCGTATCAAGGATGCACACAAGGAGGACTCTGGTAAATACACACTGACAGCCACCAGCAGCATTGGAACAGCTACAGAGGAGATTACTGTTGTTATCCTTGACAAGCCTGGTCCACCCACTGGCCCTGTAAAGATTGAGGAGGTCAGCTCCAACTATGTCACAATGTCCTGGGAGCCACCACAATACACTGGCGGCTGTCAAATTAACAACTACATTGTGGAGAAGAGAGACACCACTACTACAGCATGGCAGATTGTGTCTGCTACAATTGCCAGAACAACCATCAAAGTTGCCAACCTCAGAACTGGTGTTGAATATCAATTCAGAGTGTCAGCTGAGAACAGATATGGAAAGAGTACGTCTATTGTCTCTCCTGCTGTAGTTGCTCAGTATCCATTCACTGTGCCTGCTGCCCCAGGGACACCATTTGTCTCTGCTGCAACCAAAGACAACATGGTGGTGGAATGGAAACCTCCCACTAACAATGGAGGCAGCCCAATCCTAGGCTATCACATGGAGAGGAAGGAGAAGAACAGCCTTCTATGGACCAGGCTTAACAAGCTCCTAATCCCTGAACCCCGCTACAAGACCACAGAGCTGGAGGAAGGAATTGAATATGAATTCAGAGTCTATGCTGAGAATGTTGCTGGAATTAGTCCTGCGAGCAAAATTTCTGCGAGCACAGTAGCCAGAGACCGCTGTGATCCACCGAGCAACGTGGAAGCCATAGTCATCACTAGGAATAAGGTGACGCTTCAGTGGACCAAGCCCCAGTATGATGGAGGAAGTGCCATCACTGGCTATGTGGTGGAGAGGAAGAAACAACCGGACAACCGCTGGATGAAGGCAAGCTTCACTAATATCATAGAGACCCAGTTCACTTACCCAGGCATGACCGAGGGCTGTGTGTATGAATTTAGAGTAATGGCTAGGAATGCAGCTGGCATCTTCAGTGCTCCTTCACCAAGCACGGGACAAATTACTGCCCAAGATGAGATTGAGGCGCCGTCAGCCAACATGGATCCCAAATTCAAGGATCTGACTGTGGTTCATGCTGGTGAGACATACGTCATTGATGCTGACTACTTTGGTAAGCCTCTGCCTGATGTAATGTGGCTCAAGGATGGGAAGGAGATCGACAAAACCACTCCCAGAATGGAGGTCAAGACCACACTTACACGCACTGTCCTGACAGTCAAAGAATGCATCAGAGTGGACGGAGGCCATTTCGTCCTCAAACTGACAAATGTTGGAGGAGTCAAGATGATCCCAGTCAACGTGAAGGTTCTGGATAGACCTGGACCTCCTGAAGGCCCACTGCAAGTCAAGGGAGTCACCTCTGAGAAATGTTACTTGCACTGGAGTCACCCCACACACGACGGAGGAGCCAGCATTTCTCACTACGTCATTGAGAAGAGGGAGACCAGCCGCTTGTCCTGGACCGTCGTCGAGCCCAAGATCCAAGCCATCAGCTACAAAGTCACCAAACTGCTGCCTGGTAATGAATACATCTTCAGAGTTACTGCCGTGAATAAGTACGGCGTCGGTGAGCCCCTGGAGTCTGAGCCTGTAGTCGCTCGAAACCCCTTCACCACGCCCAGCGCCCCGTCCACTCCCGAGCCCAGTGCCATCACCAGAGACTCCATAGTGCTGACTTGGGAAAGGCCCGAGAACAATGGCGGGTCGGAGATTGACGGGTATATCCTTGAGAAACGCGACAAGGAGGGAATCAGGTGGATGAAGTGCAACAAGAAGAGGCTGAGTGATCTGAGATTCAGATGCACTGGCCTCACAGAGGGACATGACTATGAGTTTAGGGTCTCTGCTGAAAATGCAGCGGGTGTGGGCACTCCCAGTGCCCCCACTGAGTACATAAAGGCGTGCGATGCCACCTACCCACCAGGACCTCCTAACAATCCAAAGGTAACAGACCACTCTAGCACCACTGTCTCTCTGTCCTGGTCCAGACCCATCTATGACGGAGGGGCGCCAGTCAGCGGATACGTCGTGGAAATGAAGGAGGCGACGGAAGACGAGTGGGTCGTGTGCACGCCACCCGCTGGCGTCCAGGACACACATTACACCGTCAGGAGACTAAGGGAGAATGCAGAGTACAATTTCCGTGTGTGTGCAGTTAACATTGAGGGGGTGGGAGAGCATGTAGATGTGCCAGGTTCCGTAGTCGCTGCCGAGAAGGTGGAAGCTCCTGAGATTGAACTCGACGCCGATCTAAGGAAGATGGTTAATGTCCGCGCCAGTGCCACACTCCGCCTCTTTGTCACCATCAGAGGAATGCCTGAGCCTGAGGTCAAATGGTCTAAGGCTGACGGCACCATGACTGAACGTGCGCAGATTGAGGTCACAAGCTCCTACACAATGCTGGTCATCGATAACGTTGACCGATTTGACACAGGCAAATACGTGCTGACTCTGGAAAACCTCAGTGGCTCCAAATCAGCCTTCATCAACGTCAGAGTTCTGGACTCGCCCAGTGCCCCCACCAACCTGGTGGTTAAGGACGTGAAGAGGGAATCTGTCTCCCTGTCCTGGGAGCCACCTCTTATCGATGGTGGGGCCAAGATTTCGCACTACATTGTGGAAAAGAGAGAGCAGAAGAGAATGGCATTCACCAGTGTCTGCACCAACTGCGTGAGGAACTCTTACATCGTGTCTGACCTGCAGGTGGGAGGCCGGTACTATTTCCGTGTGTTGCCTGTGAATGAGTTGGGAGTGGGTCTGCCTGCCACCACAGAGGCTGTCAAGGTGTCGGAGGCTCCTCTGCCACCTGGCAAGGTCACCTTGGTTGATGTGACACGTCACAGTGTCAGCCTGTCTTGGGAGAAGCCAGACCACGACGGAGGCAGTAAGATCACAAAGTACATCGTAGAGATGCAGCCTAAAGGGGACGACAAATGGACCGTGTGCAGTGAGATCAAAGCACTGGAGGCTACAATTGACGGACTCACAACAGGAGAGGAATACTCCTTCAGGGTGACAGCTGTGAATGACAAGGGCAAGAGCGACTCCAAGCCACTGGCTAGCCCAGTGGTCGTGAAGGACATTACCATTAAACCCATATTCAATCTGCTGTTCAACACGTACAGCGTGAAGGCAGGAGATGACCTGAAGATTGACGTGCCGTTTAGAGGCAGACCCCAGCCAGAGGTCTCCTGGAAGAAAGACGGGCAGGTGCTGAAACAGACCACTAGGGTTAACGTTCTCACCTCAAAGACCTCATCCAAGATCACCATCAAGGATGCCACCAAAGAGGATATGGGAAAATATGTGATCACCCTCACTAATGCAGTTGGCACCAACACAGCAGAGATTTCTGTCATCATCCTGGACAAACCCGGCCCTCCAAGCAACATAAAGGTGGATGAGGTGAGCGCTGACTTCATTTGTCTGTCCTGGGATGCTCCAGTTTATGACGGCGGCTGCCAGATCAACAACTATGTGGTGGAGAAGAGGGACACCACTACTACCAACTGGCACATTGTCTCAGCCACTGTGGCCAGAACATCCATCAAGGTGTCTCGTCTGAGCCAGGGCACTGAATACCAGTTCCGTGTTGCTGCAGAGAACCGTTATGGCAAGAGTCAGTCCGTTGACTCTGCTCATATTGTTGCTCAGTATCCCTTTGAGCCTCCCGGCCCCCCCACTAACATCCATGTGGCGCACGCCACCAAGTACGGCATGCTCGTGGTCTGGGGACGGCCTGCGAGTGACGGTGGAAGCCCTGTGATTGGATATCACGTTGAATGTAAGGACCAGAGCAGCATACTGTGGACCAAGGTGAACAGAGGGCTGCTGGCAGAGACCCAGTTCAAGATGACGGGCATCGAGGAAGGCCTCCATTATCAGTTCAGAGTCTACGCCGAGAACATTGCCGGCATCGGCCCGTGCACCAAAGCCAGTGAGCCCGTCGCTGCCAGAAACCCGTGTGACGCGCCACGTAATCTCCAGGTCACCAACATCACCAGGACGTCGGTGTCCCTCTACTGGGAGAAGCCTGAGTACGACGGGGGAGCAAAGGTCGTCGGCTACGTCGTTGAACGCAGGGAGCTGCCGGACGGCCGCTGGCTGAAGTGCAACTTCGCCAACCTGCAGGACACGTACTTTGACGTCACGGGCCTCACGGAGGACGTGCAGTACGACTTCCACGTCATCGCCAAGAACGCTGCCGATCTGCTCAGCGCTCCTTCTGATGCCACTGGGCCAATCACAGTCAAGGACGATGTGGACCCGCCCACCATTATCTTGGATGACATGTACCGACAGCTGATTGTCGTCAAGGCAGGAGAAGTCATTAGGATCGATGCTGACGTCACTGGCCGTCCGCTCCCTGTTGTGTCCTGGTCCAAGGATGGAAAAGAGATTGACACCAAGGCTCGCTGCGAGATCACGTCCACCAACTTCAAAACCACGCTGATCGTTAGGGACACCATCAGGAGGGACACTGGCCAGTACGTGCTGACCCTGCACAACGTGGCAGGCACCAGGTCTGTGGCTGTCAACTGCAAGGTTCTGGACAGACCCGGGCCTGCTTCTGGACCCCTGGCTGTCTCCGGCCTCACAGCTGAGAAATGCACCGTGACGTGGGGACCCCCTCAGGAGAACGGCGGCGCTGAGATCATGCACTACATCGTGGAGAAGCGTGAAACAAGTCGCCTGGCCTGGACTCTGGTCTACGGAGACATGAAGGCCACCACCTGCAAAGTGACCAAGCTGCTCAAAGGAAACGAGTACATATTCAGAGTGAGAGGAGTCAACAAGTACGGTGAAGGAGAGGCCCTGGAGAGTGAGCCCACTAAGGCCATGGATCCCTTCACTGTCCCTGCCGCTCCTACCAACCTCCAGGTCACCTCGGTGACCAGCGAGTCCATGACCATCTGCTGGGAGAGGCCGGTGTCGGACGGCGGCAGCAGCATCTACGGCTACGTCATTGAGAGGAGGGAGAAGACGGGTCTGCGCTGGTGCCGAGTCAACAAGAAGCCGGTCTACGACCTGAGAGTCAAAGCCTCTAACCTGCGCGACGGCTGCGAGTACGAGTACAGGGTGTTCGCAGAGAACGCTGCCGGCCTCAGTGCTCCCAGCGTCCCTTGCCCTCTCATTAAGGCCGAGGACCCACAGTTCCTGCCATCTCCCCCCGCTAAGCCCAAGATCATTGACCATACCAAGACCACAGCCACACTGTCCTGGAACAAGCCCCTCTTTGACGGAGGTGCCCCTGTGACTGGATACAGGGTGGAGTATAGAACGACGCTGGATGATGAATGGATTGTTGGTGTCCAGAACACTAAAAACACAGAGTTCACAGTGGTGGGCTTGACCCCCGGAGTAGAGTATGCGTTTGTTGTCAAGTCTATCAACAAGATAGGAGTCAGTGAAGCTAGCCCTGAGACAGACAAGCAGGTGGCCAAAGAGAGAGAGGAGGAGCCCGTCTTTGAAATCAGCAACGAGATGAGGAAGACGCTTATTGTGAAGGACGGTAGTTCATTCACCATGACTGTGCCCTTCAGAGGCAAACCAGTGCCCAGCGTAACGTGGACCAAGGCTGACGTAGACCTGAGAGTACGCGCAGTCATCGACACCACCGACACCTTCACCTCCATCACGTTGGAGAAAGCCACTCGCAATGACTCTGGCAAATACACCATCACCCTGTCTAACGTGGCTGGGACCACTGCTCTCTCACTCAACGTTCGAGTCTTGGACTCGCCTGGACCTCCGGCCCGCATCGAGATAAAGGAGGTGACCAAGACCTCCGCTACAGTGACCTGGGACACTCCAGAGAATGAAGGAGGTGGACCGGTGAAGAATTACCTTCTGGACATCAGGGAGGCCAGCAAGAAGGGCTGGACCAGGCTGACAGACACCTGTCACCGCCTGACATACAAGGTGTCAGACCTGAAGGAGGGAGAAGTCTACTTCTTCAGAGTGACAGGAGAGAATGAGTATGGCGTTGGTGTTTCAGCAGAGACCAAGGAAGGAGCCAAGATCACAGGTACCAACAAAGCTAACACTTACAAAGGCAATTTATTTAGTCACCGTTAATAAAACATTATGCATCGCAATGCATAGTACATAACCAACCTGCTGTACAGACATTATTTAAAAGTGTGTGTGTGTGCCTCTCTTTTCCCATGTAGAAAAACCAAGCCCACCTCCAAAACTGGGTGTGACGGATGTTTCCAAGGACAGTGTTTCCCTGGCCTGGGCCAAACCGGAGCAAGACGGAGGCAGCAGAATCACCAGCTACCTGGTGGAGGCCCTGGAGAAGGGCCAGGAGAAGTGGGTTAAGTGTGCTGTGACCAAATCCGTCCACCTCACAGTATCCGGTCTGAGGGAGAACGCTGAGTACTACTTCAGAGTCCGGGCTGAGAACCTCGCTGGCCTCAGTGAGGCCAAGGAGATGATGACCCCTGTGGCGGTCAAAGACCAGATGGGTGAGTTCCACAACAGAATACACAGTGTCATGTCACAAAGGGTGTGACATGACACTGTGACTAGCAAGTGACTTGTGTCTGCTGGTTCTGACCCCTGTCCTTGGCTCTACCTAGAATCCCCTGAGATGAGTATGAAGGACATCCCACACAACACCCTGTTCGTCAGAGCCGGCTCCAATCTGAAGTGTGAGATCCCACTGTCGGGCCGTCCCATGCCCAAGGTCAGCCTGTCCAAGAACAACGTGCTCCTGAAGAACACCATGAGGTTCAACGCCGACGTCACGCCCGACAGCATCAAGATCACCCTGCGCGATAGCATCCCTGGGGATGCTGGCCGCTACGACATCACCGCCTCCAACTCTGGTGGGACAGCCACGACGTTTGTCAACATCGTGGTCCTGGACCGGCCCAGCGTACCCCTGGGACCCGTGGAGATATCCGACACCACGGAGGACAGTGTGAACCTCTCATGGCTGCCACCCGCATACGAAGGCGGCAGCCCTATCACCAACTACATCGTCCAGAAGAGAGAGACCACCACAGCTAACTGGGTGGAGGTGTCTTCTGCTGTGGCACGCTGCTCCATAAAGATCATGAAGCTGACCACAGGTCTGGAGTACCAGTTCAGAATCAGAGCGGAGAACAGATATGGAATCAGTGAGCAGCTGGATTCACCTCCCGTTTCCGTCAGCTTACCATACAGTAAGTCTTGCCATTCCTAGTAACTCTCTGCAAGGTATGCGTTACTGCACTGTTGTTCCTCCTCACTTATTCTCTATCCAAGCGTCTGGACAGATATGTCCTAACATGACCACGTAACCACCCCTTGTCTCCCTTCAGCCGTACCCGAAGCTCCGTCCACCCCAGAGATCACCGCTGTGACCAGGGAGACCATTACCGTTGCCTGGAAGGAGCCCAAGTCTGACGGGGGTAGCCACGTGTTTGGCTATCACCTCCAGATGAAGGACAGGAACAGTCTGCTGTGGCAGAAGGTCAACAAGACGGTGATCCGTGCCACACACTTCAAGGTCACCAACGTCAGCACTGGACTCATCTACGAGTTCAAGGTGGCAGCAGAGAACGCCGCGGGCATCAGCACCATGAGCAAGGTCTCCGACGCTGTGCTCGCCATCGACGCCTGTGGTGAGATAAACTGTTCATCTGTGAAAGCATGAGTTAATATTTGCAGTCGTCTGACGTAGTGTCTGACCGGGCGAGGTTAACCCTCCTGCTGTCTCCGGGTCAAACTGACCCAACACACTACCTCTTTGTGGCAGATAGAAGGCACCAAACCTAATTCTACATCTTACACAGACATATGATGTGCACTGCTGGCACAGCAAGGTGTGAGTTTGAAACCCGAGGACAACAGGAGGGGGAAAAGACATGATAAAAATGAATTTAAGAAATAAAAAGAATAAAAACACACACAGCACTGACACTGAAGAGAACTACACATTCAGACGCAGGTGGTGCCACCAGGTGGCCCCATCGTCTGTCAAAACAATATTTTGCGTTTGAAACCCGAGGTTTAAAGAGTTAAACCTTCCACAGAGCCTCCCATCAACGTGCGTATCACCGACATCACCAAGAACTCCATCAGCCTGGTCTGGGAGAAGCCCAACTACGATGGCGGGTCCAAGCTCACTGGCTACATTATTGAGAAGAAGGAACGAGCGAGCAATAGGTGGACCAAAACCAACCTGACCAACGTCAGCGACACCCGCTACACAGTGACCGGCCTGACCCAGGAGGAGAGCTACGAGTTCAGAGTCATGGCCAAGAACGCCGTGGGCTCAGTCAGCAACCCGTCGGCCATCGCTGGCCCTGCCACCTGTGTGGACACCTATGGTGAGTGTGCCTCCCAGTGTGGTGTTGAGCCTCACACACACATACACACTGCCTCACACCTCGCTTCTCCTGCAGGCGCTCCAGAGATACACCTTCCTCAGGAGTACCTCAACGAGGTCAAACACCCGGCCGGGGCTGCTGTGGAGCTCAAGCTGAGCATCACCGCCAAGCCTGCCCCCACCATCGAGTGGTCCAAGGACGGCAAGGAGCTGGTGCCCAGCGCCCAGCTCAGCTTCAAGCACACGTTCGAGTCCACCAGCCTGTTCCTGAAGGACACCACCCGTCTCAACTCCGGCACCTATGAGGTGAAGGTGAAGAACTCGCTGGGGTCAGCGTTTGCTACCGTCCGGCTGCTTATCCAAGGTAAGCTGCTCTTTCCATGTGTGTCAGGTCTGGTTGGACTGTTCCCTACATGGTGTGTCAGGTCTGGTTGGACTGTTCCCTACATGGTGTGAGAAGGCGTAGCCAACAGCAACACATGTCCCTTCCTCTCCTCCAGACAAGCCAGGGCCTCCAGCAGGGGAGATCCAGTTCAAGAAGGTGACGGCAGACAACATCACCATCATGTGGGCCCCGCCCGCTGACGAGGGGGGCGCCATGGTGACGCACTACATCGTGGAGAAGCGGGAGTCCAGCAGGATCATGTGGTCCATCATCTCGGAGAAGCTGGCAGACTGCATCGTCAACGTGCCGCGCCTCATCCGGGGAAATGAGTACATCTTCAGGGTGCGTGGCGTCAACAAGTACGGCGTGGGAGAGCCGCTGGAGTCTGAGCCCGTCGTCGCCAGGAACGCCTTCGGTGAGACCGCACACACACACACACACAACTGTCTACAGTGAGAGGACCACAGGAGGGCTTAGGTCCAGAATGCTTCCATGCAGGCCCATGCCAGGGAAGACCCAGGATCTAATCAACTGATTTCCTTCCCTGTGCCAGTTGCTCCCAGCGAGCCATCCAAACCAAAGGTGACCATGATCACCAAGTCCACCATGACAGTGATCTGGGAGAGGCCGGCTCTGGATGGAGGAAGTGACATCGACGGCTACTACCTGGAGAAGAGAGAGAAGCGGAGTCTGCAGTGGTTCAAGGTCCGTTGAGTCTGTTATCTACGCACACGTGTGTGTGTGTGTGAGAGTGTGTGAGAGTGTTACTGAGCTGCGTGTCTGTCACCAGGTGGTGAAAGGAACCATCAGGGACACCAGGCAGAAGGTCGGCAACCTGCAGGAGAACAATGAGTACCAGTTCAGAGTGTGCGCTGTCAACAAGGCCGGAGCTGGGAAATACTCGGAGGCCTCTGACCTGTACAAAGCCTACGACCCCATCGGTACACCACACCACACCACGCAGACAAACCCCACACCTGTGGGGATGGCACCATCTACAGGCTGCAAACATGTTAGCACGCGTTAGGAAGACAGTGATATGTCAGTTGACATACACCCGTTAATAAGTGAATGAGCCAATCTGATCACACAGTTGCAGTAGCTTGTGTGCAACCCGTTGGTGGTGCTGTTCCTACTGTTTGGCTGGTGCTTTTACGATAATGCTGTATTTGCATAGGAACTGTAAAGCAAGCAACTGCATTCATTTGGTGCACTCCTCCTCCAGACCTCCCGGGATCGCCCTCTAAACTGAGAGTGGTGGACTCCACCAAGACCTCCATCACCCTGGGCTGGGACAAGCCGGTTTACGACGGGGGCAGTGAGATCACCCACTACGTGGTGGACCAGATGAACGTGGAGGACAAGGAGTGGGTCACCATCAGCTCCAAGGGCGAGGTCAGGACCTGCGAGTACGTGGCGTCCCACCTCAAGCCGGGAACCTATTACTTCTTCAGAGTGTCTGCTGTCAACAGCAAGGGCCAGGGAGAGGACATCAAGATGTACCAGCCCGTGCAGGCCAAAGACATTCTGGGTATGGGTCTATGTTACCGGTTTTAACTTTGAATTATGATGCAGTAAGATCATACATCTGTATCTGTGGGTGAACCTGATACCTGAACCTGCTAATTTATAATGCTACACTACGTAGGTTATCTTTGCTGCTGAGTGTTAAGGAGCAGGTAGGGGTTAGACATCTTTCTCAAGGATTCTTTCAGGTAGGCAGGTCATATAAGTGTCTCACCTTAACCACTAATTTGATCCAGCAACACTATAGAGCAATAACTGCCTTCAGGTCAAGTCTGAAATAGGATAAATATGCCGTACACCTGTGAATGAACTACTGATTAGACTGGATCACTTCTGTACGGTGCCATTATATCTTTTCACTTTTTATCTTTCTTTTGTTTTCCCTAAACAGAGGAAGCAGACTTGGACTTGGATGTTACCATGACGACGCAGTACGTTGCAAAGGCTGGCCGTGACGTAGAGGTCTTCATCCCACTGAAGGGACGCCCCGCCCCCAACGTCACCTGGCGCCGTGACGACCGCAACATCGCCGCCGACACCCGCTACAACATCACCAGCAGCGAGCGCTCCACCACCCTGCTCATCCCCAAGGTTACCCGCGACGACTGCGGAAAGTACATGCTGGAGATCGAGAACGGCGTGGGAGAGCCCAAGGTCATCCCCGTGTCCCTGAAGGTGCTGGACAGCCCCTCCGCCTGCCAGCGGCTGGTGGTCAAGAACGTGACGCGAGGACGCCTGACCCTCAGCTGGGAGGCGCCTCTGATCGACGGCGGCGCTCCCGTCACCAACTACATCGTGGAGAAGAAGGCGTCCACAATGAAGGCCTTCCAGGTGCTCACCGCCGAGTGCCCTAACGCCTCCTACAAGGTGTCTGGCCTGGAGGAGGACGTGGCCTACTTCTTCCGCGTCTCCGCCGAGAACGAGCACGGCATCGGGGACGGCTGCGAGACCGCCGTGCCCGTCAGGGCCACGGAGACGCCCGGCGCCGTGAAGGACCTGGCGATGCTGGACTCCACCAAGACCTCGGTCACGCTGCAGTGGACCCGACCGGACCACGACGGAGGCAGCCACATCAGCGACTACATCGTGGAAAAGAGGACCAAGGAGGACCCCACCTGGACCTTGGGGGCAACGTGCAAGCGCTGCACCTGCGAGGTGACGGGGCTGAAGGAGAACTCCGTTGTGGACTTCAGGGTGTTTGCCAAGAACGAGAAGGGCAACAGCGACTTCTCCCAGATCGGCCCCATCACAGTCAAGGACTTCATCATCCCACCTGAGGCTAACCTCGCCGACTACCCCAGTGGAGAGCTGGCTGTTCGCATTGGTCAGAAAATCCACATCGAGCTTCCGTTCAAGGGTAAGCCCAGGCCTGCTATTAGCTGGCTGAAGGACAACCAGCCTCTGAAAGAGAGTGATAAGGTCCGCTTCAGGACCACCGACAACAAGACGTCTGTGACGGTCCGCAGCGTCAAGAAGGAGAATGCGGGCCAGTACACACTGGTCCTGGACAACAGAACCATCAAGAACTACTTCGACATTAACGTGACCACCCTGGGACCGCCCTCGGTGCCAGTTGGTCCTGTCCGCTTCGACGAGGTTAAAGCCCAGAGCATCATCATCTCCTGGGATGAGCCCAAGGACAACGGTGGCGGGGAGATCACCTGCTACAGCGTGGAGAAACGCGAGACCTCCCATGCCAACTGGAAAATGGTCTGCTCCAGCGTGGTGAGGACCAGCTTCAAGATCCCTAACCTAGTCAAGGGGACGGAGTACCAGTTCCGGGTCCGCGCTGAGAACAAGTACGGCGTGAGCGAGTCTCTCACCTCGGCCGACGTCGTGGCCCAGCACCAGTACAAGCCTCCGGGAGCTCCAGGCAAGCCCGTGGCCTTCAATGTCACCTGCGACGGCATGACCATCCAGTGGGAGGCCCCCGGCTTTGACGGAGGCTCCCCCATCTTGGGCTACCACGTGGAGAAGAAGGACAGGAACAGCCTCCTCTGGCAGAAGGTCAACTCAAACATCATCTCTAACAGAGAGTACAGGATCATCGGCCTGATGGAGGGTCTGGAGTACTCATTCAGGGTCTACGCCGAGAACAACGCTGGCCTCAGTCCTGTCAGTGAGCAGAGCAAACATGCCCGTGCCATCTCCCCTGTTGGTAAGTAATCCAGTTAGCGTTGGCTTTAAGCTGCCACACGGAAAATTCTACATCAAAGATTGTAGCGCTGGTAATTAGTGTTAAGTGTTAAACTAGCATCATCACCTGTTAAGAGTTAAGTGTTAAACTAGCATCATCACCCTTTAAGAGTTAAGTGTTAAACTAGCATCATCACCCGTTAAGAGTTAAGTGTTAAACTAGCATCTTCACCCTTTAAGAGTTAAGTGTTAAACTAGCATCATCACCCGTTAAGAGTTAAGTGTTAAACTAGCATCTCCACCCGTTAAGAGTTAAGTGTTAAACTAGCATCATCACCCGTTAAGAGTTAAGTGTTAAACTAGCATCTTCACCCGTTAAGAGTTAAGTGATAAACTAGCATCTCCACCCTTTAAGAGTTAAGTGTTAAACTAGCATCATCACCTGTTAAGAGTTTAGTGTTAAACTAGCACTAACCCCCCTCCCCCCTCCCCAGACCCCCCCGGCACCCCCAACTGCATCGACGTGACGAGGGACTCGGTGACCCTGCGCTGGGAGCCGCCCCAGAAGGACGGCGGCAGCAGGATCGTGGCGTACAGCGTGGAGCGGCGGCAGGGCCGCGGCAAGTGGCTGCGCTGCAACTTCACCGACGTCAGCGACACCCAGTTCACCGTCACCGGCCTGTCCGCCGGCGACCGCTTCGAGTTCCGCGTGATCGCCAGGAACGCCGTGGCAACCGTCAGCCCGCCCTCCAACTCGTCCGGATACATCATGACCAGGGATGAGAGCAGTGCGTACCTCCGTCATGCCTTTAGCTTTACCTGCTGCCGGTTGTGTGCTGCAGCATGTGGCAGAGGCCTGCGTGCAAGGCAGCTGTAGTGTGATGAAACAAGTCAGGGTTCATCACACTACAGCCTCAAACTGCAGCCAGGCTGTAGGGGGCCCCTCTGTGGTGCATTAGGACACGGCCGAGGTCAGTCGCCATGACGAGAGTGTGAGAAGGACCTGGAGCTAAATTGAGCCATTCAGATAAAGCACTTGCAATTACCGTGCTAACCTGTAGATGGGGCTGTTCCCACGGTCTGACTGTAGTGTTTGGTGAGGCTCTAATCAGTACCTGTATAGTACATGTATAGTACCTGTATAGTACATTAATTAGTACCTGTATAGTACCTGTACATGCCAGGCTGCCCTAGTAAGACCCTGCTGTGGGCCAGTACATTGTGACCCCCATAACCCCCATGACCCCTCACGACCCCCTGTGTGTCTCCAGTCTCCCCCGAGGTGCAGTGGGCGGCCGACCAGGCCCTGACACTGAAGGCCGGGGAGAACGTGCACCTGAGCTGCAGCATCGTGGGCCGGCCGGTGCCCCAGGTGGTGTGGTTCAAGGACGGCCGGGAGATCGACCGCAGGACCAGCGTGGACGTGGAGATCACCACCAACATCGGCGTCAGCAGCCTGCTGATCCGCGACGCCCACCGCGACCACCGCGGCGTCTACGCCGTGGAGGCCAGGAACAGCTCCGGCACCAAGCGCGTGGACGCCAACGTCAGAGTGCAGGGTGGGTGCCCAATTTAAATGTAGCACCAGGCTAGTGTACAGTAGCACCAGGCTAGTACAGCACCAGGCTAGTACAGCACCAGGCTAGTACAGCACCTGGCTAGTGTACAGTAGCACCAGGCTAGTACAGCACCAGGCTAATATACAGTAGCACCAGGCTAGTGTACAGTAGCACCAGGCTAGTACAGCACCAGGCTAGTACAGCGCCAGGCTAGTGTACAGTAGCACCAGGCTAGTGTACAGTAGCACCAGGCTCGTACAGCACCAGGCTAGTACAGCACCAGGC